>ML769403.1:0-412838 GCA_009733575.1 Gymnopus androsaceus JB14 | reverse complement strand
GCAGGACAGTCCCGGCAATCACAGTAAACCCAAACAACCTCATAAACCTCCTTCGCAGGACTTTGTTGACAGCGCGACGCTCCTAATCATGCTCCTCATAATGCATGAATACGACCCCGAACATTGAAACACCTTGTTCTTGTGGGAAAGGTGTTAGAACTGTGCAATGCCAGGACTGTCAAGAGTACGAGCTCTCGTGCCAGGATTGTTGGATCAGTAACCATCTCAGTAATCCTTGGCATTGGGCTCGTGTCTGGAAAGGTTCATTCTTTGTTCGAAGCAATATCAGCACTTTACGCGAGCGCTACGCTGTTCAGCTCGGACATCATGGCAAAGCATGTCCTACACTTGACGAGCCCAAACCGGTGAAATTCACAGTCACACACTCTAATGGGGTTCACGGTACATATATTTCGTTTTGTAACTGTGGCCGGGGTTCTCGTGTCGAGCAGCTCATGCGAGCTCGGCTTTTCCCAGCTTCCGTAGCAGAGCCGGAGACCGCGTTCACCTTTACAGTGATGCGAGAATATGACCTACAGAGTCTGCAGGGCAAGATTGCGGCTTACGACTACTTTCTGAGCCTGCGTCGTCTCACGGATAATGTCCACACGGACCAAGTTAATGTAAGTTATGCTCATGTACTTATATACCACAGTTCTAACGTATCAACCTTAACTATCCCAGGATCCTTACCAGCCGTTCATGCTTGCAGCACGCGCATGGAGGTACTTCAAAGCACAGATACGCCTTGGCGGGATTTTCAATTTGAATAAGCGATACCTTCCGCATCGTCCGCCAGAGGCGATGATCAATTATTGCCCTATATGCCCAGATCCAGCAACTAATATGCTCGGCGATTGGGAGAAAACTCCATTACACTTACGGTATGCCATTCCTGTGCACTAGGGTTCTTTCACTTACTGTTATGTCGTTGCGTATCAGCCATTTAATCATGATGAGCACAGCGAGCGATGGCAACTTCAAACTCAGTCAATTCCACAAGAACAGCGGAGCGGATGACAAGTCGATGTTCAGGGGAAACTCTTACTTTCCACCTGTACAGCCCTACAAGGAGTTTCTGGCAAGCACAAAAAAATCTGCCTATGTGGTGAGTAATTGGAGCGTTTTGGTTTGATTCACAGACTCAGTTGGTGTAGTCAACAGCGTCAGAATGCGGCCATATAAAGGTCATCAACCGACAACACAATCAAGCTCTGCGAACAGTCGTCCCAAAGAAGACAGTTGGAGTGGTTAGCACAGCGTGTAGCCATGTTTTCATTTTGGCAGCAACTGATATGTATAGTGCGGAGAGGTGAGTCAATAAGTTACTAGATTCTTGCTCTCACTGAGTAGTTCACTAGTCAAGCACACGTAGACGCCTCCTACGCGCGCGCCTACACTCTGTACGGTTATGGCGAATGATGTGAAACTCAATAGTCGCGATATGATTCGGCACAAACACACCTACGACGCTCAATGTGACCTCGCCCCCAATGTTCAAATTCGCTTTGCATGCTTCCCATATTTGCGTTCTCATCGACAATACGTACGTCAAGTTGAACATGGCGTTCCGGTTGTTCACATGATGAAACACCGCGAGTTTGACTGTCGGGAGAAGTACAATGTACCGTACCATTGGTGCAATGCAAACACCCATGGCGAGAGCATCGAGCAGTTATGGATTGAGTTTAATCAGGTCGGTGGTTACACACGCCAGATGAACGACGTCAACCGTGAAGATACTATCATCGCACACATCAACGACTGGAATCACAAGAAGTTTATAAACAGCTGTGAGTCGCTGATTTGCTGTCTAGACTTGTATTTTGACTGCGAGACGAATCATAGATGACACTGTAGCAAGACAGTTGCAGGAGGTGCAGATCATGTACCAAGAAGCTCGAGATGAATTGGAGTTGCTTAGTTGTGCCCATAAGGACGCTGTTTCTAGCTGGTCCCGCTGCCCCTCGCCGTCCAAAGCAGGACCCCAAGCACCCCAAGCTATGGACTAGTGTGTATCACCGCCGTCATACTCAGATTCCGACGGTGCGATAGCTGCTGGTTAACTTGTCGAGGGAGGAAGGCTGTGTTCCAGCAAATATGTTCCTGGGGGAGAATGAAATGACTGTTACACTCGAGGTGTACTGGTCCAAAACAGTTGAAGCGGAGAATATATGGTGAGTGCTGACTTGGACTAGAAAATATCTTGATGGCTAACAGATGCAATAGGGCAGATATAAATGAATCTGTAGCCGTCCTACAACATTTCTATACTGAACGAGATGAGCTACATATTGAGGAGCTCCGTGACTGACTAACTCAGGTCCTCAAGGAATTCCGCATGCACCAGGCTGTCGTGATGGCAGATCTACCACCGGAGTTGTTTGCGCACAACCTATCAGACAGAGGTCCGGAAGATTTCTCCTTGGGGCTCCCTTCGAACCTGTCAGTGAACGAGCGATGCAAGTATGGCCTTGCAGCATTGGCTGACCAGGAAGTTCGTTTACGAGAAGCACAACTTCACAGCACCATTTCAAGCCTCAAGCATACCGTTAACCGACTACTATCACTTCTCAACTATAAGGACAAGAACGTAGACTCAGAGAAGCTTCGGACACGGATGGGCAAATCAATCATGAAGGCTATCATCGCACGAGATATAGGAATCGTGGCATATAATGAGTACCGCCAGGCTTTGATTTCACTCCAGGCTCTGAAGGACTCATCGTCAATGTATCCACACCTCGCCGCTTCTGATACCTTCAAGAAGGACGTCAATCACAAACAAAGGGTGGGAGACTCAAAGCGACGCAAGGGAATTTTATGGACTGTTGGCAAGACGCACAAGAGGCTAGCTGAGACGGAGTTGGGAGAAGACCTGCCAACAGGTATTTGTGGACATGCGGGAAAGGTCGAGCTCAGGACAGCGACACAGCTTACTAAACGCCAACGTATGTCTACTTATTTTTTTTTCCTGACAGCGAGCTTACGGTCTTCTTTCTGCAGAACCTTGTCCGGGCAATGTACAGGCCAAGACGTCAACTGCCCCTAAAGAATTGACAAACTTGAGCTGTGGTGCGTCGGAGAGCGGCTCTTCAACACTGGTCCACTAACCTGATATTTTAGTAAGCGAGGACAAGCAAGGCTCGCTATGGTTGCTTGGAAAGCGGGCAGTCTCAGACTTGAACAACACGGATGAATGGGAGACGGAAGGTGCACTATCTTTCTGTTCCTGCCAAGTCCAAGTCCAATCTCTTTATCTCTTTAGGCAATGCAATTACGTGGTACCGTGCGGAAGCCAACATGTACCAGTGGCTCGAAACGTTTGAGCAGCGGCATGTGGAGCTTCAACGGTACATTCTCCACTGTAGCTCCATGTCCCGCATCTGGACATCTGCCGCGAGTGAGGTCTGCATTGATGAACTTGCTCGAACCTCTTCAGAGGTTGCTGCCTTGCGTGCGCGCGCTACACGGCAAGCTGCTATCTTTGACGACCTAGGAGGCCTTGCTCGGGCAAAATTCACAGAAGTAGGACATCCAGCCTTTGTGAATTTTGAGGTGCACCTGGCGGGTCTGGTTGTGGAGTTCCATGAAGATCAGCTCAAGTGGATGAGTGATTTAGATATTGTACGAGCAGATGTGGTAAGTGGTCTCATATTAATTTTTTTTGGGGTCTAATTAATCGCTAATTGCAGGTCTTCGGCTCAGACATGGGCGGAATGTACGCGAACCCAGTTCCAAAGAGAACAAGGTGCGAGATTCAATATTCTTACTCAACTATTACTTACTATAATATTTCTCCCTAAGGCCCTTGTGAGTACATACAACCTTTACTTTGCTTTAGTGTAGGCAAAATATTTCTCAACATTCGCGTTTTGTCTTCTTACTCTATTGGTATCTTTACTTTATCACTTTTCTTACCAAGTGTTTACTTTTTAAGTATTTCTAAGTTACTTTATTTATACTTTTGCTTAAGTCATTTCTTGCATTGTAATTACTTTTCTTGAGTTCTTACTTGGTATGTACTTAGAAGATTTGAAATTATCAAAGTATTACTGTCTAATCCTCAAGTAAAGCAGATATCTATTTTCTCAAGGACTTACTTAGAACGTACTTAGAAAATCTGAAAGTACTAATGCTCAATAGAAAGTTTTTTTTCTTGTCTTCAACTAAAGAAAATACTCAAGTTGTACTTAAGTATACTTAAGTATAAAATGACTTTCTTGAGAAAACCTGCCCTGGTACTTGATCCATGGGATTAGTGAAGGTTTGAAGGGGAGTGTTGGAATATCAAAGGTAAATATATTCTATTGAACTATACATGGAATGCTTTCTCGTAGTCTCCACTTGTTTGTATCACCATCCCATGCACTCCACTGTTATCGTCTCGCAGACTCCACTCAGTCTCTTGCCGTATCCACTTGCTCTCTCGTAGTACCCACCTCGCCATATGCATAGTAGCCACAAGTATTCACGCAGTAGCCACTTGCCCAATATATCGTTTGTACATAGGACTGTATATAAAGCCTAGTACCATACCCTGTAATACAACCGTCGTCCCTCATCGATCTGTGTGATCGTTACTACTAAGTCCTGTGTGGACTTACTGCTGCTACTTCCTATTTACAGTGGCGGCGCTTCGGAATGGAACAGGGGTACATAAAGATGCACCCATCTCCAGTCAAGTACCACATATGGTAATCGTCCAAGTGGTGGATCTTGGTGGGATAGGCACCTAATTCATGCCCACAATTGGGCTGGAGCATAGAGGTGCAGTATGTACAAAGAATTGCACATTTTTCCAACCTCTTGTTCCATTCCGAAGCGCCACCACTGTAGGAACGTAACTCTAATACAGCTTCCCAGCTGGTTAGCCAATGGCACTTTCACTGTGGCAGAGCTTACCAAAATAGTTCAAACCCATTGTGGCACACTCATAGGACATTATGAGGGACAAATGCAAGTAGTATTAGATTAATTTTTCCATACTCGATGCTTAATTTCTCTTTAGTTGTAAGTTCCAATTCATTATGATTTCATGGCCTAACATTTTTTGATAGACAGCTGGGATGTAATCAATGAGCCATTCAACAACAATGGTACATGGAGATCCAATGTATTCTACAATACCCTCGGTACCTCATTTGTGCCAATCACACTTGAGGCAGTCAGTATCGCGGATCCTAACGCTAAGCTCTACGTGAGTTTGCATTGAAGATCTTGTTTAACACACTTGAGCTCAAGGAACATTAGATCAACGATTACAACATTGAATTCACCGGTCCAAAAGCCACCGCAATGATGGAGCTCATCCAGACTCTCAAAGCCTCAGGCATCCCTATCCATGGTGTTGGTCTCCAGTGTCATTTTGTTTTAGGACAGGTTCCAGATGATCTTCAGACAATAATGGAGCAGTTTGTTGCCCTAGGTGTTGAGGTTGCGATAACAGAGCTTGATATTCGAATGACTCTTCCTGCAACGAATGACCTCCTGATCCAGCAAAAGGCTGACTACCAAAGCGTTGTTTCAGCATGTAACGCTGTTGATGAGTTAGCTATGTGCTGGGTATGAAAAACCAACCAAACAACAATCACCCCAATCAGATATAATCCAAAAGGTTTAATTTAATGCAAGGAAGGAGGTTGTCAAAGGTTCCCTTGACTACTAATTGATTCGAAGAGAAAAGCACTTGACAGTTAACACAGATAGTGCGCAATGAACAAGGTTTTATATTTGGAGGGAGGTTTTGAAAAGCCAACTAACGTACGACGACGCGCTGAACTAATCGAGGGGAAAGCAAACACCAAAGCACAGGTCAAGTACGCCGACTCAACAAACGACTTTGCGTATCTCGGGAGCCTTTACGTCGCCGCGCAATGATACTCCAACTCTCAGGGATTCCCGCGAGTTACCTAACAAGCTTATACGACCGCCGCGCAAGTCACTCGAGTAGGCGTTTTTAACACACTCAGTGAAGAGCGGGCAAGGGGTAGAATCTGTTGGTAAAGCTAGGTAACACTCTGAGAAGCTTCCTCCCTAAAACTAGACCAAGCCGACACTTGGGTCCAAGACCTTTCCTAATCAACAACGGGCTCGTCGAGGTGTGCACGTTAGGCTCCACCTGCGGTCCTAAGACTGATGTGACCTCTCTTCGAGATGAGAACCAGGAATGCTCGACTTAATAGCCGGGAAGTAGAATGAACAGCTTCAGTATTATCGAGGTTACAAGAAGGCCACCCGTTTCAAAGGTTGTAGAGGACAATGCAGACGCGTCTGAGCGTGTACGAATCACTACAGGTCCTAAGATAGAACTGCGTTTCAGGTATCAAGTCTAACTTGTCATTCCGAGATAGAATAGCTACCCTTATATACTGAGCGAGATATATGAAAATAGGAAAATGAGAGAAACTGAGCGAGATAGGATGAAACAGAGTAAGTAAAATAGAAAAGATAAATAATGTCCATATATGCGTGTATACTATGGTTTTGCCTCGACATTTTCCTGCCTCGTTCGTTTGTCTTCCTCGATTGGGTCGACTTTTGGGATTTTGGTCTGAATCGACTCGAGTCATTTGCCTTTTTACAAGGCTCGCCAGTTCCTTTAGCAGAACAGCCCTCGGAAGTATTTCTATGTTTTTCCTTGCCAATGGGAGACTGGTTATTATCCCTAGTTCTGCGTGGTCTCGAGTCTAGATGCCTGGTAGCATATGGATCTCGGTAAAACGCTGACACTCGGATAGAAATACTCCTTGGTCCTTCCGTGCTCTAGAAGTAGCTACAGCAAGTGGGTCATGTGGCCGCGTTGGACTGCCGCGGCTATATGCCTGGGCGCTTTCCAGCGAGCGTCAACTTTGAGGGCACCCGTTAGGGTACTTCCCCATCTCGGTCCACCTTGCTTCGTTTAATAAACTTGAGTGTCGTTTAGACTCCTCGGTGAGCTGATCGCGGAAGCGATGCCTCGTTAAGACTTCGATCCCTTGGGTATATCCTTTGATGACCTAGCCTAGTATAACTGGTATGTGGGCTCGTTTATCTGCCTCGGTCAGCAACTTGTTATCCAACAAGCTTGCCTCGCTACACCATATCGCGCATAGGACTTTGATCGAGGCACATTCACAAAGTTAAGTATGGTACCATTGCGCGTACCGTTACTCTGCAACCTCTTGGGTAGAATAGGTCCTTGGTAGATTTTAACTATCAGCTTGGGCTCACTATAGTTCTCCTATTGACCGTGTTTTGTTACTAACAGAACCTAGGATTATTGGTTCTGCGCAGTTCTAGCCTTAGCCGAAAAATCGGTGTATCACTGTACCGGATTGCATTGGGGTAAGTTTCGACTTTTTATTCCCTAAAGGGCTCCAACTCATCAGCTACATGTGTAGGTAACTGTCTGGGATTAGTATGTTTTCTCTCTTTTCACCATATCTACATATGCAACTGATGTGGAAACGGTGCCGCATGGGCATAGCACTTTTAGCGTAACTCCCCCAGGTGTCACCCAGGCATCTCCCAGGCGTCACCCCAGCATCACCCCAGCGTCACCTCAGTGTATGCATTCAATCTATAAACTCTTTATAATGTCAATTGAAGATGCAAAAAATTTTCCGAGCCAAGTCACATTCAATTCTCGGGAACGTCCGATTGACTGACAGCAAGGTTTAGTGAACCTCGAACCTTCGGCAATAAATTTCCCCTTGTTGTAGTCTTTCAAAACCGATGGACCGGTCTGGCTGCGAGTCACATGATTGGGCAGGAATCAATGCCAAATGTTGACAGCTTGGCGTCGATTTATAACCACTCTTGTTCAGACCACCGTGAAGTGAGTTTTTATCCATTCACCTTTGTTCTTGCTGCATCAGAAGGCGCTAATGAGCACCTCTCTCCTCCCTCTGTTATTTCTACCAGGAAAGTTATTGATTGTTGGTAGCGTTGGCAATGATTTGTGGTGCGTACTAGCCTTTTCTTTGAATAGTCTTTGTTTACCCAGCAAGATTGTTCTACAGGTCATTGAACATGGTCCGGTATCCCCTCCATCCCACTCATGCCATGTTTTTTTGTAGCCTCCATGACCACTGGGACCTTCTGCCAAAGAAATTTTGCTTTGACCTCTATTTTAGCCAAAGAAGTTTTGCTTTGACCTCCATTTCGGCCAGTAGCCAAAGGAGTGCCAAATCTAATGGCCTGCTTAGGCATCGGTGGTTCGTGGTTCAAGGTTCAAATTTTGAGGTGGCCTGTGGCAGTTCGAGGTTCGGAAGATTCGGCGAACACTTCTGTCAGTTGATCAGATGTTCTGCAATTCTCAGTCTCTGCCACATCACGCTCAAAAAGTTCCTTGAACTCAGCACCTATAGCGAGCCAGACCAGAAAGACATCTGCTGTGGTTGTCTGGGTAGACTCTAGTGACCATAATGAGCATGCAAGAGGTCCAATAATCCGAGTATACTTTGCAAATGTAAGTCGAAACTGAGCACCCTTATACCTGCCAGTAAATGTTTCAACTATGTCTTTATTCTGGGCGGAAATGCACAATCAATAATCCAGGACAAAGGAGGATGACATACCTTGATATTGATTGCTTTGTTGCGGATAAGGTCATGAATTGATGGAAAGCATTGGTCAAGTGCCATGGCAGCACTGGATTGCAAACCAAGTCTTGCCAATAGTAACCAGGCCTTGGGTGATGTTCTCTTCTTTCCGAATAGCCTCGAGCTTTTTTGTGGCCAAGTCACAGTGGCTAAAGTGACGGATTGTTGCCTTCATGATGTCGATCATCTAGAAGGGAAAAATATCTTTTGAGATATGGATGGATAAGAGCATATAAAGCTTACAGGCTTGAACTCATCGAGCTTTGTAATGTCTCTAATAGTGAGAGAGAGATGGCGACAGCCATCTGGAAGAACAGAGAGAATGGGATGTTCAATTTTGGCAAGCGCCCTACTGGCCTTGGTGTTTCCTGTGCTATTGGAACAGAGATGACTTGTGGTCAATAGACTAAAAAACACATTAGCAGTAGTTACATGTGTGGATGTGAGTACGTACTCTCATAATATGATCTTTGACCCATTCAGCGGTATGTGATTCAGTTGTACCCTCATAACCAGACAGCTTCTCTTGCTAGGATTAGGTTTTGGTCTTCCATCTCCAGCATCTTCTCTTTTGCCAGAGCATGGAGATGGCTACCAACTGCTCCGTGCGTTGGGTATCGAACTACCTATGGCTTCAGCTTCCTCCACCCATGATCCTATATCATCTGAACCCATTGCTGCCGCCGCCAAAGCAAAGGACCACCAACAGCTCGGTGGACTAAGTATTGAGCTGCCATTGGGTTCAGTTCTCTCTGCTGGTCCGCTAGCCTCTGAATCCACCAATGCTAAACATCATTCTCTCTCTGGACTTGGTCACAGGCTTCCCTCCACACACCGGCCTTCACTCAGAACCGTTCCACCCTCCAAAGCAACGGTTAGGCTGGTAACTCCGAGCAAGCCAGACAACAATGGAGACATTTTGGCACAGGTATCGCTACCCACTATCGCACTGCCAGATGTGGATGTTACTCATCAACGATGAGCCTCCGTCTCTTTCAATCTATTGAATCACCCCAGACGTCCGCTCACCAACAAACAGGATTTGTATACTATTCCTGAAACCACCCCGACTACATCCTACACGAGCTCTTACAATGCTGACGCCCTAGCCTCTCCCCAAATATTCAACAATTTCAAGTTTCGCAGATACCAAAATTGCTTCCGCAGCAATTTCGGTCAGTTGAAAATTTCGAATCCCGACTTTGATCTCTGAGATGAATGTTGATTGCATCGGCCTCGCTTGCCAGTAGCGGGAGGAGAAGTCTGAGCAGATGTAGATCCAGCGCCACTCATAGGATCATCATTTCCAGATGTGCTAGCCATTGTTGAGTGTCAAGATCTGAAAGAAAGGGTATGAAGTCAGAAAATTGAAATTGAAAAGCTGGTCTTGAAATACCTTGTAAACCAATATGGCCTTACATCAATTTCAAGTTTGAAAGAGAAGAGTGGATTTTGATAATGGATGAGAAGGGAAACATGAAATTTTGCAGCAATATTTTATAGCATAAATGCGCAAAGAGAATTCGGAAGATTGGAGAAATGGTAAACAAAGGTATGTGATAGTGAAAGAAGAAAATGACACATCATTGAGTCTGAAAGGCAGAAAGATGGCACAAGGAAAACATGAAGTGATTATATGAAGGGTGAGATACTCAAATAGGAAAAGATGATGTGATACCAAGGGCATACGTATAGAACATATAAGGGAATATGGAAGGAGTGGTGAATAGAAAGAGAGTATAACTCATCTAATACCTTTGTCAAGAGAACTCAGTGATTTCTGGAACTAATCAACTCTCTCCATCATAAAGCTGTATCTGTGGTATGGCTTGAACATAGTTTATATTCTCATTCAAGTGGTATCAGAGATGGCGGTAGGGAGAAGCCAGTGATTGCTGAACTGGAAAGTCTGTTGAAAGCAGTCACCATACCTGAGCTCTGTTTGTGCATGGCAATGGTCTGCCGAGGATAAATAAAACTCAGGCTCTAGATCACATCATTCACATGCTTACTTAGATTAGCTAAATATGTAGCTGTAACCAGAGTGTGACCAGACTTGATTCCCACTGAGTCCCCGCAGAATCCCTGGGTATTGCCTGGGTAAGCTGTGTAAGGGGATCAAATTTGATTGCCTTGGACCTTGCCCCCAGTGTCATGTACAGGCTGCAAACCCATCCTATGAATATTTTCATCAATTTTCATGATTTTTCCACTAATTATGGCACCTCATGCCCGACTTTGGTCATGTGACACATGTGACACTGTCACACTACATATACAGTATACCTTATCCCTAGGTCTCCTTCTGGAATCCATCCTCATAGTAATCAAAAGCTTAAATTATAGTTTGTGTAACAGTGTCACATGGGTGCTGATGGGATCAGCAGACATAGGTTGCTCAGTGTAGATGAGAAAGTCATCACTGTAATGATCAATCACTATTTCAAAAAGTTCAATTTGTACTGTGTGACAGTGTCACATGATTGTTGATGGGATCAGTAGAGATAGGTTGTCAAATGACTAGATGAGACCATCATCACTATCACTATCAATACCTATTTGGTTGCCAATACTAATGTAAGGCCTCCTGGCTGTGAGGCTAAGAGGCGGGAGAGGCTGGTATGCAGACAGAGATATAGCAGAAGCTGGATACCAGCTAAGAGCCTTCAAATCCCACTGAATGTCAACACAACCCAATCTATTGAGTAGAGCAACGTATGCGGCAGGAAGAAGAAGAACTAAGGTTACATAAGCGCTGGAATGACAGTTAAGCTGCCAGTGAATCTATAGCCATTACAACTAAGGAGACATGGAATCCAAAGGTGCCAGAGGTCCTGGTGCCTTGAAATCCATGGCCCTGGATATCCTGTGGATTTACTTCATATTAGATACTGGATTGTGACACTTTGGCCTATCTAACATGATATAAATTGTGGTAGCCTGAAGTGGATAGAACTGCGTTTCAGGTATCAAGTCTAACTTGTTATTCTGAGATAGAATAGCTACCCTTATATACTGAGCAAGATATAATAAAATAGGAAAATGAGAGAAACTGAGCAAGATAGGATGAAACAGAGTAAGTAAATAGAAAAAGATAAAATAATGTCCATATATGCATGTGTACTATGGTTTTGCCTCAACGTTCCTCTGCCTTGTTCATTTGTCTTCCTTGATTGGGTTGACTTTTGGGATTTTTGGTCCAAATCAACTCAAGTCATTTGCCTTTTTACAAGGCTCGCCAGTTTCTTTAGCAGAACAGCCCTTGGAAGTATTTCTATGTTTTTCCTTGCCAATGGGAGACTAGTTATTATTCCTAGTTATTCCTTGCTCTGAGAGTGATTGCAATGAGGTTGATCAGGTGGCCGTGTTGGTGATGCCAGGGCAGGTATACCTCGGCACCCTCTAGCAATGTGCAACCCAAAAAACACCCCATCCATTACACTTGCCTTGGAGTCCTAACTGAGCCTCGGGCATCCAGCTAATACAATATTTGGTCTCGGAGAGTTTCAGCTCGCCTAGATGATTCTGTCATCCATGTTGCTTTTATCATCTCAGTCAAGAGACTTATGACATCACAGGAGTGTTTCCATTCATCACGGCAGCTCCGGGCCGGAGTTACCGGACATTCCTCAACGAGATTGCCTAGGCAAGCTTTCATCTGGTCAAGAGTTTTCATCTTGGCAGAGTAACATTGTAAATCTTGTATAACCAACTCATTGGGCTTCACCAAGTGCTGCCTCGGAAACTTCAATCCCTTGGGTATGTCTTTTGATTGTCTAGCCTAGTAATAATTATATGTGGGCTCGGAATAGCCTTGCTCATCAACTTGGTATCTGCCAAGCTTGACTTGCTACACCATACAATGCATAGGAATTGGAACAAGATGCATTCACAAAGTTAAGTGAGATACCATTAATACGTACCATCACTCTGCAATCTCTAGAGTACAATAGACTCTCAAATAGACTTCAACTATCAGCTCGGGCTCACTATAGTTCTTGGTATAACCATATTGAGTATAATACAGAATCTAGCTTCTATCAATTCTGTACAGTTTCAGCTTTAGCCAAAAAATTGGTGTATCAGTGCATTTCCACAGTGAGCATGAGGGCTTAAGCAAATTTGAGTATTGGAAGTTTCTGGTATGATGTCCTCATGAGCATGCTGGAGGGTGGTACTCATCCAAGCTTTAGTCATATCAGTGAGCAACATGAACCAGTGAAGTGAGTTGGCAAAACATCGTCTCAGAGGATCGTCACCTGGGAGGTGATATCCCTGAGCAGCAAGAAAATCAGTGGCTGCACTACACCAGGTGGTGTAATTTGTTGCAATGCGGAGAAAGAGTCATCACACAAAGTCCAAAACACAGACATTGACTGCAAGAGTGGGATAGATTGGTGAACAAGGGAAAAGGCTGCTACAAATAAGTTGAACTGCGGCTTTTGAGCAATCTGAAGCCCAGAGTTTGATCTGCTCAATCTCTGTAACATAGAATATTTAATTATCATCATATCAGATTGAACAACAGATGTACTTGAAAGCCGTATCACCCACACTGTAAGCTTGCAAGGACTGGGACAGCACTGGCAGGCCTGCCCTTGTACATTGACCGCTGTTTCCTTCCGCAGAAACTCCGTGCTATGTTGAAGCTCGAGATATGCTAGAACAGATAATGGTAGGATCTCCATTTTCCGCCATCAACATGTGGTACTCAGTTACCGCCAGTTACTGCCAGTTACTGCCAGTTACTGCCCTGCACTAATGGTTTCAGATATTAGTCAGCAGAGCGGCAGGAAGAGCTTTGTCATCATTTAGAGTGCTTAACTTCAGCTTTCAATGCACTCAGAAGCAGATAAATGTTGTTCTCCTTTGTTTTATCTTAGAAACAGATCCCTGGTTCTCTGAGAGCCATTTTATAAGTATCACATATTGCCTGTGATGGTTGTAAGCACTTAAAATCAGCTTGCCCAAACCAAATTACTGTACCATTTTGACCAAAAGTAGATGGAGTGTGATGCATGACCTTCCCTGTCCACAATATTCAGTGTTCACAGATCTCGGTGAGCTGTGACAAATTTGTGGACTGTTCACTGAGTGTTTACTAGCACACTGAGTTGCTATAAAAATACTTTTGGAGCCATTTATGGACTTTGTAAGTAGATTTTTAACTATTTTGAGCATTTTAGGTGTTTTTGACCATTTCAAGTGACTTGATTTTGTCTATTTCAGTTTTCACAGTGTTCACAACCCAAAGTGAACAGTGACACCCTCCAGTGAACTGTTCATTTTCGGGCAATGTGACACGTGACTGAACTTTTGGCCAAAACAGTACGGTAAAGTTGCTAATGTGTTGCCAAAACTGTACCCTAACCTCAGATATGGTACATTCAAGCTGATATGGACCATACTGACAGTGAATTTAATGAAAATTATGCTGAATCGACTAAAAGTTACATTTGGGTGACTTTGAATTTAGTGAAGGTTACTTTTGATGTAGTGAAGATGACTTTCAGGCAACTTCGAATTTAGTAAAGGTTACTTTGGATTTAGTAAAATCTACTTTTGGGTGACTTTGAATTTAGTAAAGGTTACTTTGGATTTAGTGAAATTCACTTTCGGGTGACTTTGAATTTAGTGAAGGTTACTTTTAGGTGACTTCATGTTCAGTAAAGGCTGATTTTGATTTAGTGAAAGTTACTTTCAGGTGACTTTGAGTTTAGTAAAGGTTACTTTTTGATTTATTGAAAGTTACTTTTGGGTGACTTTGAATTCAGTGCGGGTTACTTTTGATTTAGTGAAAGTTACTCTTGGGTGACTTTGAATTTGGTTAACATGGACATGGAGCTTGTTTGGGTATCAAAGCATGCTACCATGCATGAATCATGTATAGATTGATTATTCTGAGGTCCAGGAGGTTCATACTGCATATGAAAATTGAAATTGCACTTTTTTGCTTGAGCTTGCTGTGACCATGAAGCTTATTTGGTTTTTTTTTTTTGTTCGGACACAAGTCTAGTGTTGAAAGACTCTATTAAATACCTGTTAATCAAGTAAGTACTATAAATAAAGTATGATTAACTCAATAAACTGGTGTGAAAAGTGAAGTACTAAGCTCATCCTCAGTTTGGACACAAGTTTTAAAGTCCACAGAAAGTGTCCGAGTATCTAAGGGATAAAATGAAGCATAACAAGGTCCATAGAAATAATAAGAAATATCAAAATAAGGAAAGGGTAAATGTATAGTGCCTGGTGATGTTAATCCCCAAGCAAGGCTCAAGCTTTGACTAACATGAGTTTTCTTCTCTTGCTGCGACGAGTGCCTTCTAGCCCATCTTCATTAACACCCTCCAGTTCATCAATAGTAGCAGCCTGGCGCTTGCTTGGTTTTGGTGTTGGTTTTGGTCTGGGGTTCTTTGGGCTGATTTCCTCTCTAAGAGCCTTTGCACGTTCAAGCTCATTGGCTTCTGCCACTTGATCATAGTCTGCACCTTTCTGAACCAAGTATTAGCAACTGCCAACAAAAGCAAAATAATCCAAATCACACATACCTGCAATTCAATGTCATTATCTCCCTCATGCTCCTGGCCCTGCTGAGTTACATCAGGACCACTAAAGGTTGGACCCCAGCACAATTCATGTGGTCCAGCATCTAGGCCCCACTGATCATTTCCTGCATGACCTGCTCTTTCAGATCTGTCAAACATGATTTTGTCTAGCAGACTGATAGCCTCAAAATTGACATCAACCTCAATACCCTTCTCCTTGCCATCCACAGTGAGCCATTCCACTGCTGCAAACGATCCCAAGCCTTTTGAAGCACAAATGGCTCAATTTTATCTGTGGATGAGTTGTGTTCCATTACCATAAAATCATCTTGATGGCGGTGGGCAATGAGCAAAGTACGACAATGAGCAATAGCATATGCATGCCTTCCCTGGATGATGATCTTGGTTGCATTAGAAAATGTGGTATGGAACCAGTTGTTGATTGCTGCAATATCAGCATCCAGAAGCCCTCCAGAATACATTGTTGCATCAATTTTGAGTTTCTGTTTAACAGCCATCATGGCCAAAGCTGGGACTTTTCTGCACAGATTGCTGGCTGGGGTCAAGAATGAGTGAAGTAATGAGCTGTTTATGCATATCCCAAAATGCTCTGTAAGTCGGCAGGACACTTCACTGCATTAGGATCCAAGAGCAGCTTATCTTCAGCATCTTCCTTATTGGATTTCTCTTGTAATGGCCGTAGGTATTTTCCAAGCTATCAATGAGAACATCAATCATTTGAGTATATTTGTGAATTAAGATTAAACATACCCGAATCTGTCGACGCCCTTTGTAATCTTTCCACAGTCCATCAGCAATATCTGAAGCAGGAACATTGTGAATAATCTTATTGGCAAGATCATTTTCAATGCCACGCCACATCTGAACAGTCCCAGTTAATGACTGCTCATCCCAAGAGATTAGACAACCCGGATAGTAATATACACCATTGCTCTGGACCAGGATACCTTTCCCAGGACTACATAAATATATTAAGTCCTTGGAAAGGAAGATGTTGACAAAATAAAACTTACAAAAGACGGCTAGACACTGTCTCTAATCTCTGTGTTTTAATCTTGGAAGCATCCTCCTGAACTCATGGAATTCCAAAGTTGGGTGCAATATCACACTCATGGCACCAGAATGGGGTCTGGAATTTCACTTGTGAGCCGCATAGTAAGGCATGAAACATGAGTATAATTTGAACAGACACTGCATTGAACAGTTTTTTGTTGCTACAGGTTCTTGGTACCCATTGGATTCAACTCCACACCTGCAGAGTACATGATGGGGTGAGGATGGGAGTGGTAAGCTGGAATAGGTGGGTGGAGTACTGGCAGTCTCAGAGTATACTAGAGAGGCCAATACAGAAGAGAAGCCATCTGAGTCTAGACTTTCATGCTTGGGAGGTACAGTGAAACTTGAAACTGAGTCATCAGGAATCAAGTCTGGTGCCTGATGTTCTACAAGAGATGGCAGGTCAGATGATTTTCCAGAAGAGGAACTTGGAGGTTTTGGTCCATTTGGGCTCTCTGAATCATCCTCCTCATCTGAAAGATCTTCAACCTCTTGTCTCAGGGTTTTAACCTTTCTAGGGGGATGGCTGATTCTCTCATATTCAACATTGGGGCGATAGCTTGTTGCCTGTGCTGTTTGAGGAGAGATTTGCTGAACCAGTGACAATGGTTGGCAGGAACTTTGATGAAATCAGGATGTTTAAATGTGGATAGTGGTGTGAGATTGGAATGGACAGGTGATGAATGGATAGAGCGGCATGAAATAAGTAAATGTTCCTTGATTTTCTGTTGCTGTTGATCATAGAACCATTTCTGTGCCTGTCTTCCACCTCGCAGTGAATATATTACAGCATATGTCTGATAAGATGAGTAGCGAGGTGGAAGTTTTGGGGAAACTCCAGCAAGAGATTGTTCTAGACCAGTCTCCTTGACTGCTAGTCCACCATTCTGCATCCCATCATAGAAAAAAAGGGCGGATTGCCTGGAAGGAGTATCAGACTTGACCAGGTATCTTGTGACAAAGTGATTCTCCCCATAAAATATCCGGGCAACCATGTCATAAACAAACCCATTCTCTACTGTCAGTTTTGCCTTTCATTGGAGAAAGTACTTGGGGGAATGACCATTGCTTGGGGTGAGCAGGGTCAAGGCCCTGGTCAACCATTAAACATACAGGAAAAGAGGTGCAAATCTGTGCAAGACCAGCATGCCCACTACAGAAGCGATGGTCCTCATCATGCCTCCAGCAGTATGGAATGGGCTCTACTGAGACCGCCTTTACTGTTGTCAGACTTTGCAGCCAAGCTTGGTAATTACCATTGAATTGACAATGTGCTGCTTCTGGTGGTCTAGCTGTTGTTCTAATACATGGTCCTGGCTAAGGACCAGTAATTTGGAGATGAGCAACATTGCCAAACTGTCCAACTTCGGTGATTTCAGCATAACCAGTGCAATATCTGATACTGATGGCTTTCATTCCAAAGAAGTTAAAAACATCAAGCTCATGTTGAGATAGCTGCCTCTTATTGGTATTGCGGAGTGTATGAGAGATATCAATGCATGTAGTAACCCAACTCTGATCAATGTTAGCTGTTAATTGATGTACAAGAATTCACATTTTAATTACTCACAAATGCACTATCTGGTTCATAAATTCCTGTTGCCATGGTTGAGAGATTGTTCTTGGCATATTCACGGATTTGGTCCCTCTGATCATTGAATGCAAGCTGGAGAGCTGAAGCTTCCTCCCACTCCGCAGGATCCATTAAAATACGGCCGTAATTAGTACCGAAAAACATTTTGTAAATAATATAATATTTCGCATGATTTTTCGTATGAAAAAGAACTAAGATTTCCCCCGAAAAATGAATGGGGAAAGAGCTTCATTTCCTTTCAAAAGTAAAGGTTTTTTACAATTGGGAAAGATGGTCTTTTACTCATGTAAAAGTTCAGCTATTACACCCTAACAACGCAGTAGCAACAAGACAAAGGTTCTTTGTCTCGCGTAATTTTCTAACTATTACGCTGTAGCAACAAAACAAAGCACCATTGGCTTGTTGTTAGGGCGTAATAGTTGAACTTTTACGCGAGTAAAAGACCGTCTTTCCTCAGTGCAAAAGACCTTCACCTTCGAAGGTAAATGAAGTGCTTTCCCCATTCATTTTTCAGGGGAAATCTTAGTTCTTTCTCATATGAAAAATCAGGCGAAATATTATATCATTTACAAAATATTTTTCGGTACTAATTACGGCCGTATTTTAATGGATCCTGCGGAGTGTCCATAGAGTTCCCAAGGTACAACAGCCGCCGAGACTTGAGCACTTCAAATGCAGGAAAGAAAAGATGACTCGGATGACTCTCAAATAGGTTGGAAATATCATTCCAATGGTAATTGAAGCTCCAGAAAAGAGCTTCAAGGGAGCTATCAAGCCAACAGGAGTTGCCATTCCACATGTATCCAACAATTTGTTTGAGTCTAGAGGAAACAAGCATGAGGGCTTGGATGGACTCATTATCAACCATAAAGTCTTGAGGGACACTGTCAACCAATGCTTGACTGGAATATCCAGCAAGGGCATCATTGGATTGGGATTGTTGGACAGGAGAAATTTGATTAACTACTGGAGGATCCGGAGCAGTGAAGCTATGATTTGCATTCCGATGTAGTGCCTTGACAGATTTTGACTTCTGTGGGGGGGTTGGAGGGGGGTGTGAGTATTGAGATTGATCCCAAGCCAAACCTTGCCATCATCATCAGTTTCTGGCTTATCAGGAGTTGCATCAATTCCCAACCAAACTTCACCATCACCATGCACATCCTTGATCTCTGGAGGTGGGGAAGGGATATCTCTAGCTTTTGGAAGTTGAGAGATAGGTGGATGAATCTGTTCCGAGTCTTGTTTCTGTGATGAACGTTGTTGTCGTTTACGTAAACCTGGAATGGGTGGGTCAATTTCATCCCTCAGATGATCACCATGCTTCTGTGATTTACACGAGTTCCTCGTTCCACAGCATGAATATCATCATCATCCTTTCATTTAAGAAGGCGAGAATCATCTTTGGGATGACCATCATTGCTGTGTTTGGCGAGCTTTTCTCTTTGCAATTTTCTCTCAAGTAAGAGATCGATTTTGAGATTCCAAAGGCCTTGGTGTTGCGGATATGCCTTTGTAATGCACTCTCCTGCCCCCAATCAGGACGCTGGCCAACTGAAAATCAAAGGGTAAGTATACTATCATGGAACTTGTCAAAATGTTACCTGATGTAGCGCGATATTTCAGTTCAAATGTGTCAGCAATTTTCTTGAGAGCCTTAAAGCCTTCCAAAAAGTCATGTTGCTTTCCTTGTTGCTGGTAAAAGCTGAAGTGCATAGCTTCCTCAGCATTAGTTGTACTTGGCAGAGCTTTCCACAAAATAGGATCCATGGACTTTCAAGATTCAAATAGCATTGGTGCATGGTCATCACGCAGCCACCAATCAAACCACTCCTTGAGTTTAGGGAACTCATGGTGTATGACCTCAACAATACGATCAAATTCTGGTCATGGTGCTTTGAGCAAACTTCGAGCCAGAGATTGAAATCTGGTCCCGAGACTCGACAGGTACAATAGCTCTGATTTTTTTTACTCGGGTAATGCTGGCACGGAAATGCTGCCAACATCCATGAAGAAGTTTGCTAGCTATCTCGCGGAGTTCTGCAGGAGTATGTGTGTCTCCTGCCTTCTTCCAGAAGCAAGTAAATGCTCCTATGAACCCTAACCATTCTGCCTGGCTGAAGTCAATAACCTAAAATGAATATATGTATTTCTATTTTAGTAAATCAAAAATAGATTACCAGTAAATGCTTACCCCACTAAACAGTGCATCCTCAACGCTTTTTCCACGCTCCTGAGCTATGCGAGCAATGGACTCCATCAGGACTAGGAAATGAAGCTCAAAATGAGCAGCTGTTGCACCATCAGAGTATGAAACAAGAACTGGAATCCATCTTTGCATTACTTCATTAAATACCAATGGCTGATGTTTGAGCAGAAACAACAGCAACAGTGCCCAACATGGTTACTGAGACTATCCATCCAGGATTATCAGTTTGATACTGCATAAAGGTTGCAATGAAGTCATTGCCAGCTTTGGAATCACCAGTTCCAAGAATTTGAGACCTGTATCGACCAACTTGTGCAGGATTAATGAGTGCCGGAGATATCCGTGCAGCAGAAGTTGCATCAACAGTATTTCCTGACACTAGAGCAGCAGGTGCAGCTTTAGGATTGCTCTGAATGAGTGATTTAACCGAATTCTTTTCGGTTGGAGTAAGATGAAGGATTGGGAGGAGTGGATGATTGTGATCTTGAGTCCCATTATAGTAATGAACACTGCCGGCCCATTGTATAATCCTTGCACAGTTTTTGCATGGGATATGTTCAAGAATTCCACCACATTTGCAAGGCTTCTGGAGCTGTGTAGTGACCTTGGCAGAATTTTGCGTGGTTGGTCTAACAATGATAGCACAGTCAGGATTGACTACTATACATGTACTCACCATATATTTAGATACTTTATTGCTTTACAGATTATGAGACTGGAGTCTCTACGAGCCTAAAAGAATAGTAAATCAGACAACTCATTCAACCAGGAACCCGATGATGACAGGAAACCACCTCCTGAACATCCCAACCTTCCCCAAAGCTTCACAGCTATCGGGACAGGACACCTGGCAAGCCTTCAAGGATTGTGTCGAACTGAACGTACAAGTTAAAGGACTGATGGGATACCTCGACGGTTCCATCCCCAAACCAATGTCAGCAACCTACCTGTATGCTGCTCAAACCACCTCCTCCATTGATAGCCAATTCCCCTCTCCGGGAGAATGGGTACAACAAGACTGTATAGTTGCCTCCATCATCTACCTGAATTGCACAGACCCCATCGGAATTGGTATCAAACGGGACACTGTGGCCAACAAGACCTGGAAGTACCTCGTTAAGAAGTACGAGTCTAAGGACAAACAGCACATCCATATTGCAGATACCACCTTGCATGAACACAAGTTCAACCCCGAAACAAGTATGATGGAGGATCATGAGAAGAAAATGAAGAACCTTCTCAAGACCCTCCACAATCTTGGGGGGACCTGCAACAATTACCAGTTCAGGATGATTGTTGTTGCATCTATGCCAGACACCTGGAAAGACTACGTCCTCAATGTCCCTGGTATGCTCAGCTCTGAAGCATTCACTTACCTCCATCGCCTCTACCTTGACAAAGTTGTTTGCAATCGAGACGTTGATGACAACCCAGTCAAGAAGCAAGTCGCAGCCTTATTTGCTCAGCATTTGGTGGCCCATGCCGCTATGATCATAGCTAGTGCTAAATGTGATAACTCCAACCGCCCCATCTGCACCAATCCACCCTGCCCTACCAAAGTAGGCCACACCATCGAGAGATGCTGGGCAAAAGGTGGGGGAGCTGGAGGAAAGGCTCCGAAGTCTTGGAGGGACAAGTACAGCAGTACCCAGGCATCTCCCAATACCACTGCATCACCCATTGATGTTTACGTTGGGTCGATGAGTTCCCCAAAACAGCCAGACTTGGGTACATCAAAACATATCCACTCCTCTCCCACACCTCCTGACATCTCCCCCAGAGTGGTTAATGCCGTTCTAAATAACGAAGATGGTCAGCAAGTGCGAGGAGTAGATAGAGACGTACCCCACCTAGTGCCTAAGTCTGAATGTACCGTTTGTCCCAATAAAACCCTACTTTATTGGCCTCTGATGGTCCCTCTGCGAACGTTCATTGACTCGGGAGCCACCGACCATTGCTGGGTCAATCGAGACCAGTTTGTGGACTACCGGGAAGTTACTGAGAGCGCCGTGGCTGGAGCAGAAGGTAAGTTCCGTATAAAGGGGATAGGGACAGTAGAATTCACCACCCATGTCAATGGTAATAAGAGGCTTATCCGACTCCAGCAGCTATAGCAGCTAGCAATCACATCAGCTTGGGGAATAACCCAAGGTCTGATGTGATCAGCAAGGGGAATTGCTCAAGCACTCAGATATAGGCTAAATCCCTTAATTTAATATCTTGGGCAGTTCCCCAATGGTCCACATTACCAATTACAATGGGCCTAATCTACTGGTTGTAGATATAGATTAAAGTAATCTATTCCCAATTGGGACAATCTAGGTTGAACCACCAACACTGAGATCACCGGACCCAGCCACCCATCTGGGAGGCCTGGTCCTGGTAAAAACATTGTTTAAGATTTAGACCAAGGATCAAACATGAGACCACTAGTAATTGGGCGACTTTAGCACCAAATTAGACCAGTCAGACCACTTCACCAAGACATTAGATACTCTATAGTGAACTGACTGGCACATATGCCCAAGATAATCTATATTTCCCATAGATGATATGATTTAATATAATATAACATAATATATATATTATCACTCCGGCCCATCTGCGCTCTCAAAATCATGGAGTGCTTTTGCTATTCATTCAGCTTCTTGACTGCCACTGACAACCAATCTACTGGCTTGGTCTAATTTTTTGAGGTAATTCCATGCAGGAATTGGAGAATGAATGTCAGAAATTATTTCACAAAAAAGACAATTAAACTCATATTTGAGATTTCCCGGTAGGAAGAAATGGTGATGGTACAAGGGATAAGCCCGATCATGATGAGAGGGTGGACAAGGACAACATCCGCAGTTCCTTCCAGAGAGAATACCACCCTATTGGCACCATAAACAATAGCCTCATCGTGGTTGATACTCTGGGAAGGCTCTTTGGCCCCAAAACATTAATTGAGAAGCTGTTGACCTTGGGAGCATGAGGACAAGGACTATCAGTTGGTATTTTGAAAAAGAAAAGAAAGAAAGAAACATTAATAGGGAAACATACCTTGTCAGTGTCATCCTTCTTGATATTTGCATCCTCAAGAACCTGCTCCACAGGCATCATAGTCTTCTTGAAGAGGCCCACGTTGAGCTCCCTGAACTTGGCATGGGTGAGAATCCCCGGAGGCAATTCACCAGCCAGACATTTGTCGTTGGGGAAAGATACCCATGACAATGTTTTCGACTCTACCTCCAGGTTGCACTGAAGGAGTATCATGAGCTTCTGTAAAGTTTTGAAAACTTGACACGCACCAATATGTTAATTTATGCCTGGGTGTGCATGGGTGTAAATAAAACGTGAGCAACCTTGGATCGAGTGGATGGAATCAATTAAGAAGCTTTACAACGAAATGAGTCAAATGGAATGATCAACAGCTCAAGTACATACCATAGCCATGAGCTCTCCCTGCGAGCTCTTTGTAACCGTATCACCTCTAGCCCTCTTATAAAGAACGCGACCCCTATGAAGACCAGTGGACTCTACTTTCCCTCAGAGAGCAACCTGCACACTCCATATCCTTCAACCTTTCCATCCATAGGAGAGTTGGTTGGAATTGTACTTGCATAACTCCAGTAGAGCGCAGAAAAGTGACTCTATAGCCAAGTAAGAAACTTCTAATCAAAATAACCAAACAAAAAAAAGACATACCATGGGCCTGAAGAGGTTTGGAAGGATCTTGGATGGAGGGAATGAACATCAAGAGTGACCAACAAATCATGTTTGGAAATGCGGTCTGTAGGCCTTCCTTTCGGGTTTGTTGTTCCAAACAACACTCTCAAGGTATGAGATAGAACTCTATACCATCCGGACACACTGGGATTGATTTACTACATCAAACGATACACACAGCAGCAGCTTGTGGTAAAAGAAGTAGTGCTGGACAAGGTAGTCGAAGAGCTGGTCAAAGAAATCATAGCAGAAGCAGTATTCGACATGGTTGAGGTTGTTAGGGAGTCCCGCATAGTCGTTTTAGCTGAAGTGGTTGTATCTGCCTTTGAGCTTGTCACAGCCGTAGTTGTAGTATGCAAGACTGGATTGATTCATGAGCAACTGACATGATGAATACACAGACAACAGGATTCTCCGGAGAAACAGTACACTTTCGACAGAGCCATTGGCCCTTGGGAATGTAAGAAACTCTGAAACAATCTATGTTCTTTCGCTGAGCTTGTTTTAGCACAGATCATTCTTAAAATATGCACCTTGGTGAACTACGAGGTTACATCCATCACTTGCAAGTCACCAATCTTTACTCCCCCTCACACCGTCGAATGTCCGTAGGTGGTTTACCGGTTCAGATATTTTTCTCTTTAGTTGGAGAGCTGGGCCATTGGCTGGTTCGAGGAGAGGACGGTTCGTAGGGTCAAGGAGGCGGGGGTTGCTGAGCCAAGAATTGGAGGAGTTTTGACCCAGAGAGTAGTAGAAGTTGTCACTGAACAAAAGCAAGAAGGTAGCGTGAGAATGTGTTGGGCAACAGGCGCTTTGTTGATGGTCATTGTTTAGCACTTGTCTAGCATAGCTCACAAAGTACAAAGATGGTGTTGGATAGGTCTCAGACCCACCGGATATTGCTTCTACTAGTATATCGCATATTTTGAGTGAAAACTGCATCAAAGTGCAATCAAAATACCCCGTAGTACAATTACATTGCAAAAATATGTATGTATCACAACTTCAGTTCACTGTGTAACAGTGAGCTTGACAATGTGAAAATTGAGATATTGCCCTCAAATTTTCGGAACGGGATATTGGGTACTCTATACACATAAGGAGTAAAATTGAAACCATTCAGATTAGTCAAACTAACTGGACACTCTTTTACTTACTTTCAAGTAAAGTTAGTATACCAAAGGCACATTAAACAGTATCGAGAATTATATCATTGTACAATGAATGAGATCTTGTCGTATGATGTACTTACAGTGTATTTACTCCTGGTGAACATCAAAATCGAGTGTATAACAGCCCAGAGCGTTGTTAATTGAGCAGACAAGCCACCTGTGGTGATATTCAAAAGCGTCAGGGGCATCCTTACCAAAACAAACTACTTACTATCAAGGGTATTTTGTTCGTTAAATGAGCTTTTGGAATATCAGAGACTAAATAAATTCAATCCTGGTGGGTCCGGATGGTATCTAATATCATCTTACTGCTTGAGAACATCATTTTGAACAACGAGCTCGAAAGGAATGCTTGTTAGGTGCCTATGGACTGTGTTTCCGAACGTGATTCTTTTGCGATCTCACGGTTCAACATTCAACTTTGCTCTCAATGTTCATTTGACATGACAGATTATCACTCAAAAATTCATCGGTTCGTCGCATAGTTTGTTTAAATCTGCTTTCAGCAATGTCAGATTTCAGCCATTCATCCTTCAAATCCAACTCTTATTCTCTATTAGTCACTGAACTCTAAGAAGGTTGAAGAAGTCAAAGCGATCCTTTACCATTGCTGGATGCAAGCAAGCTTTCTTTTGGAAGGGATTTTATTGTTTCGATACATGTCCCTGACCAAAGTCAATGCAGTGGAAGAATACCATCCAACAGCAGAACTGGTGTGCAAATTCATCTGTTCATCAGATTGTTGTTTACTAATCTGCTGCGCTAGAAAGGCGGCCATGCAGAGATATGTAGGATGAAATATCAACTAGCTTTACACTGCAATCTGACTGACTATTCCCGCTTTCAATGCCTTGAATTAGGAGCTGGTTGTGAGCCAACTGAGAGCTTCGTCAGTTAATGCCACTGTTTTTCACATTGACCATGTCTAGGGTAGTTCCACTGACTTTTTCAGAGTGCAATCTTTCCTTGAATGATGCTTCTGATAAGAAAGCTGAACCTCGGTGCTTTTACCTTCTTCCAATATCTTGCAAGTTCCTTCAAGTTTGGGGTGCGGATGGGAATGGTGTGGCTTTTTTCTTCTTGAGCATGTGCAAAATCCAAGTTCAGAATATCCTTGCAGTTGCTGCCAACGTCTTCAATGACTTTATAGGGCAGTTAGGTTATCCATGGACCCTCAGATGACTCCACTTCCCTGCAACTTCCTGTCTTGCCCAAATGCTATTCCTTGCTTCAAATCTGATTCATGTCTGTCGGACACGCTATCACATGGCCCTTACTCTTTCATATCCACAGCGCATACTGCTGCCTTTCCACGCAAATAGTTTCTTTGCAACTACACCTTAACTTCGCCTCCTTGGCAAGTTACAAACGGGCACCACGCGCAGGCGCGCATACAACTGCAAAGATACATTCAAGATAAGATGACTTGCCAGGAAGCAAAGGACTGCTGTATAAGGGCAAAACAGAAATATCTCAAAAGTATGTCATTATTCCGGGATAGTCAAAAACACTATCTAACTCCAACACATCAAGTATGATTCTCGAATTTATCGCCCTCATCGGGACCTGCATTCTTGCCTACATCATCAGCAAGCGTGTTAGAGTGAGCACCAGTCTCCCTTTGCCTCCTGGTCCTCCCGCTGATAGTATTTGGGGTAACAGCTACGAACCTTCATTGTGAGCATCCGTTATGTTTATGTCTTTCAATTGCTCAATTGGCAAATAACCCTGCTCCTTCTCCTCACACGACACTGCGATGTTTTGACTCGATTGAACAATCATCTAGCTGTAATCGCCGATTCAAACTATGGACACCAGAATATGGACCAGTGTTCTCCCTAAGACAGGGTATTCCAGGTACATCTTCAACTTCTCATTTGTGCTTGTTCTTACTATTTGTTCACAGGTCTAGGAGAGAAACGGACAATCATCATCAGTCGGCATCAAGCAGCTGTTGAAATCATGGAAAAGCACGGCGCTGACCTCGTTGACTGACCTACTTCCATTGCTGCAGGAGAGACTCTGAGTGGCGATCTGAGGGTCTTGTTAATCAGGAGTGGTGAGAGATTCAAGAAGCTTCGGAAAGCATTGCAGTCGTGTCTACAGCCCAAAATTGTTGTCTCATACCACCCGGTTCAAACACAGACTGCGTGACACATGCTGGATATCATTGACAAGCACAACACCAAGTCCAGCAACTTCTACCCGACCTCAAGATCATGCTCGACGATACGCTGCTGCTGTCATCATGGCCCTGGCCTATGGTGAGGTTCCTCTCGGTTATGAAGATCCTGCAATCCAGGCTTTGAACCGCTGCCTTACCCACATTGGTTACAACAGGCAACCCGGTGCATGGAAAGTCGACATTTTTCCTCTCTTGAAGTACGTTCCCAGGTATCTGAATGAGCTCAAGATTGGACACAAGGAGGAGCTTGGGCTATTCAAAGGCCAACTTCAAGGAGTTAGAGAAAGTATGGTCTGTGTTCTGTTATTGATGTTGATAAAGGTCCAATCCAATGATATCTCTAGGGACGCAAAGAAGAGGTTCCTGCTTGTTTTGGAAAATATCTTATTGAACGGCAGCCTTCACTGGGACTATCTGACAACAAGATAGCGTATCTCGCTGGGAGTATGTTTGGTGCAGGCTCAGACACAACTGCCAGCACAATCAGGTATGTATTTATTACAATATTCCCTTCTTCACTTCCACTAAACAACCTTTTCCTTTTCCCAAACTCGGTTTCTTTCATTGTTTTCACTTTTTATCTTTCTTCAACTTCATATGTTCCTCTCTCTTCAATACTTTTCACCAACTACATGCCTGTTTATAGCTTTCCAAGTCCTCTTACTTTCCTATTCTTGAAGCGCTTCAAAAAAAAAGTGAATGAAACGCATCTTCACTAAAGATTTAACACAATTCACCATTGGAGGAGCTCCAGACAGTATCGCACCATTGCTCTTATATTTATATATAAAAATATATATTTACTATTTATTATTATGTACTCATGAAGTAGGTATGATAGATCAATTACACCCCATAGTATGTATTGGTCAAATGGCGAACATGTTAACGCGTCCCATTTCTATGCATAGATCACGAGATTGATATCAGAAGCGCTGAGAGTTCTAATCCTCATGCTACAGTTGAGGACAATCAAACTTGACCAATATTTTGGTTGAGTTTTGTAGGCTTACAGACTTAAGTAAATAGCTTGGAAAACATTTAAACACACTCTTTAGGACCTAAAAGAAAGATTGTAATGAGCCAATTTCCCTCAAAGTCAATTTCGACCTTTTGACCCTCAAAAATTGGCCACACTGGTAAAAAAAAATTGCTAAAAAAGAGGGAAAATACAGAAAATGCTCCTTTCATTACTCTGGTCATGATTCTCACTTAAATAAATGTATCTAAAGGTTGACTTTTATTGTCCAAAAAAGGAAATTTTAAGTGCGCTCTCTTTGCTGCCCTTGCTCCTCCCACAATTTTCATGATGGGTCGTCCTCTGAAACGCAAAAGAAATACTATTGGGTTAAATAATCAATCCTGACATGTTCATAACATTCCTTTGCCACCTGAACCAACTGAAAACTCATCGGATCCAGCTGAAACCGAAAATGTTCCAACTGCAGAAGCAGAGGCTATTCCGATCCCGATAACAGTGCCGATGATGAAGAGGATGATGAAGACAGTTGGATTGATGAAGAGGAGTTACACTTTGCCAGGTGGTTTGGACGTGATATGTTGTTTCATTAATTGCTCATTTCAATGGATGAGTGCTTATCGCTTGGGATTGTCAGGGAAGGCAGCGGAATGGGCAGTTCGAAAGCAGAAACAGCATTGATCAGTTTCTGCAAGTGCTATGATGCATTTGGATGCAATTGTACATCCCTCTTAGGTAGATACAGCAAAAAATTTTGTTGAAATCGGCCAAAAAATTGGCCGTTCCAAAAACGTCGTGGGAAAAACTTCGGAGGTGCTTTTTTGGATGTATTTTGTCTTTCTGAGTTTGATTCTGTATTTATTTTGGCACAAAAAACTCGGGATCAGCAGCTACTACATTTGTTGACTTTGATTGTCCTCAACTGTACCAATATATTACTCAGGTCAAGCACCTTCCTGGGCCAGATCCGTAAGGAGTCCAGCCCATCCGTATCATCACAGAGGATGGTAATTGATAATGATTTACTTGCAATGGTCCGGTTTATCAGCGTTGACAAATATGCCAGATGATCCCCTTGGGCAAATGCCCAAGGGATTGTATCTCTGCCAGCTGCCCTATATCCAGGGCCTTGGGCAACTACCCTTGCTGATCACATGAGACTTTGGGTAGTTCACCAAGGCTGATGTGATCAGGTAGCTGCTACAGGTGACTCCAGAACGTGAAACACACGCTGGAGTTTGGACAAAACCTCATATCCCTCTCGACATTGGACGGGAGAGGGTACTCAGGCAAGTGGGGAAATGGAATGTTGACCGTGTCAATAAAAGAAGGGAATACGGTGATGGTGGGTGTAGGAAAAGGGAGGATGTACAAGGTGGATGTGCTGAATACACCTACAGATGCTACAAACACCTACTCAGCTTGATCTCAGGAGAAGGGAGTCAATATACTCACCTGGCACCGCAGGCTAGGCCATGTTGCTGTACCTAGAATCCTACGCATGGCAAATAGAAACCTCGTCAATGGCCTGAGGATAACGTCGAAGGAAGTTTATGGGATGTGCAAAGTGTGTCTGTACGGCAAAGCCACACGCAGACCGTTTGACAAACAGCTGGAACATGAAAGGGAGGTATTAGAGCATGTGCACATAGACTTGTTTGGGCAGACACGTACCCAGAGCAAAGGAGGGGCATCATACATGATATTGTGCACAGATGGTCAGTCCACTGTAAAAATGCCCTCATTCCTTTCCAATAAACACAGCGAGACAACCCTTAGAGAATTCCACTGTTACTGAGTCAAGATGGAGAACTTGACGAAGCAGAGAATCCAGACTATACAGATCGACAGGGGGAAAGAGTTGGATAACAGACTTATGGGGGAGTACTGTGCTGGGTGGGGGATAGCTATTGAGAAGGTTCCACCCTATTCGTCCGCATCCAATGGAATGGCAGAATGGGCAAACCGTACAGTCATCAAAGGCGCTTGGACCCTCTTAGACGAATCCGGACTCCCGCACTCCTTCTGGACAGAATGTGCAGCTACTTTCTGCTATGTTGAAAGCTTTGTACCATCCGCGAGGTTCCCAGACAACATGCCCATTGAGGTCTTGACAAGAAAATGGCACAACGTCTCGCACCTGAGGCTGTTTGGCTGTAGATGCTGAGCGACACTTCCAGATATTCGGACTGGCAGGAAATTGGCAAGACAGGTGGTGGAAGGAATAATGGTCAGTTACATGGGACGCAGAGGGTACTGACTCTGGATCCCGAGCACGAAGACATTCATGGAGAGCAGAGATGTGAGGTTTGAGGAAGGAGAGTTGAAACAAACTTGAAGCAAACCTGACAGGAACCCCGATGATGTCGAGGAACTGTCATCCGGAGATACCGGAGTCAAGATCAACTCTGATCCCAACAATAAATCTGGAACTGCTGAGACCCTGGACTCCAAGGGACCCGCCCCAGACTCAACTCCATTAGTGATACCGGATCCTCCCATAGATGCTGTCCAACAACTTCCACTACAACGAGCACCAGCACCACAAGCTGCAGTCCCTCCAGCGCCACGTAGGAGCAGGCAAGATAGGAAAATCACGTAAAGACTGATTAACTCCAAAGCTTCAGAGGACTGAGAGAGAGAGGCAAAGAATAACAGAGAAGCTTGGGCGAACAACTTACCAGCTGAACAGCAGCCACTGGCGCTGATTGTTCAGAACCCCTGGGCATTCGTGTTGAATGATTCGGAGTTTTGGGTACCAGCATTGTACAAACAAGCTATGCAGAGGCCAGATTTATGGTTTGAGCCAATGCAAGCCAAGTACAACCTGCTTATGGAAAAGCAGGTTTGGGAGCTAGTCGAACTCCCAGCTGGAGCAAATCTCATGGGTGGTCAATGGACTTATGCTATCAAATGGGGCTCGAATGGTGAAGTTGTCCACGGCAAAGCTTGTTATGTGGCCCAGGGTTTTACTCAGATCCTTGGTGTGGATTATGACAAGACCTATGGCACGGTTGCGCGTATGGAGTCCCTTAGGCTAGTCCTCATGATCATTGTCGTTTTGGGCTTCAAGCTGTTCCAGGTTGACTTCAAAGGTGCATTCTTGAATAGCCCGATTACACATGACATCTACATGAAGCAACCTGAGGGCTTTGTGAAACCAGGGGAAGAGCACCTCATTTGCAAACTCCAGCACTCGATTTATGGGACCAAGCAAGGTAGTCACAACTGGCAGGCCATACTGGCTGCAGGCTATAAAGAGGATGGATACCACACCTCGAGAGCAGATCCATGCATCTGTTATCAGCGCGAGAGGGGGAATTACACCATCACTAGCACGTATGGAGATGACATGTGCGGGGGGTCTTCAACAGAGGATGGTAAAAAGAAGGCAATTGGAGACTTGGGGAAATGGTGGGAAGCAGGAGAGGTCATGACAAATGTCTTTGCCAGGATGACACAGGTTCCATTACAATATCTCAAGCCGCCTACTTCCAATGCATGCTGGAGCACTTTGGGCTCCAGAATGTGACCCCATGATGTACTCCATTACCACCAGGTCTGAAACTCAAGGAGTCCCCAAACCCACTTCCCGAGGATGAGAGAAGGTTCATGGCCAATAAGCCAAATTACTCAGTTGTTGGTTCGGTAATGTGGGGGTCAGGATGCACCAGACCTGACATCTGCTTTGCGTCCAACATGCTTGCTCAATACCAGCTCGACCCTGGTCGCTAACATTGGGAATTGGTGGAGTGGTTAGCTGGCTACATCAAATGGTCAATTCACTACGCTATCACATACTGGAAACCAAAATGAGGGGATACAAGACCAGGGGTGGGACTCAAACCAGCTGGGCATATAGATGTGGACTACGCAGGATGTATTGATATACGGAGGTCAACATCTGGGTTTGTCTTCCTCATGGAAGGTGTGCCTGTCTCATGGAGCTCAAAACGACAGGCAACAGTAGCAACTTCAATGGTGGAAGTGGAATACGTGTCTTTGGCGAGAGCGAGCCAACAAGCAGTCTGGATGTCATCAATCTTGGCTGAAGTAGACCTGGAGCAGGAGGGACCAGTAGACCTATATGGGGATAATGAGGGGGCGAACAGCCTAGTGGAGAATTTGAAACAACATGCACTTATCAAACACATTGACGTACACCACCACCATATCCGGGAGAAAGTGACCGGTGGAGACGTCAGAGTGAAGGGGATCCAGTCAAAGGACAACCTGGGAGACATATTCACTAAACTGCTGGCTGCACCGGCCCACTCAAAGTTAGTCAAGCTCTTGGGATTGGATTGTACGGAGTAGGGGGGGTGTTGGATAAGGTACTCCACATGGTATGACACACTTTGGCTTTCCATTTATACTTACTATTTTTCCCTACGTTTCACTTAATGTTTTTCCGGTTCCAAGGTCCTGCTTACGTAGTCGAACAATCGACCTATATACCTACAGCAATGATGCTTTTACTCCCTCAGTTGTCCCACTACTTAGTGCTCAACTGAGGTGAGTTTCCACTTTCACATTTCTGACTACTATACATGTACTCACCATATATTTAGATACTTTATCGCTTTACAGGTATAGTAGTACAGTTGTCCCACTACTTAGTGCTCAACTGAGATACTTTATTGCTTTCCAAGGTCCAATAAGCGCCAGGAGTGTCAGCAACTAGTTCCTCACAACATGAGGTACCAGGCATCACAACTTCAGACTTAGGCAATAGCAAGAACAATGAGGAAAAGAGAACAAGAATGAATTGAGGACTAGGAGGTATTGACAAGATTGAAGCTAAGGACTAAGCTACAGCTACAACTACTATATATACTATTGTACAAGCCCTAGACCCAGAACCCTATGCCCTGTACATACTGTAACAATGCATGAAACTATGAAGTACAACAGTATCGATGTCTGTAAGTAATAAGTGATTGTACATGTGTATCCAGCACCAAATGCAGCATCCTAGCATGAGGTGTGATTGAAGTGATCGAAGGATGATCGGATGATCAAGACCTATGATCAAGGATCAAACAATCATACATGTGTTGATGAACTATAAAGAATGAAACATAAGTAAACAACACAGCCACGCGCCTAAACAAGTGCATGCTTAAGTAAGTGCCAAGATATACGAGGACAAATAGAAGAAACAGATAAGTAATAGTCCATGTGGCATGAGATAAGATAAAGTGTTCGTAACAAGGAGCATGGGGAGAATTGGAAACAACAATTTGGCTGAAATGCCAAGAGGTGGCAGGGGCAGCCAGGTAGCTATTGGGATTTTTGGTAAATGCCAAAAATTTTTGACCTAGGAGTTATCGGGAATCCTTTGCAAAATGTCCTCCAATAACTATCAGGATATTTAGCTTAAGCCTGGCAGAGTCAGCTGTTTAAGCCTAGGCTTTTGATAAAACCCTTGCTGATCTTGCTGGTCAAAGTTTGTCCTTTACTGGTTCAAAGGATCTCAATAAGATTATTACACTCTATGCAACCCAGCGTCCAGCTTGATTTCTGAGACTCCTGTCTCCAATGCTTAAGTATCCTTCCAGAGCTCAAGACTTGATATATCTTTGTCCTCTGGATCCACGGGATCCACGGTCATCAGAGAACTATGATGGATACTTCAGGAGGGACACATAAACATGAGGCCATGCTTTGTGCAACTTGATGTGCTGGCTGCGAACTAGACATGGGCACGAATGCAGAATGTTTGCAAATATTCATGAATACATTCACATTCAGCATTCGAATGTTGAATGTTTGATGGTAAAACATTCACATTCGTACGAATGGACATTTGAGTGCAAATGTCTGGTTTTGGGTGAGTGAATGTTTCAGATATCCATGCCCTTCTACATTCATTTTAATTGAATACCTACTCAGCATCAAGAATTTAAGTAAATCTTTTGATCTCCTTGTTTTGGACTCACAACACCATATAAACTGAAGGTCTAAGCCTCAATAGTATTGTATTACATTAAATATAACTACTATAATAGAGCTTATTAGCAGCGCGTTGCGAACTGGTTTTCAGTTGCAAAGATCCCAGATCTTCGTGCAAACTTTTTTGAAAGTTTTGCTCCACAGCTTGAGCGCTTTCTTGAAAAGGCAAATGGCCGGATCCTACCGGACGGTGACGTAGGTACAATGGGATAATGTGGTTAGAAAGCCAAATGCGTCGAGATACCTCGACAAGCACTGTACACTGTACACGCATTCTCGTATATATATATGACCACATGCTATCTCCCTTCCGAAAAGTCTTGTTTAGCTTGGTTGCTTCCCTCGTATCATACCTACCAGTTAGCGAGGATGAAGATCCTGTTGCCTCTGGGGTTTCTCTGGTCAGCGAACCCAAATGCGAAGCTGCACGACCCGAACAAGGAGGTCAAAGAATCAGTATGGCATGGCTGAAATCCTTGCAGCCGCGAGAGTGTATTTGGCACTTTCGGTGAGTCTTTGCAAAAAAAAATTGTACTTCCATGATACTAACTATTGTCAAAGTTTCTACGCAGAAGAGATTGCTGACCTTGCAACTGCTCTGGACATCCCTAATCCATTCATCACACGTACGCGCTCCCGCTTCAGTCCTATTGAAGCGCTTGGCCTTCTTCTCGCTCGGTATCGCACTGCAGGGGAAACATATCTACTCTCAACTCAGTACAACCGCTCCCAATCTGCTATCTCAGAGCTTGTTAACGAGCTCAGTGAATTTATTGATGAGCGTTGGAAGCATCTGATTGAAGCAGACAGCCGGAACCCTGCACTCAGCACAGAACGGCTTGCTGAATACGCTCAAGCCATTCACAATGCGGGGGCACCTCTTTCGACAGTCTGGGGCTTCATAGACTGTACCATTCGCTTCATGTGTCGTTGTCCTGGTCGCTGGCAGCGTCAGGCATATAACGCGTACAAAGGGCGGCATGCACTCAAGTACCAAGCTGTGAAACTTCTGAATGGTCTCATTGGTATACTGTTTGGACCTGTCGAAGGCAGGCGTAACGACAATCATCTTCTCAACAAATCAAAACTCCTGGAGTGGTGTTGAGCTCATGCCTTTCGACCAGGGGCAGATGCAAACACCGACATCAGCAGGCGTTACTTCCATGTCTTTGGTGACCCTGCCTATGGTATTAGTCCCGTACTGATGAGCCCGTTTGCCGGTCTTGGAGACAGAACAGAGGAGGAGAAAGAATGGAACAAGGCTATGTCTGCTGTCAGGATTGAGGTTGAGCATGGTTTTGCTGATCTGACCCGCTCATGGCCTTTTCTCAATGCTTGGTGGGTGCATAGAGTGTTTTCTTCACTGGTAGGAAGATACTATCGCATTGGTGTTCTTCTTTCCAATGCCCTTAACTGCATTAGACCCAACCAAACAGCACAGACATTTGACTGCGAACCCCCGGCTCTCGAGGAGTACTTCCATATGTAACCAAAGAATTATATATATTGTTTTCCGCTTAATTTCAGTCCCCAAATACTCAAGATATCAGAGCGATTAAGTACTTTGAGCTATTTACACAAAATGGTTGAACGAGGTATGCAAACATAGTAAGTTACTTCTGCTGCTCAGCCTCAAAACGAGCCTTGTCAAGATCGAGAAACCCTTGCATGATCCCCGTCATCTGCTCTCCGCATTCATCCGCACTCCTCAACAACTTTTGCACCTTTGCCTAATGTGCTTTCCGGTCCTTCGAGTCATCCTTCAAGAACAATAGAATCTCATTAGTGTTCTGGCTACCGGTTCGACGAACGCTAGATCGCTGGCGCTTGCAAGGCTTGTTGTCATCATCAATTGAAGAGGCAGAACTTGCCGTAAGCTTGCGTTTATGGACAGAAACCTTGGTATCATTAGTGTTGTCTTCCGGTTCGGTGTCGATATTGGTGTCAGTGTTGTTACAGTCAGAGTCATCAACATCGGCGTTGGTCTGATCGTTGCGCTGGCGAAGAGAACGCATAGAGGCTTTTCGAATCTCTTCACCCCCCGCTGTATCCTCTTCTTGCTTCTGCAGAAAGGGTTAAAACAACAAAAATAGAGGGGGAAAATCAACCGCGCACCTTCTTAAGATGAGCCTATGTTGCATCTGACTGATTCTTCGCCTGGTCGTATTGAGCTTCCGCGGAGTCCATAAGCGCCGCAATAGTGATCTGGTGCGTAGTGCCCTTGAGAACCTTTGCAACAGCCTTGATCCCTGGATTGTTGCTGTCTGGATCCTGTTTGGGCGATATTCATTGAGGATACAGAATTGGAAGCAAGTGAGAAGCAAACACACCTTCCAATACCCAATGAGATTCTCAGCCTTGTGCTGCAAAGCAAGCGGGGTGATATCTGTGAGATGGAAGCCATCCACGAGGAGCGCCGTATAGATCTCTGCCCAAATTTTCCCCTTCTTCCCATAAGATTGGAGGAATGGCGTGTGGTCAACCATGGCTCTCGCCACGTCAATCAGATCCCGTCCCTGCCACAACTTCGTTCCAGGCCTTCTACCCTTCTTCTCCTTCATATCTCCCTTTTCCTTGTTCTCTTTCCCAGTAACTGGAGAGGCTACCTGAACAACGTGCGTGGAGTCCTTGCCCAAGTCCCCGACAGCAGGCAGATCCTTCCAAGTATCCTGGTCATCTGGCTTCGGAGTAGGAGGTAACGGAGGAAGAGCGCGGTCCATATTTTCATGTAAATCGACAGGTGGAGAGTTGGGAAGGATGGTGTATGGAAGATCCTGGTAGTTCTCAAAATCGGTGTCTGCGCAGTGGATACGATAGGCGCGAGCACCGTAGGAGTCTAGAGGAGGGTTATAGATGTTATTATAGTGGCGCTCCAGTGTAGGGTAGCCACTGTCGTAGTTGTTGCTGTTGTGGTATGCCATTATTTGGGATGAAAAAGAAAATTCCGGGAGCTTTTATACGCGTCCCAGAGGATCTACGGAGCAGCATTTGTCCGTGACCGTGCTAAGAACGTCATAGTTTCGAGCTCGTCGTTGAGAGCATGGAGCGGAGATGGTGGTAGTTGATTTGGAGCGGGTGAACATTACTTTTGACGCCGGCCTCAAACCTGTGCATGGCCGGCTAAAAAGTAACGTCATCTTTTTCTGTAGCAAAGCTTGGCGTTTTTCTAGCCATGCAAACTAGTTCGCAACGCGTTGCTAATAAGCTCTAATCATGTATTTATTTATCAAAACATTTGGCAATACATTCAAATATTTGACTAAAAAAATCAAGAATATGAATGTTTTATATTCAAATGTGAATGTCTGGATTTGGGGCTCAAATATTCGAGCCATGGATGCCAAATGCATTCGAATGGGCATTTGTGCCCATGTCTACTGCAAACCCCTGGGCCTGCAATACCCTCTGGCCCACCGCGCAGGTGTCACTATCTATATTGCTTTTGCGGAAAAACTGCCATTGGAATGATGTGAACATGGTAAGAAACAGCTAGCCAGTTCCAGCAGTTGGAAGGAATTTAGGTGAAACATCATGCTCATGTGAACGGTCAAAGCAGTTTCATCTTCCTTTTTGGGAACACAATGTACCAATGTGTCTGTCAGGTCAATTCAACCCAACATGAAATTTACACATTGTAGCAGTGATTTAACTGACCATGAGACTATCACACTATTGCTTGCATTTGCGTTGAGTCAGCAAGACAATAACAGACCCAATAGTTCCATGAAATAACAAGAATACATTTGGTGGTGACAAACTTATCCCAATCATATCATTCAGTGCACAATGCAAGTATAAAGATTGCCCACATTGTGGTGTAACTTTCCAACCTCTTTGCTCTGTTCTACCACGAGCCAACTGCTACCTCCCAGTCCAAGTCAACACATCTTATCCACCCTACTCTTATTGTGACCACCATTGAGCAACAAGATTCATTCTCCCCATTTTTGCTGCACTCCTGCAGGCCGTACACCCCAAGGGTATGTGGTGCAGTGACCACTCACAGATCATGGTAGCTAACCATTGCCATCTAGGACACCCGAGGTTGTGCCTTTGGCATACACAAGCCTCACCACAAACTAAGCATATCAGGAACAACAAACTTCGTCCTATAGGGGTAAATTGGAACAGCCCTTTGACCTACAATAACATCCCAGGCTCTCCAATTTCTTTTGCACAGCAAAGTTCTTCCAATGGACCTTTGACACCTCCACCAGCATCATCATGGCTGCAAGGCCATGCCCAGAAAGGTCTCGAAGCTCATCTCACAGCACTTGGTAGTGTGGATGATTTTGTTTGGCAGGATATGCTGGTAAGTCTACTGAGATTCTCCTACCTGCAACACCTGATATTCATTGTTTGTATTTTCAGGACAAAAAATAAGAACAATGAATATTACAAGCTCCAGGTGGGAGCTCAGTGCTCCTTATTGGAGCCACATGTAAGGATGGACAGGGGTAGGGGTTGACCCTAGGCTATTGGCTCAAGGGTATGAAGGGTAAGGGTAGGGTTTGAAGCTCTCAAAACCCTCCATTTTTATATTGATAATATAGACATCCCATGGTGTCCTAGAATCTTCATTTCATGCTAAAGGATATTTTTGAGTGTGATTACTTCTATTTTATTCAAAGTCCACGTCATTCTTGTCAGGCCTTGGCTCATTTCTCATCCGCTATCCACCCGCTGATGTTTCCCACGCTTCCTGACCATCCGCGGATACTTCCTGCACTCATTACCTACATTGCGGGCACTTTCCATGCTTATTTACCATTTATCCTGCCTGCCGGGCACTTTCTACATGTGATTACCACTTATCCTGCCTCCCAGATGCCTCCCGCACTTGATAACCATCCATCAGGCCCTCCCGACGACTTACACAGCCACCCTACAGTATATAAGTAGACACCCCGAGTCCATGCACCCTAGTCTGTTATTACCATTGTTACCGAATCAATCCCTTTTTGCTTCTGCCTCTGTCTCTGTCTCTCTATTTCTATCTGTTCTAACCAGTTGTGCCTTCCGAGCTCCGTTCAAAGGCTCACTGTCATCTGCATCAACTACGAGGCTCTGTCCGTAGATACCAAATCTATGTCCAGAGCTCACTGTCTTCTATCTCTGTTTACAACTTTACAACCAAAGCTCCTCGGGAGCTTCCTATTTGGGTTTTGCTACCTCTAGAACCTCTGGAACCATCCGCTTTTGCTCAATTCCGTCCGCTACCACGCTATTTCCATCCGCTCCCACGCTATTCCGTCCGCTCTCACACTATTCCCATCCGCTTTCACCCTATTCCATCCACTTCCATGCTATTTCCATCCGCTTTTGCACTATTCCGTCCGCTCCCACGCTATTTCCGCCCGCTTTCACCCTATTCCACCCGCTCTCACGCTATTTCCGTCCGCATTTGCTGTATTCCATTCGCATTATCCATATTCGGACTTATTACACCTTTTTGGACCACCCCTTCACCCATATTCCATCCGCTCTCACTCATTTCTGGTTGTCAGACCACAATACCACCCGCTTCCTCCTGATTACGTCAGCGGGTGGCCCGTACACTGTTCCTTGCACCTCTGAGGCTTGTACTGTTCCGTACAACACTCATACTACTGTCCAGACCCACCTTACGGCACGGTTACCCGGGTGGTCACATTTGGTCTCCACCTACATCTAGGTGCGAGACATTCGGGATACGTTGGTTCGAGATCTGTTTCGTGCACCGGGTCTCACAATTCTTTCCAAAACCCTTAGTAGAACTGCAGGTCTGAAGGGTAGGGGTATGGAGGGTAGGGGTGAGGTTAAGGCATTTTCAACCCAGAGGTTAACCCCTGTCCATCCTTGGCCACACGTTTGGAAAGCCAACAATGTGCCTTTTGTTTTCTGCCCCTGGGGCTTTCCCGAAGAGTATTCCAACAAGAAACTCTCAACCAGTCCTTGTGATGTTTCCAATAGTCAATTGGACCCAGTGGTTCCCCAAAACGAGTCTCATTTGCCTCTCAAATCCATTGAACAACCCGCCAAGGTCATTGCCACAGTTCTTGATGAGACACCAAGAGACATTGAGTCAGAAGCCAGAGCTTGGTTAGACAAGGTGAGCTCAGCAATGATGGGTGATAAGAACAAACTATTGGAAATAAGAAAAAGAGCTGCAATGGATTTATTGAACGTTTGACCTCTCTTGGGCCCGGAGGCAAACAAGTACTGTACATGTGTATCTACAAGTAGTATTTATACCTATAAAAGTGCATATGTCATAAATATCACATATAGTAAGTGGATACTATGTGAATATATGCACAGATATTTCTGTGATATCAGAAAATCGTAAGTACATTGTAATTGTAGTTTAAAATAGATTTTCTAAATTCCAACACAAACAACCCACCAGGGTTGTCACTGCAGTTGTTGATGAAAGACCAAGAGACATCGTGGCAGAAGTCAGAGCTTGGTTAGAAAAGGTGAGCTTAGCGATGATGGGTGATGAGTAGATGCTATCTTGCTCATTGTTGAACTTTTTCTTTTCTCTTTCCTTACTTCTTGCTTTCCCTTTGGTTTTGCTTATTGCTTTCCTTTCTTGCTTTCCCTGTTGGTTGTTGCTTTTTCTTTTGCTTTTGTTGTTATTTACCTGAGTCTTCTTGGCAACCGGTTATCTATCCTTGTTCTTCATACAGTAATGCCTGCTGCTGGCCTGTTTTGTTCAATCCTGTAACTGCTGTGCAACAATATCAGAATCTATACCCTACTGCTCCACACTAGGCCTTGCCTGAATCTCGGGGGAATGCCCGTTAATGAAACCCAGGTCGTTAGAGCTTCTAGTCATCAAGAGGAGTGAGAGGGGTGAGTGATGATGCGAGTTGAAGAGAGAGATGGATGAGATGTGTAGGAATACACCTTATAACACCAGTAAGGTGACAAGGATATTGACAAATGAATAACTGTTTGACCTTGTATGGATCTTGGAACAAATATCCTAAGGCAAACAGGTAAAGTACATGTCTATCTACAACCTGTATTTATACTCCTAGAAAGCATACAGTATGTCATAGCTATCAAATATAGTAAGTGGATACTATGTGAAGTAATGATATCACCTATGATGCAATAGTGATATAAGGTGCAAATATAGCATAGATATGATGTAAATATGATGAAAACCATGATACCATCATGACATAGCTGTATCCAGCTTGTACTCGCTATGTATGTAAGTGACCGGACATGCTATATTTCAACAACAATGGCTGCAAATGAACACAATTAACCCAGTCTTTTTGTGGGATTTAGGCCTCACTTTTCCTCAATATGACAATGTCAAAAAAAAAAAAAATTCATTGTGTACTCATTCTGACACAAGATTGCCATTTTTAGGTAGCATACCCAATTGTTGGTGCTGGTAGTAAATTGAACTGTTCATTGAAAGGCATACAATGCATACTGAGACTCAAAAAAATTTGGATGTCTACTATGGTACTGGAGGGCCATACTGAGACCCACAAGTTCATGAAAATAATAATAATGTCACTATGTATGCTAGGGATGAAACAGCAGATTGTCCTTATTTGGGCATAATACAGCACTGAGGCATATTAGAGGTTAAATTTCATGTAAAGTCTGAATTTTACCATTAAAATGCAAGAAGTTCTGTACATTGCTGGTAAACTGTATTAAAAACCCAAAAATCTGGTCACTTACATACATAGCGAGTACATCAAAATCTGATATTCCAACAAGATGAGATAAAACCGTGAGATCACTTGACTCACTTTAAGAGATCCGGATGAACCCATTGTCCTCTAAGAGCAGTAATGCTTCTTGGATGTCATTAGATTATCTAATCAAACGCAAGGAAATTCTCCAAGCTATCCCCGACGATGCATCGTAGGATGGTAGCAAGAATGCCATTCCTCACGCGGTAGTAGGGATACCTGTAAGTCATTGAGTTAGTTCTTGGTTGAACAAGCGATCAAGAAACAACCTATATACCTAATTGCGCAGTGCGCAGATTTTTCACGGCACCTATGCGAGGTAGGGCGTCCAGCGTGCAGAAACGTGGAACTGCTTTAAAAATCCAAAGGATTGTCAGCTCCACACACAAACTTGAAAACAGTAGTACCGAATCATGCACGATAGATGGGAGCTCAACACTCCGTGCTATGCTGTGCTTAACTGAGCCCTGAGCGAAAAGACGTCGCCCTTGAGCCCTTCGGGCTTGTAAATTTATTGCCGTTTGCAAAAATGTCGGCCAAACCGGCAATTCCGCCGTGAGATATACACACACAAAAATGCGCGCAAGGTCGCGTCGACAGCTGCAGCTCATGCAAATGAGGTTCAATGTCCTTAAAACTTTGTAGTTATCTCTTTGAATACATATTCTATGGAATTAGCCCCAAAAGGATTCAATAAAATTGGTTGAAAAATGACTACGTTTCATGGTATATTTTGCCTGTCAACATACACTTTTTCCTGTACTACATCCTCTCTTCAATAATGACTGGCGAAAATGCAGACCAAAGACTTTGCAAGTGAAGCGAAGCCAAAATTATCTTTCCTCCATATTGTAAAGCCAACTCTTCCACTCTTGGAACCATTGAATCCCTTATGGAGCTTGCCACAGATGACACAGATGACATAGACTGCTGGATTTCCTGCTTGCGAAAGGACAACGGAACTGCATCAGCAAAACCTGGGTGTTTGCCATAGCAAGGTCCCCCTCTGTGCAGCTCTGTACAGCTCTGTACAGAGCTGTACAGCAATTGATCAGGAATTGATATAGATCAGTTGCTGTACAGCTCTGTACAGAACTGTGCAGAGCTGCACAGAGGGGGACCTTGCTATGGGATCACCCAGGTTTTGCTGATGCTGGTCTTCAAGCCTCTCAGGACATTGGGTGAAGGAGATAAAGATGAATGTCTAACTGGGTAAAGATAGTGGCAGCAAGCATTCCCATAGGGAATGTATGTGCAAATAAGGCTTCTCTCTTGTTCAAATATTGCTAAGAATCTATCTGTCAGACCTTTGCCTTTGACTAGTATTTTTTCAGACCTCCCAGTATGGTCACTCAATAATGTTTTCATCTGCGAAGCATGGCTCTGGCTGAGTCCATTCTGTTGCTCAACTCCACAGCATTCATTAGGGCTGCTCGCCGTACCGAAAACGGTAACGGCCGTATAATTGACGGCCGTAAACCGTATAGGAGTTTGTGCAAGACGGTACGGTTACGGGAAGGACCGTATACCGTACCGTAAACTGTAAAACAGCATCTAGTAGGCCAAGAAAAAAATTCAAACATCATGGTAATGTTTTATATACATTTTTTCAGTCATATTCTAATGTAAAAATAGTGTAAATCCACTCATAGAGCAAAATCCAGAGATCCGCAAACTATACGGTCCTTTACGGTACTCCCAAGACCTCCGACGGTACGGTATACGGTACCGTAAACCCGTCACCGTTGGACCCGTATGAACGGTTACGGTGAGCAGCCCTAGCATTCATTCAACCGCGGTCATACCCCTTCCTGTTGCCATTTTCTTGTTATCGGTTGACATTATTTCCCAAAGTGAAAAATTCCCTGGTCAGGGCTTAGGAAGTTTCACATTCTCCAGTGCAGTCTGTTTGGAAGTTTGGGTGCACCGGCAACCCCAATTCACCCAGAATTGACCATTCAACTCTCAAATTTTAGGGCTAATTCCATAGAAAATGTATTCAAAGAGATAAATACAAAGTTTTTAAGGTCATTGAACCTCATTTGCGTGAGCTGCAGCTGTCGATGCGACCTTGCGCGCATTTTTTTTATGTGTGTGTGTGTGTGTGTGTGTGTGTGTATACATATCTCACGGCGGAATTGCCGGTTTGGCCAACATTTGTGCAAACGGCAATAACGGGAGATAGGTAGGTCCAGGTTTGGTCGTGTTAAGGCTTGAATCGATCTCAGGTTTTTCTGCGATGAGCCATTTGTGACAGACTCGAATATCGCAATGGTGAACCTCTCCAGCACGATCAGATTGGGCGATGAACGCTCTGAGATCCGGAGGGTGAGAGCACCACCTCGGCGTGGCGTTAGCTCGGAGATGATTGGACGAGATGAGCAAGGACTGAAAGGGATGGGATGTATGTGCCTTCGTTAGTAAACACTCATAGGTTGACGACATTTGAGTTGGAACAGGAATGTGCCCAACGATGCAACGCGGGATTCGAGATTCTGTGAAAATGGGAAAGAAATATATCAGTACAGTAATTGCTTTTGTCCGTGTTCAGCAGTCACCTAGATTGTCTGACATGACTGAACGTCAAGTCTTTAGGCCGCCCTATGTAGTCCAAGTGCTGCCGGTGATTTCCCCTGCACCTGGAGAGCAATCGAGGATATTCTCGTGACTCTTGTGCGTGAATTCGCGTATAGGTTTCCATTTTGTCGACTGGAGAGTCGAATACCAAAAAAAATTGCCCTGCATTGGATGAGTGAGACAGCGAGAGAGTAACAGTATATTTAGAGAGGGAACGTTGCGGAAGAGCGCCAACAGATAGACCACTCACTCGCTCACTCATTCCTTCGTTCCGTCTACATTGCTTCCATATATCTATCAATTCCAAAACACTTCGTCCTTTGTAGTACCGCTACCGTTATTAATACCAAGAAATGCTCCGCCGTTTGCCACCTCTCTCTTTCATCCATATGCGAAACATCTTCTGACAAGATATTATTAGTATCTATCTCCTCTCCAAGCCTCTCAGGTTGCTTTGAGCTAGTTATGGTCCATTCATTGCGTAAAAGAATTTTTAATACCTTTCGCAGTTAAAATCAACATTTATCGAGAGAGCCTATCGATCAAATCGCAGATCCATATCTCGACGCCAATGACCATACATCACGGAACAATGCTCAGCAGGAGGCTACAACGTTTGTACAATGCGGCTGTAATGATCCACCAATAGATACCTGGATCAATTTGGAAGGACATTGGAATGGTCTTCTATGGGGGTAGTGTTGCGATATCAAAGCTGGGCGATGACAATTGGAATCGATGACTTGATTATCTGTGTCAATCTTCGGAGGAATAGCGGGCATGGTGTAGAAGTCATGTCGCTGAGTCTTCGGAACATCCATAAGCTCCGGGACATGTTGAGCAACTAGGAGTTTAGAACGTCAACCCATAGGGTTGGTATCACAAAAGGTCATGCCAGTGGGTTAGAGAGAAGATTGGATGAATCAATGAATGAGAAATTTTGGGTGATTTGTTTTGGGAAGCTAGATTACCTTGGATGTCAATACTTTCTGCCTTCGGTTGATGCCTCATTCATCAGGTCTGAGGCTATGGGTAATGGCACGAACCCTGGATTCAGTTAAGCTATGTGATCTAAATGCAAGTAGCCTGCAAGCATCAAGTTGAGAACCCATCAGCGAGTCATGTCAGGGGAAATGAAGTGAGTGTGAAGAATGGCCTCATGGAGAGCATATGTCACTTGGGAGGTAACTGAGGTGCTCGGAGGTGGAGCGGTTCATTTTGCATTGATGCTGTCGCTTTTACATACTAGCCATTGTATCGGATTTTATCTGGGATATCGGTCAGTGTATATAAGGGCACAACGCCTAGTGTCCCTTTTGCCCATAGCATTTTTCGAAGTTGGGGATTATTTTGTTTTTTATTCAGTAAGTGTTGTGTCCTAGCTAAAGCAATGGCCACTTAGCATACTGAAACATCGGTCAAGGATTTGGAAAATATTCTGCAAGAGAATTCAGTGATGCCAGTGAGCTATGTGAATAACACATCTCATTCAATGTACTGATAGGAGATAGGCAATGGAGAGAGCATCTAGCTACTCCATACATGATGAAGATGAATCGGTTGAACTTCAATATGCCATCAACATGTCCTTGGAACAACCTGAAGCTCAGGTAGGTGGTGCTATTGTGAGAAGATTTGCAGCATATCTGACAATTATCAATGTTTCCATTGTAGACAATGAGTGATATGTCACTCAATGCAGAAGATCAAGAGGAGCTTGAGAAGGCCTTGATCTTGTCAAGTTTGTCATCAGAGGAATTTGATGATGCACTTGCTAAACTGGATGTTATGAAACTCATGTCTGTGATGGAGAAAAGGGAGGAGGAAATGAAAGTATGTTTTAGCTTACAGCAGAGCCCTATGTACATCACTCATGGGATCTGAGTAGGTGCAGAAGTTGCACAATGCAGCATTGCAGCTAGCAAGGTCTTTTCAATGGTCAGGAGACATATCCCAAATTGAAAATGCTGTGCAACTCTGGGAGAAAGCAGCTGAACGGAGACCTGATGGTCATCCTAGCAAGCCTGGCTTGTTGAATAACCTCGGCAGTGCTTTTAAATTACGATTTGGCCGTTTAGGAGAGCTCAGTGACATAGAGAGTGCCATTTTTGCCTTGAAGCAGGCAGTTGAACTCACTCCTGATGGTCATGCTGACAAACCTGGCTGGGTGAATAACCTTGGCATTGCTTATCAGTCACGATTTGGCCATTTAGGAGATCTCAGTGACATAGAGAGTGCAATTTTTGCCTTGAAGCAGGCAGTTGAACTCACTCCTGATGGTCATGCTAACAAGCCTAGCTGGTTGAGTAACCTTGGCAATGCTTATGGGTCACGATTTCGCCGTTTAGGAGATCTCAGTGACATAGAGAGTGCCATTGTTGCCTTGAAGCAGGGAGTTAAACTCACTCCTGATGGTCATGCTGACAAGCCTAACAGGTTGAATAACCTTGGCAATGCTTATGAGTCACGATTTGGCCGTTTAGGAGAGCTCAGTGACATAGAGAGTGCAATTTTTGCCAAGAAGCAGGCAGTTGAACTCACTCCTGATGGGCGTGCTGACAAGCCTGGCTTGTTGAGTAACCTTGGCAATGCTTATGAGTCACGATTTGGCAATTTAGGAGAGCTCAGTGACATAGAGAGTGCCATTTTTGCCAAGAAGCAGGCAGTTAAACTCACTCCTGATGATCATGCTAACAAGCCTGGCTTGTTGAATAACCTTGGCAATGCTTATCAGTCACAATTTGGACATTTAGGAGAGCTCAGTGACATAGAGAGTGCAATTTTTGCCTTGAAGCAGGCAGTTGAACTCACTCCTGATGGTCATGCTAATAAGCATAGCAGGTTGAGTAACCTTGGCATTGCTTATCAGTCACGATTTGGCCGTTTAGGAGAGCTCAGTGACATAGAGAGTGCAATTTTGGCCAACAAGCAGGCAGTTGAACTCACTCCTGATGGTCATGCTGACAAGCCTAACAGGTTGAATAACCTCGGCAGTGCTTTTGAATTACAATTTGGCCGTTTAGGAGAGCTCAGTGACATAGAGAGTGCCATTTTTGCCTTGAAGCAGGCAGTTGAACTCACTCCTGATGGTCATGCTAATAAGCATAGCAGGTTGAGTAACCTTGGCAATGCTTATGAGTCACGATTTGGCCGTTTAGGAGAGCTCAGTGACATAGAGAGTGCAATTTTTGCCTTGAAGCAGGCAGTTGAACTCACTCCTGATGGTCATGCTGATAAGCCTAGCAGGTTGAGTAACCTTGGCAATGCTTATGAGTCACGATTTGGCCGTTTAGGAGAGCTCAGTGACATAGAGAGTGCCATTTTTGCCAAGAAGCAGGCAGTTGAACTCACTCCTGATGGTCATGCTGACAAACCTAGCTGGTTGAGTAACCTTGGCAGTGCTTATGGGTCACGATTTGGCCATTTAGGAGATCTCAGTGACATAGAGAGTGCCATTTTTGCCAACAAGCAGGCAGTTGAACTCACTCCTGATGATCATGCTAGCAAGCCTAGCAGGTTGAATAACCTTGGCATTGCTTATCGGTCACGATTTCGCCGTTTAGGAGAGCTCAGTGACATAGAGAGTGCCATTGTTGCCTTGAAGCAGGCAGTTGAACTCACTCCTGATGGTCATGCTAACAAACCTGGCTTGTTGGATAACCTTGGCATTGCTTATCAATCACGATTTGACCATTCACGTCATAAAATTGACCTTGATTTGGCTGTATTTTCCTTCCAAAGTGCTAGTGTGCCCTCAGTTGGTAAACCTCTTGTTCAACTACAGGCTGCAGTAAGGTGGTCCAAACTCTGTTCAACCCCAACCTTAGCTATACAAGCATACACAAGATTTTTTGAGCTAATCCCTCAAGTTGTCTGGCTTGGGCAATCAGTCCACCGTCGCTATGAAGAGCTACCTTATATAGGAAGGGCCATTGGTGCTGCAGCTGCTACTGCAATTTCTGCAGGAAATAAGGAGCTGGCAGTTGAGTGGCTGGAGGAAGGTCGCAATATTATCTGGGGACAGATACTTCAACTGCGTTCACCATTGGATGACCTTCATCATAAGTATCCTACAATTGCAAAGGAGTTAGAGAGGGTTGCTCAGGCCCTGCAACATGCAGGGACATCCACAACCAGGAATAACATTGAAAATAGAGACTCAGAAGGCAAGCAACTAAATCTTGAAGAAGAAGCACAGAATCACCGTAAGATGGCCTTCTGGTATGAGGAGCTTGTGCAAAAAATCAGGGCCTTGGATGGATTTACTAGTTTCTTGAAGCCCAAGAAGTTGTCTGAGCTTGCCTCTGCTGCCAAACATGGACCAGTCATAGTGGTGAATGTTGACCAAAATCAATGTGATGCATTGGTTCTGAGCCTGTCTAGGGACATCATCCATGTTCCTCTCCCAAAGTTTTCATTGCAAATGGCACAAAACTTGCACAAAAAACTCATCTCCACACTCCATGTTAATGGGATTCGCATTGATCGTAATGGTGACCGTGCTACACAAGCAGCATCAGGAGAAAATTACGACCAATTTCCATTGATCTTGAAGATTTTATGGTTGAATGTTGTGCAGCCAATTCTATCAAAGATTGAGGATGTGGTAATATAATTTTCTCAATTTCTTAAAGAAATATATGTTGATAGCTCCCCATTACAGTTACATGAATGTACAGAAGATATCATTCCTCATATTACATGGTGTCCAACAGGTCCACTTACCCTTCTCCCACTTCATGCAGCAGGGATATATGGTGGCCCAATGGAAGCAAATATCAATATTTCTGATTTTGTGGTATCCTCATATACCACAACATTGAGAGCTTTGATCAACTCTAGTTCCAAATTCAAGGAACATCAGGCCAAGATCACCTCTATTCTCATTGTCTCACAACCTAATACACCTGGACTGTCACCCCTACCTGGTACTGTGGAAGAGGCAAAAGTCATTGAAAAATATACTTTGGGCATGCATACTTGCCATCTCAATCATGATGCAGCAACTGCAGATGCTGTTAAGCATGAAATGGGAAAATATGATATCATCCATTTTGCTTGCCATGGAATCCAGGATGTAAAGGATCCACTTGACAGTGCATTTGCACTTTATGGTCAGAGACTGAAGCTCAAAGACTTGATGTCCTTATCCTTGAATAATGTGCATCTTGCAGTCCTATCTGCATGTCAGACAGCCACAGGAGATGAGGATCTCCCTGAAGAAGCTGTCCATCTTGCAGCTGGAATGCTTGCAGTTGGTTATCGAAGTGTTATTGCTACATTGTGGTCCATTGGGGACAAGGAAGCTCCTCTCATTGCTGATAAAGTCTATGAAAATCTTCTGGGACATAATAGCATTTCTGGTGAAAAGAAATCAACAATGACTCCAGCATATGCACTCCATGAGGCTACCAAGAATCTAAGAAAGGAAGTTGGTGAGACCAATTTTGTGAAATGGGTACCATTCATCCATCTTGGAGTTTAATACTTTGGGTAATGAGGTAATGTGTGTCTTCAATGGCCTCCTATTCTGTTTGTATGTTTTTTTTTGATAACCTTGTGCTGTTCTTTGCTAAGATTTTCCAACTGATATTTTTGGATTCATCTCCATGATCCCAAATTTTGATAGGTCAACAGTGCTTTTTACTCTTGAATGCTTTATTGTGTTTTCATTTTGCTTTCATATACCACATAATAAAATTACTCCATTTACAAGTTATAAGTTACAAGCAAGATGTCATTGCTGACAGCTGTCAGTTAATTATTAGTAAGCTCCACCCTCAATGAAGAAATCCCAAGTGGTCTATTTGGCCAACATTTGGCAATTCCAGAAAAGGTATTGAAACACATGAAGAGCTTTGTTATCATTATGAGTGCTTAACTTCTTCTCAGCATGCTCGGGGCTTAGTTCTCGAGCAGCACAGTGGCAGTATTTATGCTCTTCAATGTGTGCAAAAAATAAATCACAATATTCTATTCAAGTCTCATGCTTTTCAAAGTGCCATGTAGTTCTGAGTAGGGCACTTCTTGAGTATAGCATTTTTGATCAAGGACACACTTGTGACTTTTTGAGGGCACATTTATACATTTTTCTAGTATAATTAAGTGAAATTCCCCTTTGGAAAGCAAAACAAAAGATTAATAGTATGTTCTCATGGTAATCATTCGGTTGAAATGGCTCTCAGAGTCTCAGGGCTCTATACCTAAGGTTTACTCAAGGTAGAAGAATAAGTATACTGTATAATTACGACCAAGTGATCAAGGGGTATGGTGCATTACGCCTTGAGTTCAGTCCTTGATGAGTTTTGTTTCCTTTTTGGGATGTGCCGGCGCAGCCGGCACCTCAAAAATTGCTTTATACAGTAATATTTTACAAATTTTGAGCCTTGTTATGTGTTATGATCTCAAAATTGGTGAAATTATACACCCGAGAGTAACCTTTTGAAATTTAACATCACCCAAGTGTTACTTTTGTGAAATCCAGCATCACCTCAAGTGCTCATAATATGGAGATTGCTGGGATTTGGAAGGTTAGGTTAGGCTGGGTAAGGCTGGGCATGAAGTCTCAAGCCTGGCCTTGTAGATCATTGGTTCAAATCATATTAAGGATGACTTGGAGTCTATCATCAAAGAACAATAACCAGTACAGCAAGGTGCACCCAGCTACTTGAATCTTGATATAATTTAAAAGTATGGATTTTGGCTGATACATCAGCAGAACCTGGGTGATCCCACAGCAAGGTCCCCCTCTGTACAGAACTGGACAGCTCTGTGGCTTCTGTGTATTGTATTGGGGCTTCTGTACAGTGCTGTACAGCAACCCACAGCAACCCACAGCAATCCACAGCAATCCACAGTTCACCCAGGTTTTGCTGATGTAGTATCTACCTAAAGCTTGATTGCCTTGCTTTTTTGCTATGGGATGGCAGTTGGTATTTCTGTATTGGTGTATGGACAATCTTGAGGACTTGGAGTTTCTATATGATGGGTAAGTACTGAAAGCTTAAGTTGCTTTAGGCAAATTCCCTAGCATGGCTTGAGAGACCTTGTTATGCTCCATTGATATATGTTTATCTCTTAGATACTCAGGACACTTTCTGTGATTGAACTAAATACTTTACAAAAGTATTGAAGAAGGTCGGTCAGAGCAAGTTTTACCGACCTCGAGACCCTGCCGGATATATGTGTGAGTGCTAGCTACAGTAGAGGTAGCTCACACTCCCACACTATGCAAGGGTATTGCCATGTGAGTGGTGCTAAGCTGAGTATATTCTTTTATTTTCAAATCATCATAATCCACAGCATATTCAGTCTTTATTACTTAAAAACATGGATTTTTATTTGTCCGAACTGTGCCAATCTTTATGACATTTAACATAATGTCTATTTGATTCATATGTAACCTATAGTATTTGGTATGACTGGGTAAAATTTAGCGTCTCCCAGGCATAACCTTTATCAAACTCAGCGTCACCCCAGCGCAACATTTATCCAACTTAGCGTCACCCCAGCGCAACCTTTATCAAACTTAGCGTCACCCCAGCGCAAGCTCAGCGCAACCTTATCACATTTAGCGTCACCCTTGCGCAACTTTTATCATATTTAGCGTCACCTAGGCATTACTTTTATTACATTTAGCATCACCCCAGCATAACCTTTATTACATTTAGCATCACTCCAGCATAACCTTTATCACATTTGGCATCACCAGGCATAACCTTTATTACATTTAGCAGTGTTAGCCTTAAGCCCTAAGCCTTAATTAATTTAAGCCCTTAATTCATTAAGGGTATAAGACCTAACTTCAATGCTGACCTTAAGAGCCTTAATTAAGAGTCTTAATTTGAAAGGACATGTGACTTCACAAGCAGCAGAAAGAGCATGAAGACAGGAAAGAATCTACCTCAACATGATTCAAAGTGGGAGCCTCCTTGGCTGAGGCTTCTTTGTGGCAAGGAAAGAGATGCAGGAGAAATCTGGAAAAAACAGTGGCAGAGGATGGATGCAGGTGGCCATCTAGATTATTGTAGATAGTGTAAAACAGCCTGCCAGAGTAATGAGACCTTGCATACAAAGGTAGTAGTGACAAAGAAAGATTTGGGAAGGCACTGGTATGTGTATGAGGTTGATTAAGAAAAAAAACTTTTTTGTATAAAACCCTTAACTTGACCTTAACTTGAAATTAATTTAAGGTCCAAATAAGCCCTAAGACCTTCTGCCTGCTTGGAGGCCTTAATTAAGGCCTTAAGGCTAACACTGACATTTAGCATCCCCCAAGATGAACTTCATTACATTTGGCATCGCCTCAAATTTACTTCTAGGGATGCTTTTAGGGATGAACCAAGGTCTAGCATTGAAATACACTTACTTGAAAAATTACCAGCCTAAATCTAGCAAGGTGCACCCAGCTACTTGATATAAGTATCTTTGCAGTGCAGCCTTTGATAACATCTACAGTCTACTTGAAGTGTATTGATCCATTGCAAGGCTGTAGTAGTTATTTCTGTATTGGTTGTGTATGAATAGTCTAGTGGAATTTCCATCTAGTGGGCACCGAACTGTGATACTTATTGCAATACATGTATAAAGATTTAATTCCCTGGATTGGCCCAAGGGCCAAGATAAGTGATGCTCCCTGTAAATTCCAGAATTGGTTATGAGCATAGATATGCTGGGTGACGCTAAATTTCTCAAGGTTATGCTAGATATTTTGCGTCACCCCAGCACCCAAGCGTGACCTGGCGTAACCCACCGTAACCGTTACGCCAGGGTTACGCTAAAAGCTATAGGCCCGTGCAAAATTTAGCACAGACAAGGTGAGCAAAAATATGCTGGCGTGCACTATATGTTCTCAAATTACATCGTTCTATCAGTACTCTTGGATCCCAAGTGCATTTCCTGGACAAGGCGAAGGTAACATACTATCTTATTCTGATTCGGCTCTGCATTTAACAACATACCTCCTTGCTGCTCTTAGCCTGCCCCTGGGACTCGGTAAGCATCATTCCTAGCAGTGCATTGATTTCTGAATATTTCCTTCCAGAGTTATGTCCAAAAGCCTGCATACGATGGTATTATAGCGGGTTTTCAATCGTAGTCAATATTTGAGTGCAACGAATTGTTCATTGTTGTTTAGCAATTCTCTTCCTTATAGTAAATACAAGAAAGCTAGTGCGTGAACGCTGAGTGAATAGACTTATTGACGGTACAACTTTAGGTATTGTGTACCGGAGACTAGGAATCATTCCTGCAAGCTAGTCAGCTCAGCACATTCCTCTTCCCAATAAGGAGGGATGGTTTCGTAGGCACTATCTTGAGCGACACTGGTGATGAACGTCGCGGCAATACCACCCTCAACCATTTCCTGCATGAGCGAAGTGGGAAGAGTCGTAGGTCCGTCATGAAGGATGACAATTTGCTGTCCAACAGGGTTCGTCGAGTCTATGACGAGTGAACTGGGCCAACTAATTAAGTAGAAAACGCATTATTACGGATCTTAGGAGGAAAATATGCAGTTGACCTACTCGAAATCATCATAGAACTGTTCGGCAGTCACAATAAAATCGGCGATGGAAAAGTAGGATGTGTCGGCCACATTTGTACCCGGGTTGAGGATAACCTGAGAGTTGGTCAGACTCAATGAGATGAGGAAAGTATTTGTTGGTAGACTCACGATAGAATCACTTGTGACGTCCGAGCGAACCTGTTCCGCATACGTCGTGTACTCGGCCAAAAACTCGCTTGTCGCAGAGGTTTCGTCGAAGAAGATACCAGATGGGCGGTACGTCGTTGGGAAGGCCATGTAAGTTGCGATATCGGCGAGGACTTCTGATGAATCGCGTGTACCGTCGCCCGTTAGAACGTAGCCAACGATTTTGACATTGTCACCAAGAGCAAGTAGCTTTGGAACACAGGCCTGGTAGTTGGAGTCGAAATTGGATGGACCGCTATCAGGGTTTATGATAACATAGAACAGGAGATTTGGGTTGGCGGTGATTCTGAAGGAGTACTTCGTGAGTACATATACCAATTTGTGAGTTTATGGGAATACGTACGAATCGAACAACGTAGTCCAAGCGGTACAGTCAGTGTCGGGATAGATGTACAAAGGGAATATAGCCGCAGTGGGATACAACGCCTGAGCAGAAAGAAACAGGAGAGAAGCAGTAAAGAGTGACTGACGTGAACATGGCGAAAACTATCGTGTACCCTCCATCCGGGTCCTTTATATGCTGGTCTGAAATCAATTCCATCTCGCAATTCACCTGCGGAAAGCCCATCTTAAGCGTGCAATAAGTTGAATTAGGGCCAGATTGTTACTCATGGTCGCTATTGATACCAGCAGTTCAGAGGCCTGGAAACAGAAGCTGAAACGTCCAGCAATCGGGCTTGGTGGAAATTTTGAGTGTGATTTGGCCCGTCATTTATTTTGAGCATTCTCGCCTTTTAGAATGAGATCTTTCTCTCCTCCGATTCGGAGCCGGAATCGAAGGACTTAGAGAAGCTCGTAATATTGATGACAGCAGAAACCGGGCAGACATTCCGACTTGCTCCTTCACTGTCAGCATCTCTTCACGATGATTAGCAAGCTCTAAAACTGTTCTATAAAAGACGTTCGTACATAAGTCGCTCCCGGCACCATCTCACAGACTCTCATGTCATCCAACTCTCAGCCAAATGGATTAAAGCAATCTAAAGCATTAATCGACTTTCAACTTGAGCGGAACACAGCGGATCGTCCAAAGCTCAATCCAAATCCAATCAATCGCCAACAGTTTTCGTTCGATTCAATACAGGATGCTTTGCAAGCGTACAAGGACGGAGAATTCCTGGTGGTAATGGACGATGAGAATAGGGAGAATGAAGGCGATTTGATTATTGCTGGTCATCATTGTACGACAGGAGAAAATGGCTTGGATGATTAAACATACAAGGTGCGCTCTAAATTCCAGCAGCATCGTCGAATGATGTTGATCGGATAATTCAGTGGATTCATCTGCATCTCTCTTCCTGGAGAGCGTCTTGCAGAGCTGGATCTTCCTATGATGGTCTCTGAGGAGAATCAAGACCCTCATCGAACCGCATACACCATCTCCACAGACTACAAGCATGGTTCGTTCATCCAACGTTCTCCTTTGCTCTTGAGTTTACTTCTGCTTCATAGGGACGACAACCGGTATCTCCGCTCATGACCGAGCACTCACTGCGTTCGCTCTCTCCTCATCCACATCCATATCCTCCGACTTCACTCGGCCAGGCCACCTACTGCCTCTTCGTGCACGTCCAGGAGGCATCCTGACTCGCAGAGGACATACCGAAGCCGGAGTCGACCTCTGTAGACTCACAGGTCTTCCCGAGGCCGGAGTCCTCTGTGAACTTGTCAATGATCTTGACGAGGACATCAATGGAGGGATGATGAGGCGCGATCAGTGTCGGGCGTTTGCTGATAAATGGAACCTCAAAATGATCAGTGTGGAAATGCTTGCTGAATTCAGGAGTAGCCTGGAAAAAGCGTAGGAAACGCTTCACAAAATCAGCGTCTGACTAGAGTTATAGATGTCAGCAGCCTGCAATTATATATTTTCAGCTTAATTCTTGGCTTAATCGAATGGAGTGTCTTTTCTGAATCAAATTCCTTGCAAATGTGGAACTTGCGCTCGGTAAGACTTACTGTATCACAAACACATTTCACGTCGTACGTTTGCGTACCTCCTACGACTGGGCGGAACACAGCGGAGAGAGAAACAAACGGTACATGAAGAGTTTACAAGGCGGTTATGAGCGTCTGGTCTGGTTTATAAGTGCCCAACTTCATATCGAGTCTTTCTTCGGATTGCACACTTATTCATTACCAAGTTTAGCTGCTTCAACGATTTCTTTTCACGTCCATTGAGATACGTAGAACACGGCAGGCCTGAAATACTTGTGCAAAACATATTCCTCCTTAAAATTTACTAATACTAAAGTCCAACTACTACCCGATACGTGTATCGTATGTACATGTACAATTAAAAAGTCCTAGTCCTTTAAACACGAATAAAAAACGTATAATAACTCTTTAAACAGGAGAACTTCCAAGAGACGATCCAACCTAGTAGGCAAAAAGTTCATTCAGCCACATTTCAAGACAATTCAAGTTATGCAAGCATCATACCTTGACCAACGTCTCGATGGGTACCTCGGAATTCTTCACCAAATCCTTATCAAACTCCACCACGCCCTTGGAGAACATGGCAACAACCGTGCTTCCACCATACGCAAAGCAGCCTAGCTCCTCACCCCTCTTCACCGTAGCACCCTTTTCTGCGCCCTTGGTCCAATTGACACTACCAACAAGGAGAGCACCAATAGCCACGAATGCAACGCGTTTGCCGGTAGCGGTATGCGTGAGATACAAGATGGAGCGCACGTTGGCGGAGAAGACGTCGAATTTGGGTTCATTCACAGCTTGCGGGTTGACTACATAGGTAGGGCGATGTAAGTTGAAATAAGATCGGATACTAAGTGCACACAAAACTTACCAGTGTAATATTGTCCAGGCACATTCGTTATATCACCCACGACGCCGTCAATTGGGCAATGGAAACGATGATAGTCAGCAGGAGCCAAGCGGAAAATGGCCAACGATGCTCCATCGAATTCAATCGCAGTAGGAGAGTTTTCCGGGACCTGAAGAAGATTTGGAACGGTGAACTGTGAGCCTTTGATCCTGCGATGCAATAGCACATAAGCATGAAAAAGTATACAATCCAACGTGTGTCGCTGAGACGTACCAGAATTTACGTGCAAGATCGATGGTAGGGTAGACCGTTAATCGGCAGTCGGCAGCGCTGCAGATACCGCGTGGGTTGTCGAGGTTTTCCACTGGTCGAGCGTCGGGTTTGAGTTTTCTGAAGATAAAGCATGAGGAAAGGTTATCGAAGCATGCTATAGCGAGAGGACGTGCCGTGAAAAGAAATCGTTGAAGCAGCTATACTTGGTGACATCAGGCTCAAGAAGCTCGTTGAGGTCAAGAGAATAAGTGGCGACGAAGGAAGGAATAGATTTGGCGGATTCGGGGGAGTTGTAGATTTTCCCTTGCTAAGATCCCAAGAATCAGTAGCGGAATTTTCGGCTTCCAGTCAAAATAGAATCCTAACCTTTACCGATTGCTCCTGTAGTAGATGTTCAATAGATTTATATTTAAGAATTTTTTCTTCCGCAGAGCCATAGAAAAGCTTTCAATAAAATGACATCAGACTGAGCCATCGATTTAAGAAGGTTGACTCGTTACCAGATGCATTCCGATCCTGCAAAAAAAACGTTCAGAGCTTAATCTAACATTAAGAAAAGATGCGCACCGGGCATAGATTGGCATACTCTCAAAGAATTTCTTGCCAGTGCTTCTATCGATAACGAAGTTCCCTATGTGGTAATTGGAAGCCAAATTCTCAATGCCTGGTATCATTTTGTGAATCCAAGGGACCTCCATGATAGTATGAGAGTGCATATGAATGCCATGGCTGACGTCGTGGCTGGATTCTGAGTGGGAGACCATGCTCTCGAGGCCTTGAGCTACATTTTCATTAGTGGCACTAGAAAGATTGTTGACTTCGGGGTTCATTTCCTCGACATCCTTGTCGGAGGACTTGTGTTTGCGGTGGAGCAAAGAGGGCAAGGAAGGCAATGAAGGCATGGCACTGGGAGGTGGTAAAGGTGGGAGGAGACCAGAAATTGAGCGCCATATAAAGCAGCGCCATCACTGTATGATATCACCTGCTATAAATAACTGCAGTACTTGTTGACATAAGTGGCCCCTATCGATGATCACTCGCGTCGCGTCAGTGGAGTATGGAATGGTTGTGGTTGTTTCTGGTGCTAAGTAGAATAAATACATTCGCATTTAGCAGGTACACATAAAATAAATACATTCGCTTTAGCAGGTACATATAAATTACTACTTACAGTGTACTCGACAAACGGAAAATTCTCGACATCTTCGACAGCTTTCTCGTTAAATAACTCACACACGCGCTGGTTTTTTTCCCTCTCTCACACTGGATACAACAACTGCAGATTCTAGATCTGGATTCCAATTTGAACTTGAAATGTTAGAATCATCACCAAGGCTCTCATTCTCTCGCGAATCCAGCCCACCCGAAGTGTCAGACTCTCCGAGGCCATGTTGAGACAGCTCTTCAACGTCTCGCGCATTCTGTCGCGCGACAGGGTCTGAGCCAAAGTCAGAGCCCATGGTCGTGGAAATAAAGTTTGTAGCTGCTCTGAATGAAAAGTTGGTGCCTTCAGCTTCATGGTTGGAGTTTGCCGCTGGTGAATGACTGTGCTCCCACTCGCGTATGTGTAGAAGTAGACGAGCAGTCAATAAGCCAGAAAGACTAAGTAATGGGAATATCAATTCCTGATCAATAAAGACGAATTATAGTACTCACGGAAGCGTCAGTGCATTTAAAAGACGCTGGAAAAATCCGGACTAAAAGTGGTCGATCAATGGTATCTCCATCAGCAGTTCGTGACCAAAACGACGCACCGGAGCTTGCTATAGCCAACAGTCAGTGGATAGGTAACGAGCATGATGATTTATTTCAGGAAACCCACAAAATTGAGAATCACAGCGGCAGTCGTGAACAGAGATACTATGCTGTTGTACATTTTTATTAGACCCCGTCGAACGGTATGCGTGGAGGGATGTAGTACCTGAAGTAAAATATTCCTGGAAACGAGTTCAGGAGGATCTGAGCGGCATTGACCAACGACGAACCTTGTTCAAACAGTAAATACTGAAATCCATCTTTCTGCTCCTTGAAGCTCTGCTTGTGGGCTTTGAACGCTTGAACACACCGGATGGTATTCAAAATCGCCGACGAAAACTCAAAAACGACCATCAAGATGGAAAGCAGGTCATTCGCTATCAGATCGAAGTTACTTAGTCATCTTCCTAAACGCAAAAAAATAAATACCACTGCATAAATGCAGAGTCAGTATACACAGCAATATATGTAACAAGTAGTACGCTTACATCGGGATGCTCGAACCACCGGTGCATCGAAGTCCTGGAACGTGGGTCTACATGAATAAACAGTTGAGTAAGAGCAGTATTGCGAAATGAAAAACGAAAAATTACAATATCCAACGCCACGCAGGTAGCCCCCAAGATAGACATGTACGCTAGGACAATGCGGTTCTTGCCCCATACGGCCCAGGTTCGGCCAGTGAACACGACTGCGATACGAGGTGATTGAATTAAACTGTGCTCTAAGAGTAAGATGAGACGTACCGATAATAGCGGCGCGTCCAAGTACGCTAAGCGCACCAATGAACTGATACCAGGTGTTGCAGCTTAAGATCGAGGCACTTAGATTGATATAGGCTTCAATGAAGGTCACGTACTTTTCAGTTAATTTTCCGGCAATGTCCAACAAATAAAGCACGTTTGCGAGAAGAGCGTAACGACATAGAACGTAGAGGAATGTCGACCACCGAAATTTTGAGGACCAGATGTATTGTACTTCCGTGGGGAATGTCAGAGCATAGTCTGGTGAGATAGTTACCTATTCAATCCAGACCCGGACGAGATGGTGTAGAAAATCAACATACCGTACCAGAGCAATGCTGCAGTGAGTTCGAAGAGGTTCAGTATAACAATGATGGTAAGCAACGACTCAGTAATACCTATGCTGGACCATTGGATATCGAATTCGAGGTAGCTAAAGGTGGACTCTTAAAAAACGACTGGACGTTGAGCATAACAAGACATACTGCGTAGCGGCTTTGCTGGCCATGGGGGTGTTTTAGGTGATGAAAGATATTTCATGAGGCTCCAACAAAGAACTGTTTTTAAAGTCTGACCAGGGCTATTTACAGGGCGACCCAACTGTTCGAACGCAGTCTGTGCATTCAATTAGGTAGCCATTGAAGCCATTGGTAAAGCGCCTCTATTAGGTTTGATACTGCGAGTCAGAACACCAAAGATCTAGAACATTATTTACACCATTGCACCAGCAGATTGAAATTTAAGGGAGGGAGACTCACATCTATTTGAAAGGCCGTGAATAGAGGGAACGTAACTTGACCATGGTCCGTCTGGGCAGGGGGTTTTACATATTATATCTATGAGGTCAAGAACACCCGCTAAGAAAGGAAGGAAGGAAAGGTATCAAGGAAGTTGAAAATACTCGACGCATGTGCGTACCCAGTCGCATGAGCAATTCGATCCTTGTTGATCACTATAATAATAAAGAGTGACGAGAGAAGCTAGGTATAGGCAGAAACTTACCAGGATTTCGTGAGATGGGATAGCATCTGAACAGGTTACTTTTCGGAAGGATTATACGGCAATAGTCCCAGTTGCACCGAGGTGATAATCAGGTCAGCACCGGCTACATTCTAAAAGAGCGGTGATTGAAGTACAGTAGCGTAAATCTTCCTGCTCCACGTCTCACGGGAATTGAGGGTTGGAGCATCGGACTAAGGTATTTAAATACCAAGATTGCTCGGCCAAAGAGTCACGACGGTAGCTCGCAGCTTTGCAAAACAGAAACAGAACAAAAGAACATCAGCAAAACTTCATAGTAACAAACCCAAGTGAATCGATGATTCTTCATCACCTCCCGCTCAAACACATCAACATCAACACCCTTCTTCATATTTTCTCTCAGCTACAGATCCATCTTTTCCCTGATATCCTCAGCCTCCTCACCACAGAATCGAGACATCGAGATCAACGTAAGTACCACTGCCTTCACCTGCACCTGCTGTTGGCCAACCCCAAATTTGTTGAGAACAACCTCCGCTCTGGAACCTCCAGAGACACCCAAAATTTATCCGCGTTGCCGCCAACTGTCGTCAAAGCTCTGCATTTTCAAAAGCAGCTCGAAATACATAGAGCCCGAGAACGTTGAGTTTGTTGCAACAGCCCGAGTCCCAGGCGCAAGAGAGCCATGTCCTAGTGCCAGAGCAACAATGGGAGCTCCGGATCTGTCTGAGCGCTGCTGCCCGCCTGGAGAAGAATAGACATTGCAGATGCAATGTAGGTGGAAGGAAGTCAAGAAAGGCTTACTTCCCACGGATTTTGATTTTGCAAGACTTAATAGACTTGGGAGCACATATATTTTTTTTTAGCAAGAACAGTACTTAAGATACTTGTCTTCAAACACCCAATAGGAATTTTGCACCAGGTGTGTCATTGGAAAGATATGGAGTAGCAAAAAAAGGCCATATGTTCACTGCGAATCACTGGAGGTGGATTACTTGTATTTATATTACTAGGTACTATTGTGTTCTTCATATCGACTTATTTAAAACTATTTTAAACGTGTCCAGAAGTGAATTGAGAAGAAATTAAGTTTTTAAAGTATTTTTTCCTTGATTTTTGAGGGCTTATTTTTGGTTTTTGTTGTCATGGTGTTCACAACCCCAAATGACAGGTGACACCCTGGTGTGAACTGTTCAATTTCCGCCAATATGATGCACGAGTGAATGCTTGGTCAGAAAAGTACAGTAATACCAGTGAATAAGGGCTTAGCTTAATTAAAGCTAGCACTGACATTTTAGACTAAAAATATCAATTTAATGAATTATAGCTGGCACAAAAACAGTGAGTATCACAGAAGAAGCAAATTTTAACCAAATAGGATGTTTCGCTGCAGTAAAATTCGCCAGTGGCAGAGGCAAAATTTGCCAAGTTTTATGGCAAATTTTTATGGCATGACGTAGTGCAAACTCTATGGAGTGCGGCCAAATTTGCTATATATTATGCAAATTTTGGAGCAGCAAAATTTGCCGCAGCGAAACATCCCTAATAAATAAACCAAATCAAAAGGAAATCAATAGAACTCAAAAAAAACAAAGTTTTGAAGTCCATGGCCTAACAAGCTAGTTTTTTTTAGCTGGCACTTGGAGCCGAATTGATATCCAGGGAGGGGACATCTTCCAAATGAAGGCTTTCCTCATAAGTGCTTCCTGTTTGAATCAAGATGACAAGAGCAACTGGACTCCCAGCCTATAGAAACAGGAAAGGGATTAAAATCCATGTCAAATGTTGAAACTTGAAGTTCTAATGAAGCTAGACTTACAGCACTGTATGCATACAATGTTTCAAAAAACAATCTGGCATATGAAATGGGTGTAGTGGAAGCTGCACGAATGTCAAGTCCATTGAATGATAGTGATGGCCACCTTTTATTTTAATAATGAGTGATCGCTTGGGGAACACTAATGACATTTGTGAAAATCACGGACCTGGACCACACCCAAGATTGCACCAGACTCAATCATGAGTAGAAGAATTGCTTGCACTTGTGTTTTCTTGTTGCGCAATAATACATGGGCTGATTGATGTGTATCCTGATAGAATATCCTGAAGAAATTATTCACCATGCCCGAAAAGCTATTAGAAGTGTTGCCACAATATTGACTGTTAAATTGAGCACAGTATTGATCCAATCCAAAGTTACAAGATTAATATTAGTGGTTGCATATTCAACTTTAGTGTCGACAACACCATCAGCAATAGCGACACCTGAATAATCTCTTATGTCAGTATATATACCAAGGAAATAGCACAAAAGCAGCCACCAATATCTGCTAGCAGGATAACCAGCAGTGTGGATTTTATATGTATATTTTCAGGCCACAGAGCCCATGCTCTCCAAACAATAGCTGTGTCAGCAATGAGGAACTGTATGTGGGAGGACTTTTCAGTTTTCATTTTCCAATGAAGTATCATGCAGAATTCACCAGGAAATCTCCTGACCAGCTCTCTATAATGTCAATTATGATGCTTTTCAGGTTGGAAGCCACTACTTGTGCCATGAGACCTCCTGGAAGTGACACCGCCAAGCCAAATTTGACAAGGACCAAAGTGGCTGCAATGTATGAACAAGTGCAAAGAGCCACCATCATAAATCCCATCAGGAGGAGTGCAATATATACTTTATGTGCCTGCCCATTATTTTCCTTCTGTCTATGGTGCAGGTTTGGATAGGTAGATGTTAGTATAGCATAATTTGGAACATAGTATTGAACGCACAAAATCATATGCATGCTAATCATGAAAGCCAGTATGAAAATACCTGTTGTGATCCTATCAAATGAAAATCCTTGAATCACTTTCATACTTACCGGAGAGTCCACTCCAAAATATTAATCCTGATATATTTTGAAAGGATACTTTCCCAAGGAATTTGTGCTGATTCTTCAGGTGTCATGGTAGATACCCTGAGGCTGTGCAAAGCCATTAACTGGTTTGGATACAGCCCATTATCAATGGTGAGGAGGCCTGTGTAGCAATTCGTGAGCCAGTAGGTGAGACCAAGGTGGATGATCTCGTCTTTGAGGTCTTTAGCCGACGCGTTAGGTGGGTCAGAGCGACCAAGATCTCGCTCTGTGATGATAGCTTTGGCAGCGTACTCGTGCAAGAGATCGTAACGGGCATGGCCAGGGAGGATACGAACTTCTAGAGGTAGGATGGGGTACCTGTGGAGGCGATGATTCCAGTGAGAGTAAGAGACTGTTTGTTGATAGTACGTTCCTTGGGAACGATAGCGTAGAGACAAATAGACTCTTAATCTGAAACGGAGCTTGACGAGGTGTAATCACAGCATCAAAATCATCATCATAATCACCATTCCTAAGAGAGGTCTCTTCTTCTAGCTAGTTCACTCTACATCGATCAGTGGAGATCAGTGGAGGTGAACGTGCAGCCTGAACAAGTCGTCTACAGTTGCCCACTTCGTTTTTCAAAGGCGAAACGATATAAAGGGCTTCTCCGTTTCCAACCTTTGCAACTTTATCGCACATTTCGGTGGAAACAACGCTGCCAAGGCCAACTGTGAAGAAACGAAGGGACGCAGAGGCAGTCGATCGATCTTTGACAGCATCCTGAACGACGGAAGTGCAGATTTTCACGTCCCACTAACTACCGTCAGTCAGAGAAAGGCAGAGAGAGCGTATCAAGTACCGGACAATTTTAATCGCCGTTGACGAAGAGAGCAATCGCAGAGGAAGCGAAGAAATAGAACTTCAAATAGAAGCGCGACAGAGCGCGACCAAACAAGGCGCATGATCCTGGTAAAAAGCCGGCCGGGTCAATTTGAATCTTGCTCCCCTCTTTCCCTCAATCCATTTGCAATCCACCATGACTACCTCCATATAAGTAATTTCTACGTTCCTCCAACTCAATTCGTTCACTTCAAACTTTGGTCAAGAAACTAGTACCTTCATCGAGCTCGAAACATCTATGAGTTGGCAAACGCATTCATTACTCTTCGGTGTGAACCTTCCCTGCCTAGTTCCCTTCGACCATATTCCGGATTCTAGTAAAGCCTAAAGGACCATTCCCTTCTAAATCGACTACAGGATGCACTCCATTCACAAATGATGACGGTGCATCGAATCCGATTTGATTTGGTAGTGCCATGTTCTACAACTGCATACACCCAAACAAGATTAGACGTGGACAAAAACCTGAACCTCAGTGTATTGTTGCGTATGGCGGAAGTCAACATGATAATAATGCTTAGTATGTGGGTATCTAATATTGATCACAAATAGCAGTTGCGCTCGTCATTGTATGCACTATTTCAGGTCGTGCTCGTATTTCGACCGACCCACATGGAAATCGTTCGCACCAAGGATAGACTCATTCCTCCTGGACGCAAAGTCATACAGGGAGGATATGAAGAAGATGGTTGGTCCGAGCCGCTTTTCGAGTTGACTTTTCATACTAAACCAGAACTTCGTCCCATGCTTTCTAGGTACCGTACTCTTCCATAATGTCGCTACCATAGATGGTGTCAAGCTCCCTGGAAAGACTGCTACGCGTCTGTGGGCTCGTTTCATTTGTTGTTGCTCAATTCTGTTCGTCCATTCACTCGACAGTGGAGGTTGTAATGTTCCTTTCCGCGGACAAGAGTACCCCGTACGCGATAATTATGAGATCTTGTAGATAGATAGTGTAAGTCGCCATATTTTCCACTATGATATTATTCTTATTCTTTTCGTGGAATATGATGCGGTTTCAAGATTAAGAACTGCAAAAATTGGCATCGGTGGCCAGAGCAAGATGGAAGAAAAGTGTCTTTCGAGTATAGTGATAAAATGCATCGCTGATATTGTACATCGAAGTTGGACACCAATGATCCTGAAGGCATCAAGAAATTCTTTACTATAGTAGGAATGCGTTGACTTAGCATGCACCAAAATACAACGATATTAGTGAAGCTCACAGTAACATAGCGGAAGGCAGGATTTTTCCAATCGGTAATGTCCTGCAACTCATTGGCTCCTTCATCGTATTGAACACGTCCTTCAGCGACTGCTCGGTCTCGGCGGCGATTGGACATGATGAAGATAAATCGTAGAACAAGAATAATGATGATCTAAATTGGGCAGAGTTCTAAGCGTCGGATCCCTGCTGTAAGTACCTCCAAAATTATGATTTCTCACCTCAAGAGCCCGAGATACCAAACATCCTACCACGCCAGTGTGATAGGTGGGAGCTTCGGACGATTTGAACAAGAAGGGTCCAACAATGTTCCTGATAGTAAGTAATGGCCATGTCAATCAAAGTCTTCGTAGCCGTTTAACAAACTAACCCAATCGCAACACCTAACAAATGGTATTAGAAATCGATCTTACACGTCGGTGACATCGACATACCCAGAAAAACGGCAGCACTAGCGATGGCCTTTTTCGTTTGTCCTCCAACATTACCAGAGAGAAGAGATAGACCGAGGACAAAGGTAGCATTCGAGGCGCCAGTGAGCCCTAAAAAAGCAGTTAACCCAGTAGGGTACATTAAAACGGTACATACAATATCCTGCAAGTCTTGCCCCTTTTCCGTGACACCAGGCAACCATTGCAAAACCGACTACAGTCGGCACGTTGGTTACCGCCATGAGAAGGGTGCGATATCCGCTGGGTAGCTTGGAGTTGATAAATATGGCTGCCAAGATGAACGCAACAATCACCATCCCATACGGGATTTGCATGAGCGTCGTCTGGAAAGTATTGAAGCCAAATCTACAATATCTTGAATGAGATCCTGCCCTTCATAATAGAAGAAAAAGAGACATACCCTTCTACAATCAGAGTCCCGCTAGTATGAAAGTAGAAATGGTCAGTGTCTATACTGTGCGACTGTGAGAAGTGAAAAAATCACAAGTTCGAAGTAGCGCCCTGATGAGATTGTAAGTACAGGCGGGACACGCGGATGAAGAGTCGAAGTTACATTGGGGACATTTGCAGTGAAGCCGAAGAGGAAAAATAAGTAAGTTTTGGGGTCAATGAAAGCTTCAAGCGCTTGAGCAGCATTCCATCTGAGAGGCATTGTAAACAAGGGTTGAACGATCGAAGAAGAATTAGTAGGCTTACTCTCGGCTGTCGGTCAAGTTGTGATCTCCTCGCTTTCGACTGACAATGATAACTCTTTCCTCAGGTGTGAACCAGCGGCTGAAATAAGGCGAATCCGGAATGAAGATGTACATGAAAATGGACCATGCCGAGCAGAGAGCACCGATGATCAAGAATTCGTACTTCCAGGATGGCAGGCTACCTGAAGATGAGGATAAATATACATTGCCACACAGAGTTGAAGCAGCCGAGTACCTCTGATCTAGAATGATACTAAGAACGGTAAGAAAACAAAAGAAAGATAAAGCTTACATGGCCAATACCATAGCCAAAAAGTCCACCAAGAGCAATTCCCAAACCATTTGCACTATTGATAATTTGAATGTGAAATAGCCAATGAATGACAAGATACTTACAGATACCAATAACCAATCCTTGTCGGCTGTTGGCTTCGAGTGTACCAAGTTCCAGTGATGAGAACGAAGGCTGGATCGGCAGTGGCCTCTGCGGCACCCGATAGAACGCGAAGGACAGCCAGATCAGTAAAATTCCGACTGGCCGCTTGAGCCATGAGTAGAACGCCCCACAAGAAAATCTGGACAGATATGAGTTAGTAGTAGAAGTGGCTAATTATAACAAATACACTCACGTTGAAAGCGAGGTATTTGTTCAGTGGAAATCTTTGCATCAGAATATTAGTAGGCAATGCCCAACCCAGCCATCCGACTATCATTTTAGATCAAGCAAGGGACTGTGGATACATATATAGTATACGAACAGTAGAAGAGACTTGAAAGCCAACTCTGATGGTTTATCGGTTAGTCCTTGTCATAACAAGCACGGAACAAGACACACGTATTCAGACCCCGTAAGCTTTAAATCTGTCTTGACTAGGACTGGCCATCAGCATAGATCTAAGAGGCGCGGATGAGTACCTACGGCTGAAAATGGCGGCATATGAGAGGGTCGTTTTGTCTCTGACGGCGAGTAGAATGTTAGTACAAGTGCATGGATATTGCATTCGAATAAGTGGTTGCTTACACATAATAGAACTGCAGAAGAGGCAACAAAGTTGAAAAAAACGGATTACGAAATTGAAGGGCAACGAACCATGTAGCATATAGCGAGTGCGGGCATAATGAGAAAGTCAATCTTTCGCTCAACATGCTTGACTTTTTGAGGATCGAGCTCTGTCTGGTTCATTTTCGCCACTTCGGCGAGAAACTCGGGAGATGGATTCTTCTTCTGTAACCTGTCGAGTAGACCAGCAGGACGAGTCTCCTCGTCATGAAATTTCGATCTGCTGAGGACATTTTCGACCTGTTCGACTTCCGCCTTTTCTACATCATGATCCAAGTTTAAATTTGGGGAGCTTGTCGTTTTCTCGTTGGAGGAATATGTAGGCATTTTTCAAGGCTGGAGAACCAAACCAATGTCAGAATCTCTTGGGATATATAGCCTCTGAACCTGTAATACCTTAACAAGTACTAAGAATGCGGTCCGGGCATGGAGCTTGAAAGATGCAGGCCGCCGTAACACGATAACAATACGCGACAAACAGGCAGGACGCAGAAGGGCCTGCTGACCAGGTGGTTGCAAATTAACCTCACCTGCTGATTCTCATACTATAGTTTTTCCCCATAGGAGTGCGCGACAGCAAGGGTTCAAATTTGTGGGGAAGCGCTTAACGGAGCGCGGTGACCGGACCTGTTCAGCCGGATCGAGTTTGATCGTAACTCGTTCTTTATTAAGAGCCATGATGGTGCTCCCAAATAAAACTGCTTCCAAAAATGCCCGCCGTTGTATTCAAAGCGAAATCTACGACTGAGTTACTCAGTATCCGCGCTCAAGAGCAGCCGAATGATACTGCTGTTTACACTGGCATTCCTGAGCCAGATGGGATTCTTAAACTTCGAACGCTCACGTACGTCTTTTGCAACATGATTTGCCCTTGGCGCTGGCTGGAACTCTTCAATCTAGTTATAATGATATACTCAAGGCCGTAGACCGACTTGCTTGGTACTACACTTTGCTGGGCATTACTCCAAAGGTCGCTCCGGGTGAAATTCCACCTACGCGTACAATTGCCGTTTTCGTCACATCCTCTATCGACGAAACACTTCTGGAGCTTGCGCTAGCCAAGATGGGGCTCACTGCTCTTCTTCTATCCGTGAACAACTCCGTCCCTGCCGTCGCACATCTGTCCCAGATTACAAACGCGACTCATTTGATTTATAGTCCCAAGTTCACGGAAGAGGCCAAGGAAGCACAACTTTTATTGAAGAACCAAGGAATTGTTATCGGTATCATCGAAGATATGCGATTTCCGCTTTGGGGCCCTCAAGGAGCCGCCAATGCTACCAAACATTTTCCTCCAGTGCTCACCCCTGAACAGGAGGTTTCTCGACCTGCGATTTACCTTCACTCGTCTGGTTCGGTACGTATTCTTCTACTTATGTCAGAGCTATTCGACTCTAAATCGTGTGGTAGACTGGCTTCCCTAAGCCTGTGTGTGTTAGCCATTACGGTTTGATAGCCAACATTGCGATCAACCAGAACAAAACCGGATTCAGCACTCTACCACTGTTTCATGGTTATGGTCACTTCGCGTTGTATGTCTTACGCATTTTCTTTCCCTCTCACTAAGCTGGTTTGCGGTTAGTTTCCGCTGCATGTATCCGGGACGACCTTTCACGTTATTCCCTCCTCATCTACCGCTTACCTCTGCAAACATATGCGCCGTTCATGCTTTATCACCCGACTCTCGCCAATGTTTCGCCGTTCCCTATGTCATCAAGGTACTTACGCTCCTTCAGCTATCTTTCATATCTTGGTAAACTTTTTCGCAAGTTGCTTAGTGAAACCGAAGAAGGCGTCAGAATGCTTGCAACTTTTGATGTCGTGAGCTACGCTGGTGCTCCACTTCCGGTATGGAAAGATTACCTTATTTTTCCAATCATTCATATGCCCCTTAGGATGATCTTGGGACACGTCTTACCGAAGCAGGAGTTAACATCCTCAGTATCTACGGAACATCGGAGGTATGTATCATTTATCTTGTGTATACGGCACCCTCTTAACGCGGCTCCTGCAGACCGGGACTATTATGAACTCTGAGCGTGAATTTTCATCGGACAAGGAATGGAACTGGGTTCGACCGACACCATTAAGCAAGCACTACATGGTGATGGAACCCCAAGGCAAAGATACCTTTGAATGTGTCGTCACAGACGGTTACCCGCCAATGGTATGTTTTTCCCTTCACTCCTCATACTATAAATTCATTCTCCATAGATTGTTTCAAACAGACCAGATGGATCGTTTGCAACAAAGGATCTGTTCCAGCAACATCCAGAGGAGAAAGACCGATATCGATACATAGGCAGATTAGACGACACGCTCGTCCATGTTCTCGGTGAAAAGGTGAGTCAAATATTCGATCCGAATGTCTACTAATTTTCTTTACTGCACCCTTTTCTCGAGAAGACAAATCCAGGTCCGTAAAAAATTTCACTGGATATATCAAAACTAATTTTTCTTAGTTCCAATGGAACTCTGCATACGTGGAAACAGTCCCTATGTGGCAGAAGGCATAGTATTCCTGTCCTCGTGGCGCCAAATCTTCCACTAACTCCTTCCTTAGCTATTGTGTTCGGCGCTGGAAAATCACAGACAGGATGCCTCATTTTACCTTCGGAGCGGGCCAAAGATCTTTCGCAGCCTGAGCTCATGGAAAAGGTCTGGCCTGTGATCGAAGAAGCTAATGCTGACGCTCCCACTCATTCGCGTCTACTTCCTGAAATGATCGGGTTCCTTCCGTGAGCTTGTTGTCGTCGTCTTTATCACGTAGAATTGTTACTTACATTCTTCGCAGATTTGGAACTCATGTTCCTGTAGCCACCAAAATGAGCATTCTTCGTCCTGCCTGCTATGCGAAATTCAAAAACATCATCGGCAAGTCCACTTCCTTATTAATTGTTGACGCAATTGTAATGGGTGATTACTTCTCTAGATGATATATACTTTCGCTTCGAGGAAGGCTATTCCGAGGTCGAGAAGCTCCGTCTCACCAAGCCCGAACTCGAAGATTATCTTTTGAAGACCATTATCAAGACTCTTGGCTCGACCAAGACATCCAAGCTCCACAAAACAGCTGACCTTTTTGCCTTTGGTGTTGACTCTCTTCAAGGCACGAGAGTGCGGAATATGTGTCAAAAGGAATTGGACCTCGGTAATCATATTCTAGGACAGAACGGTATGTCTTTAATTGTTGCCGTATTGTTCGTTCTCAGCGAGAGGCTGCCATAGTGGTTTATGAATATCCATCAGTAGAACGGTATGGCCATTCAATGCATTCCTATTTGAAGGATTCTTACACTTTTTAATAGTTTGGCCGATCCACCTATTTTCGCATTGCAATCTGGAGAATTTCAATCCACAACCAACAGCCGGGAGACGAAATGCTTACGATGGTAGACCATTGGGCTGCTAAACTTGCGATCCGTCAATCCAATGTCGCCGCTGCGAAGTCAAAGCCTAAAGAAGCTCGGGTTGTGGTACGTATATTATCATTATTGACACTTCGTATCTTATCATCGGGTTACGCATTCAGGTTCTTACCGGCGCTACAGGATCTCTGGGTGCCCACATCTTGCACCAGCTCACAAACTCTTCTTCTGTCCGCAAGGTCATTTGTCTTTCGCGTGCCAAATCTCATGAAGAGTCTCGGGAGCGTGTCAAGGAATCTCTAAAACTTAGGAAACTCCCATTACCCGACGACCTCAAGCTTGAGTCGTACGCTGCAAACCCTAATGCACCACTGTTAGGTTTGGCCGAAGATGAGTATGCTTCCATTAGAGCTGAAGCAACTGATATTATTCATGTTAGTTTCGTTCTTATTCAATCTCCAATATTCAACTAATGCTTCGACTCAGAATGCATGGCCTGTCAATTTTGCGCTTAGTCTTGATTCCTTCGACGAACACATTGGCGGTGCCCTCCATCTTATGAACGTTTGCCTCGAATCACCTTATGATGAACCCGCCGCGTTTTACTTCAGCTCTTCCATCAGCTGTCGTCAAGGTTCTCCCGATGCCACCTGCACAGAAGATTACCCGTCCTCAACATCGACTGCAGCAAATACAGGTTACGCGCAAAGTAAGTGGGTTGTGGAGAAGCTGTGTCAAAGGGCAGCGGATACTACGGGACTTACGGTCGGTGTATTGCGGATTGGGCAGATGGTTGGTGATTCTGTGAAGTATGTCCTTGCACTCTGGTTGAGGGTCATCTATTGACTTCGATTCTCAGTGGCGTTTGGAATGAAACTGAAGGTACATCTCTACTTTTCTGGAAAATTGTCATGTTTGCAGATGGATCCATGTTACAGCATGGCCGCTCATGTTCAAGAGTGCCAAAACCATTGGAGCACTACCCACCTTTGCAGAAGTAAGGGCTTACAGTCCATTATCAATCATAGTTTACCGATCCTCCTCTCATAGAATCCCTCCTGGCTTCCGGTTGACTTTGCCGGACGTGGTGTCGCGGAAGTCTTGCTGAATGCAAACGCTCCGAAATCTGCCGTGTACCACATCGTTAACCCGAACACCAGTGCAAGTTGGGGTGATATCTTAAACGGCTTGGAACATGCAGGATTGAAGTTTGAAAGGCTGGAACCGCTGAAATGGGTGGAACGACTGGCGCAGTCTGATCAGGACGGCGTTCGAAATCCTACCATTAAGCTTCTGGTAAGTTTTATTGCTCTTTGTGACATTATTCTTGTACCCAAACATTGCTTTAGCCATTCTTCCGCATGCGTTATAGCAGTGGACACAAAAAGCCTATGGTGTTCCTTGCTGAAAAGACGCAGACTGTGGCAGACAGTATCCGCTCCTCACCTCCACTTACGCCAGAGTTGATTGGGAAATGGGTCTCAAATTGGAAGGAATCGAAGTTTTTGTAACCCACAATTCACCATGTAACTACTTAGTTAAATTAGCCGATTCATTGTAAAATGTACCCATTCGCCTTCAGTCTTTCTTGTCACTCGTATCGTCAGGATATAACTGTGGATGTTATAGTCAATTTCAACGCTCTGAGTATAGAGTTTGTCAATCTACCTTGCCAGGATTGAGAAGGCCAAGAGGGTCAATGGCCGCCTTCACCGTTTTCATGAGCTCCACCGTGCCCTTTCCAAGCTCGGGAACCAAATGTTCCCGTTTTCCGATACCTACACCATGCTCTCCTATACATTCTTCAGTAAATCTGGCGTTCTCGTCGGTTCAATGTTTACTTTACCTGTGCCTAAAGGAAGATTGCAGTCAGAACACGAAACTTCATGAAGTCGAATCATTTTGGACTCACATGTCCCATCCAGAGCGATTGCTCTGTGAACCATTCTCGCGACCGCCTCTTTCGCGATCGCGAGCTCTTGCTCATTACTGATCAATAAGCAAGCATGGAAATTCCCGTCACCGACATGGCCAGCTATAGGTGCAACCAAGCCACACGACTTGAGGTCTTTCTTTGTCTCGTATACAAGCTCGGGTAGCTTTGAAACGGGTACGCTGTGTGAAAACATATTGAATGAAAGAGACTCGGTCAATTTAAAAAAAAATGAAACAAACCACACGTCCGTACTCCAGCCCCTACTTCCCTCCACAAGTGCCAATCCAGAATATAGTGCATTTTTCCGAGTCTCCCAAAGATCGTGGGCTTGCTTATCATCTTTGGCAAACTGGAAGCCGAAGCCTTCGTGTTTAGCCACGATCTCTTTCACAACTCGGCCTGATTCGTTAAGTGATTCCCTATTATGGCCTTGAAATTTGAAAAATAACGTGTCGTTCTCCGGCCAGCTAATTCCAACTTGGCCGTATTTATTGAGAGCCTGCATAGAGAGGTCATCCAAGAGCTCAACGCACTCTTCAGAGATACGCGTTAATTAGAGGGCAATCTCAAGTGAGTGATACGCACGAATACCAACGCCTATGTTCATCACTTCTGTGACTGCTTCCGTTGCCTTGCGAACATCTGGGAAATGGACAACAGCCACAGTCGTAGGAAGCACAGGTGTTAAACGGATTGTGACTTCGGTTATTATACCAAGCGTTCCCTCTGTTCCAGAAAATTGAGTATGACCAAGCATAAAACCTTAAGTGAGATTTATGACCTGCTCCAATGAACAACTTCGTCGTATCAAATCCAGCGGAAGACTTTCGGGATCTTCGACGCGTCTTGATCACCTCTCCAGAGGGTAGAACAACGGTCTATGCATATGTCAACTCAGGAAAGCCGCAGAGAATTAAACATCCACTGACAGCGTTCAAGAACCACTCTGCTTTTCCGGTACCATACCTCACAGCGTTTGCTATAGGAATGACCTTCAGCAACAGGAGGACACCAAAATAAACAGACTCACTCCCAGAGCAACCAGTACTTAGCATTCCACCTATTGTAGCTGTTGGGGCAGGGTCCAGCTATTCTGAAAGTCTGCGATGGACGATTACAAGTACTTGCATAGAAGCTTACAGGAAAGAATAATGGAATTCCTGAACATAGAGTATATTCAGTAAGACACGGTACAATAAAAGGAATAAACTTGCCTTTCTCGCGTAAAGTGTCATTGATATCGCTCCAGCAAGCAGCTGGCTGGCATACAAGATCGGAGTCCGCCTCTATCGTCGCTATGGTTTAGCATTGAATACATGATTGAAATACTTGTGCTTACCATGTATTTCAAGGATTTCACTCATGCGCGCCATGTCAAGGCATATACTTCCAGAGGCATACTAAGGATGCCAGGAATGAGCGTAGTTCGAGAGAGAAGTCAGAAATAAATTACACACCCCACGAAAGTGACCTTCAAGACTGGTCCCACCCGAGTACGTTACAATAGGCATCCTATATTTCGTTGCAATCTTGACCACTTTGACGACATCCTCGGTGCACGTTGGATATATCACAACGGAATGCGGCACCGCTGCAAGGCAAGACACAGGTTAGTTTCTACCAGGTTTCTACCCGTTGTCGACTTCATTGGGCTTACCCGGGTGATAATCATTCACAGAAAATCCGTGGGCGTATAGATCATCTGCGTTTGTGGACACCGCATCTTCATCGTCCGCAAAGGTCTTCTTCATCTCTTCGATAGCTGTAGCAAAATCCTGTGGCGATCCGTACTGAGGCTTCTTCGGTGATGCACCTTTTTCGGAGCCATTCGACGAGTTCCGAGTTGCAAAGAAGAATCCGGTTAATCCACTAATCAAAGATGCAGCGGATAGTAAAGTTATGGTTTGAGCTGAAAGGAAGTTTGAACTAGCGGTTGGAGTGGTACTAGAGCTTGAGAAACGCAATGTCCCCGTGCGTAACGCAGGCGAATGCATGTTGATCCTCGTTGCATTCTCGAATAACGCTAGCCCACGTCGAGTTGGAATAGCTCTCTTCACGAAACTTGTCCCAATCATCGTCAAGCTTTAGTTTCAGAAGAAGAGAAGGACACCCTACAACACTCGCGTTGATGTTATATAAGATGAACCTGTTTCCCAATGATTCCGACCAACACCGTGACCATCTATCGCTGGGAAAGCATGTATAGATTATAGTTTGAATGATGGGAGGGAGACCGGCCCAAACGCAGCAAGAAGGACACACTTGCGTTGATGTTATATAAGAAGAACATGTCCCAATGCTTCCGACAAACTCCATGACCTATCTTTCGCTGGCAAAGCATGGTTTGAATGATGGGAGGGAGACCGGCCGAGACGCTGCACGAGCGCTGTTGATAATGAATTCACCTTCGGGGTCGGGGACTCGGACGCGGCTTCAAATGGCAGTAATCCACAGTGACCAATAACACACCGTTGCGCGCGTCGGAAACCAGGTCGGACGGTCACACAACGGACATGGCGATCGTTTGGCGATCGTACTTTTGCCCGTGGTCAGTACTTCAGTTCTTATCTTGGTCTAGACTCGCGACCAATCCCACCTACGTAATTTATTTGGTGTAAACAACCAAATCCGTTTGTTTGTACCATAAACAAAGGAAATTCCTACGGAGGGACTGGTCCGAACGGTCGTCACAATGGCAGGGTCACCTTTGTGACCACGGCCTTAGAAGAATCGTACTTTTTTTCACTCATAAAAATTTGTTTCTGAGGGACCATGTCCATTCAATAGTTCGACGAATTCTGCGTCGATTCATGTATACAAAAAAAAATACGTTTTTGCGTGTATAACGCTAATAAGGACCTGCTGGGCTCGGTTTGACGCCTTACTTAGCGCCACGGTCTGTCTCACTAGCCGGTACATTAGTAGGCTATAAACTTTCAAAAATTTCGATTTTTGACACTTATACCATTCGAAAGCCCGAGTCTTGAAACGTACAAATATGTTGATCTTAAAAATACAATGTTTACAACTGAAAAAAAGTCACAAAACGTCCACCCTACTAAATCGCTACCGCTTGGACCAGCCGTTTCTCAGAAACGTCTACGGATCCTTCGGTCCGAGATGGCTGTGCCATAGTTTCAAATAGAAACGGATGGTCACGAGCCTAATCTTGGTCCAGTGACACCATCTAGGTATTTGAATCAGTGGAACATTCGAACATATGATGATAAAACTGTGGCTGTACTTGGTGGATCGTCCAAGTCTCCAAGAATTACTAATCAGGTGGTGGTGGTGGTGGTTAGTTGAGCTGAGAGAGGTTACACAGAGACGTTCGTTTATATGACGAGCTCACCGTGAAGTTTGAAAATAGGAACGTGATTCAGAATTGATGTCTCCGACGCTTCAACTTGAGCTCGAATCTGAAGCTCTGAAGGCCAGCTCTGCAATAATCACCAGTAGTGGAGAAACGCGACGAAGTTAGGCATCACTCCGGCGCCTCCTTTCTCTACGTATATCTAGTCAGTCCTGACTTCGAAGCAAGGTGGCTTCGACCAGTCCCTGGGCCTGAGCATTGTCATTGATATTTTGTGTGAAGGCAGGAAGAGTTGAAATCTACCCTATAAATCTAACCAAGTGGATGCTTAGGCACGAGCAATGACACTTACTGTAGTACCCTCCGAGTCAGCACGTCCCAATTGCAACTTGACGCGGGTAGTCCTATTACCGCAGCTTTACAGGATGAATGGTAGATCCCTTGAAGATCCCGCTCAAATGGAGTTATTAAAAGACATGTTGCTTGAATCTACTCAATCTTTGACACCCAAACATCAACATCAAGTCTAACGGAGATTTTTTGGCATCGGATTTTTATGAGGGCCAAGGTGCGATGAAGGCTCTACATCGGACAAATATATCGTAACTAATAAAATATCTGTTCATAGGTGACCATGTAAGTAACTGTCATGACGATTATGGTGACTCACTTTATGTTCAGGTTTTCACGAATCACCGCTCTATTGGCGAACATGGAACTAGGCATAAAGGGGGGGGAGTTTTTTCCACCATATACCCTTTCACGTTCGGCTTTGTGTCCCGACACTGCCGATGTACGGTATGTAGAATAGAGCGCTAGCCAAGTACTGTTGTGCCACAATGTCGTTGACGAGAGAGCCACTGTAATTACTGACTCCCGGTTTGATCTCCTTGTGAGCTGTAGACGCAATGATTGGAACCATAACGAGTTTGGACGGAGAACTTTGAGCGGAGAAATTTAGTATGTTCATGTAAACTCTATGCAGCCCGCATCTTTCGCAGTAGAAACTGGGTCGTTGCCGTGATTATCCTTGGAGAGTAGCCTCTCTTGGACCGAATTCCGAGAGCAAGCGCTAGCAGGCCTAGGCTTTTGCTCTTAGGTTCTCCTGTAGCCATAGATTGAAGTTGATTCGTAAAATTGGTTGCTACACATCGCGGTTGAGAGACAAGAAAAGCCTACGAACATTTCGCGATTGGGTCCAGGGATGTTTAGGGCAGGTTCTCTCGTGGTAACCATCTCAATTTCGGCTCAGGCGAACGAATTACTTCAAAACACCGTGTGTAGTGAGATGCAGGACCCAATAAGTAAGTAATAATTAAGGAGCGACCGAAGAACGACAAATTGTACGATGGTAAAGGATTGTTAGGTATCAATCGCGTTTCAAGTAAAGTATGTATATGGCAAGTAAGGAATGGAAGGGTCGCGAGCGACTACAACAATATCACAAAGGAATGAAAGGGAGTGTGCACTGCGAATAAGTACAAGGGCAACAAGTCCAAAAAATGTCCAAGTGGGGTTTTCATTTGTACAAAAAGACAACAGTAGAGAGGGTGGATGAGTTGTAGAAAGACAACAACAGGGGAGGTGAGGGTGAGGAAGGCGAAAAGACACTGGGTCCCGAGATTTTTGGTGGTACAAGAAAATACGCATGTATGTATGGATGCAAAAATGCAAAGAAGAATACTTAGGCAAAAGTGTAAAGGAAAATAAAGAGCGAGTAGGGTAGTGAACTCTGAGTCATCAAGAGATCCAAGAGTTGAGCTAGGGGGTCGGGACCAGTAGAGATACAAGAAATACACAAGTAATTGAAGGAATAATGGACGAATGCAATTGGCGGGAAGATGAAGTGATGTGAATGAACAGGATTGGATGATAGGTGTACATTGTAATAAAGAACCGAACTGAAAGCAATGGATTGAATAGAGAAAGAGAATTAACGAATGATGATGTATGGAGTAGCGGGGATTAAGCAGTGAAAGCGCAAAGATAGTGTACTGTGCAAATGGATAGATGTTGCAGATGCAAAAGCAAAAGGGAATTCAAAAGCGGGCTCAGCATGCGCAGCAGTAAACCGGTAAACGGTTTCATGCGACGACAGCGGAAATCTCAATGAAGCTACTCCATTGACGCCATTCCTCTGTTTTGGCTTTAGAACTGAGCAAAGGCGCGGGAATGCCTGTCGTATTCGTGGGCAGTGAGGATAAGCGTTTCAATGTTGGGCGAAGCTCGGATGTCGGATGATCGAGGTCCATGAAACTGGTGTATTTTCTGGAAGAATCGTTCGAAGGGAACATCGACATGGTCTTGGTACGCGCTCGCGTTTCGGTCCTGGTCAAAGACCTGAACGAGTCGGAGCGAGTCTTGGACCTTCGTCGCGGCGTACGAATCGGAGATAGCGGGGAAGAAGAGGAATATGCGTATTTGTGAACCAGCAATGGACTGGACGGAAGGATGTCTTCTTCGTCATCATGCTGGCAAGGAGTAGAATAGGAATGACGGTGCGACGAGGTGAAATCAATGTCGAGATCGACAAAGTCGGCATCTTCGTCTGAATACGCATCCCACTCGTCCTCGGAGGAATTCTCGTCGTCTGACAACGAGATAAAGTCGCTTGTTGGCTCTTCCTTGATACCGCCAAATTTAAACGAAGCCAAAGCCGCATCCGTTCTACCTTCTAGCTGAGCAAGAGCGTCTGATCGTTTAGTACGACGGTAATTGGTAGAGACGGTGGAAACAGAAGTTTTAGTGGAGATTTGGCGCTTCAAATCGGTATCGATGATAGTTGCTGGCTTAGATGGACCAGCGATAGCATTGGGTAGTAGAATAGAAGAAGCTCTGGCACTAGCCATTGGTAGAGCTGGAAGTGCGTCTGCGTATTTTGGCATCGGCTTCTGATTAGGCAAATTCTGCAAAGACGGATGCGAGCGAAGAGTTTGCATAGATGGAACACTACAAAATTCCAATGAGAAAATGAAATGGAATGGAATGAATAAATAAATATACCGAAGGGAACCTGCGCCCGCCAAATCTAAAGACAAGAAAGAACGCTCTTTATAGAACTGTTCGACACTGGCTGCTGAAGAAGTGGTATCTGGAAGGCTGCCTCGTCGACGAAAGTCGACTTCGTATAGGAATTCATCCTCAGAATCCACGGTAGATGTGGCCGTGTGAGAAGGTAGCAAGCCTGAGGTGAAGAACGAAGAGTATGGTGAGCCAGAGTAGAACATTTTCGAAGAGGGAAGCTGTGGTTCAAAGGGAAATGTGAGGTAGATTATATACCAAACCAACCAATTCCCCTTTGGTCTACTAGTAGTCGCGCCACTGTCAAGACACGAGGTAGACAAAAAAAATCTGCCAAAGAAACGGTCAGATCCAGATCTAGATGTGACGTGACTTGGCAACCAGCCGAAAATTCGGTGCCTCAATTTCTGGGTTTGAACTTTGCAAGAGCTACTGACTTGCCGCCAAGTCACAGCTGACTGCTAATTACAGCTAATTACCTCCATCGCAGCTAGCTACTAATTGCAGTTTGTAGGTCTGTTTCTTTTTCTCCTCAAGCCTGGGTCTGACCGACAGCTCTTCCCGTATTGAAGGAGCCATTGTTCCGATTATTGAACAAGGGCCATTGTCCTCAACGCCTACAGATGTGATATCGAAGGATCCGCTTGAGCCAGTAAAATTCCCTGGGAGTCGGGATTGGCTCCCCGCCCTCCTATTAACCGGATGTGACTCAGGAAGGAGTGCGAATTTTGCGCATATATCTCTCGCTGCAGTATTGCAGGTATCTTATCACTAGGATGTCGGTCCGACTCATTGATGCATTCAATGACTGGTACGCACTGCGTTGACGTGAAGACGCGACGCGCCGTGAGCGCGCACTGCGGATGTCTGTGCGCCTCTTACTTTATGCGCCCTACCGGTCGAGAATCATCTCTCTCTTCTCTCGAACGGCCTCACTGCAATTAATTTTTGCTGGCTTTTGCCATTGGTGGTCTCGAGCGCAAATTCCCGAAACGATGAAACATATTTATTTATTCATTTTGACTGGATGGCTCAGGGTTGGAATACGGATAGAGCCGCGCATACAAGGCCAGGCCCGCTCCACTGCAACGACTTCCTTCCTAACACTTGCTTTGATCTTTTATTCGGAGCTTGTACTCCACATAAGTACGCAGTGGCGACGATCTCCAGCCAGTACTCCTCTGTGTATATGCTTATCCTACAGTCCACCAGAGTAATCCGCGATATCCACTCCACTCGGGCGCGTCTGGCGCCACAGACAACTTGCATCAGTATGATCGACGCCCAAGCCTACGCATCATATCAAGACCCAAACCGCCAATAATATTCACTGAACCGTAACTTGGTTTCCAGATTTGTTGAATGTTCACTTTTACTTGCTCTACTGGTACTTATTACTTGCCTTTTTTCCCTGCGGGTTCCCCATTTTTATCGGACGTGAACAAATCTAGTAGGTTTGATGTCCCTACTGGACTACTAGACTGGTGGAACTCACTAGCAGTGATATGTGAGTGAATTCCAGTGGGAATGATAATGTCGTCCTGGCCTGGTGTACAGATCCCTCACAAGTTTCAAGAGATCTCCTCAAAATTCGAATTGACTCTAGTGACATGAACATGTCGTCTTTCAGACTGCCAGCTTGCAATTGTGTAAGGTCTCTGGGATGGGGGATGGTATTAGCTATCGAATGTTTGTTTTACTAACTACTTCCAGAATTCCTTCACCTCGCGCTCAGTACTCGTGTATGCAGCGTGGATGTTTTGAAAGTCGAGACCTGGATATCAATTCACTCTGTTATTCTCAAGCGAATTTCCTACAGGTTTTTCGCGCTCACTGCTGGTGTATGTCGTACATCGGGTCTTTGGACTTGGATACTATCACAGCGTGCCCTCCTCGTGTATACTCGTATCCACCGTATACTGCTTGTTTCAATGCTTGCCTTCGGCTGCCCGGCCCTAAAGTTTCAGGTTAGCCTCTCCCTCTACAGCAGACTCGGAGTCTACGGAATCCCGACGTGCGCCCAGGGTGCGCCAGAGACAAACAGTACTACAGCGAGCATGAACATAATTTAATTTAAATCAGGTAGTCGGTATTCCAAGACTCCCAAATGTTTACATGTCATTGTCTTCCCTATTGACAGATTTGTTTCAACCTCAAGAAAGCGTTACTAGTAGAATGACATGCAGCGTTCAACGCCGCTGCCAGTCGGCCACCTGGGATTACCGACCGTTTTATCAATGCTAGGTCTTGCTACAACTGGGATCCAGGCCTCCAGGCCTGGTGGTCTTGCTGCTAACGGAAAAAAGGATAGCAGAGGATACTAGGAAGATCTCGTAGATGTATTAGGCCCAGGTCTGGACGTGTCATGCCACTACATAGCAATCAAGTATGCATATTAGCAATCAACACCTTAACAGTCGCACACCATATATTCCAGATAGGGGTATTTAGAGAGCCAGCCAGCGTAGACGCGGTGTCGTGACAGTTGGGATTCGCCGATCGCGACGATTGCATGCGTAATAAAAGTAAATTAAAAAATAAATGTCCACTCAACGACGAACGACATCCACATACAGTACTTGCACCGACTAATTATTAGCGAGCATATGGAATAGCCGAGACGCTGATTCTGTCATTGTCAAGATTTTTTTTTTCGAATTCGTTCATTGGTGTTGCTTAATTAAATTTAGACTGTGTCACGGTGAAAATACCTTCTTACTATTCTACTGCTGTCGAGCAGTGACAAGTATAATAATATACAAGATCTTCAAGGATTGTTTCTACTGTCAAGTACTGAGCAATGAGTATACATGCAATTTGTAAGGTTACAAAGTAGCCTGGCGGAAGAGAATATCGTTCCTCAGTAGTTACGGAGATAACAGAGAGGACGTACTTACTACACGTCGATAGGAGAAAGCCAAAGCATGTTCGTCGGAGCCGTATGTTGGCAGCTGACAGGACTTCCTTTTGGCTTTCGAAGCCAGCTTTTGGCGTCGGCATACGCTATGAGCTCCAACGTTAATGAAGATCTATTCGGTTTCGTTCCAAGAACCAATGAACCTGGCCGTAAAACAGGTTTGTCTCAGTCTCCATGTCCGTATTTTTCGCTCTACTATAGTAGATATTAGAGTTCTTCATTCTCCCTGTCCTCCGAGTCAAGGTTCACCTGTACATATTGTTTCAGTTGGTCTAAATTTAAGATAAAAGGAATAAAGTGTACAGCATATTGTAGCCTATTATTCCCTTCGCAAAGGCGTCCCCTGGCAAGGCGTCCCCTATTAACCTGGCGTGTCAGGCCCATCTCAGGTCTACTAGCTAAAACCCGAGGGGAAAACCCTCAGTGATGACAGCAAGCCACCGTCCAGAGTGAGGAGGTAGAATCCAGACTCCGAAGACTCCCAGCTGGTCAAGGAGTTGCATTTTCCGCGTATTTCGCGCTTTTCGACTTCGAAAACACGAATTCTTCGTCAATGATGGTAGTACTTGCCAGTGGGTCGCGTGTCCACGTCGGTTCATAGACGCGGGTCCGAGAAACGAAGGTTAATTCCGAGAAACTAATATGGTTCGGAAGGCGTTGTACCAAGAGGATGCCTCGAGAGCGTAGTTCTAGAACTTACATATCGATTGCTCGACTAGATGATTTCCAGTAGCATTGCAGTGGCATATTGATATGTACATGAACATTTGTCGTACGCCGAAAGCAACGCCACAATTTCGAGGCTGCGTCGCCGAAACTTACTCAATTCCTCTCCTGTCCAAGGAGAACGTGTTTCTCAAAAACTGCTGAAAGTATTTGGCAGACGTTGGTGGAGGTGAGCCCGCAAAAATCGCAATTGCCTTTTTGGGATCACTTCCACTTCGCTGTCATCAATCTGGTTACCGGTATCCAAGACTTTTATCTGTTGTTTCTTACCTCTCCTCAACCATGTTCGGAATGGGATTCTCGGAGTCGTTGCAAATTATTCACAATGAGCTCCAGTAGGATTCATTGAAACCGTAAAGCACTTGATTTTACGGTGCATATGGTGAATCGAAAGAAAAAAGAAGAATTTTACAGTACCGCAAGTGTATGGTAAACACGAATGCATCGGAGCTCAACTGAGCCCATGTACATAGTGCTTGGGTGCAAAATGAAGCTACGATGGAGATGTCGGGGACCCATCCATCTCTCATAACAACCAACTCAAAAACCTTTTATTTGAATGGATACGATCTGGAGAGGCAATGTCACAGAAATAAACATGAGTACGTGACAGTGGTATCTATAGTCATGCTCTTTCATAAACAAATCATGTACTATAGCATCACTAGCACTGCGATTGGGCTGACTCGATACTGATACTGCCAAGGACGTAGTTTCTTCCTTTGTCTCTTCATGATGAATGGTAGCTACCACTTTCAAGATGGTCAAGTGGCGGCGGCGAACCTCTTCCCAGGTCTTCATCTCCCTGAATTTCGTTCAGTTTAGTACGGTGGTGAGGTCTCATTTCACATTCGGGTTGATTACAGGAACCTGCGCAGTGCCCAGCTGCTCGCCACATTGAGGAATGGCTTCCATCGTTCGCCCAATGAATATACATATACGTGACTTAGTCTTCCTTGTCCTATCGGAGTTTGTTTTTCTGCCCTTCAAACCCACGCTCATTCACCTAGCAATACCATACGCGCGGATATTTGTCTCGTCTCCAGCTAAAGAAAGACCCTCGAAGCTAGAAGAAAAGTTACCAATGCGTAGGATTATGCAAGACATCGATTTTCGAAGATAATTCCTCAGGCTACCTGATTCTTACTGAAGTTTCCCGAGCAATACATGTACAGTATAACAATAACCTTTAGACCAACGATAGCTTCGGAAACTTGGGATAAGAGCGACAAACGATCGCAATTACGACGAACAAACTTGAACGCAGATAATTGCATTAGGGTAAATGATGGAAGCATTGAACGATAAAGCGCGCGGTTCTTTTCGATGATCAGAGATTCAACTCAGCAGTGCAAGTTCTCGGGACTATTGGACCTGGAGCAGATGTTAGCTCTAGAACACGAAGACTGCTCATTGAGAAACGCAAATGATTGCATTAGGATACATGCTTTAACCGAACGAGATATTCGATCACTCGGGTCATTATTTGTGTTGGTAGTATCGATTTGTTGCAAGCACTCTAACGATCTTCAACAGCGTACACATCAGAGCAGCAAGAACTTGGTCTTTCACCTATCACCTCTCCGAATCCTATATATATGCTTGGAAGATACTACAAATTAAAAACGTTTGTTGCTGCAGTTAATCAACTTGGCTTCAAGCTTTAAGGCTCTATCTTTGCATGGATACCTTCAGTGGTGATACATGATATGTGTCTCGACTGATGTGCTGATTCTGCCACAGAATCACCCAAGAATCACCGGTTATCCACATGCTTCTACGCCTCCCATTGACATGCACGGCTGCAATGGTCAGACACAGCGTCTCAAGTTCAAGGCTAGACCTTCTATTTTATTCTCGCAAGTCTTTTATTTCACGTTGAGCTCCGAGTCCTGCTTGATCTTGATAGATTCTATTGATACAGTAGATACGATACATACGCCTACTATGTAGTAAGGCGTCTCTGTTCTTCGTTTGCGTGACGGGAGAAGCATCGGATGCAGTATACATACTATAGCAATGTAACACAGCACAGTACTTAGTACGTGACTTAGAATTCTATGATCGTTCATCGCTCCAAACTTCGAGGGTTGAGTACTGAGTGTGGCTTACTGATTACCTAGAAAAAAACAAACTTGCAAACTGTTCGCAATACCCCAATGCCTCCTGCCAGAATCGAACTAGCGACCTTTCCATTACCACTTTGAATTTCGGTCAATACATACGAGTGGAACACTCTACCATCTGAGCTAAGAAGGCTTTCCTTAGCAAGTAGGAAAGTAGGAGTCAGAAGGAAGATGCTGCTCAATGTTGTATTAGTCCTCGCAGGAAATCTTCGAGGAAGACAATGACTTCCGCTGTGTACTCGGCTGCGACCGCATTACCGTGTAGTTTTAATGGAGTTTCTACATGCTTTGTTCCAGCACTTCAGCGACTTTGGTTTTCTTGGTTTTCTTGGTATTGGAATAGATGGGCAGCCTGACGTTGAAGGCATGCACGATTTGAGAGCGAGGAAAAAAGGTCTCAACACTCCGAGTCAACGGTGGAGATCATCAATGCCCGCGATGTGGAAACGTGGAAAGATAGTACAGCGGATTCAAGTTAGATTCTACATGGAAGTAAATGATAGACCATTGGTTAGATTAAGCACTTATGAAGCATCCAAAGCTCACCGTAAATAAGTTGCGTGGTAAACCATGTCGATCACGATAACCAGCTAACTAAACCGACATTCATGTCTCCTTCGTAGAGTCCTCTACCAACATCTCATCTCCATCAGGCTCGTCGTTAAAAGAAGCTGCGACGGTCATGAACCTGTAAACGTCGCTAGTCTATTAGGCTTCAAGCACGTCCTACACTCACAGTGAAGCATCTGTTCCAACAAAAATTTGCATGGCACGCAGGTCCATTTGAAGGAGCTCGCAAAGATTAGACGTTTGCATGAGCGCTCGGTTCATTCGTCCAAAGCTTCCGGCAAGTTGTGTGTAGAGTCGCTCTTTGGCCTGGGTAGCACCTGTTGGCACTTGCACAGTGCTTTGCATACAGTGACAAGAGTTATAATATAAGCGTGAAGAAGGTCGTACAAGTTGCGTTGAACAAGTCAAATAATCGGGCGTCAATCAAAAACGGCAGGCCACTTTGAAGTCGAAGTTGCCTATGTAGCTATGTACTTGTTACTATCATGACATTTAGTCCCTCTCTAATTTCCTCTCCTGTAAAGGGTCGAGCATGCAAGATGACACCGTATCAGTATAAGGCAGTCTGGCTACAATCTTCAAGATAATCATACCCTTATCCATACAATTCATAGGCATAGTAAGTAATAATAGATGCTAATACCGCATGTATTGGGATCGGCACCAAACTTAAAAGCATTTTTTCCAGCAGATGTTTTGTGGTCTTACGTTTCGTTCGACCCGGGTACAAGTAGAAATCATCATGATATTTACGCTTTGGTAATTAGGCGCCTAGCGACGTCCAATGTCGACGTCATACATAGCATCGGCTCGCAGGTCGGAGAAGAAACAAAGTCGAGGTCGGAATCGATCCCAACGTCGCTTTTGCTTTACATGAAACTGGAAAGTTGGTCGATTCTCAGCACCAGCTCCACAACTTTGTACAAGCTTTGTACCTACAGTGGCGGCGCTTCGGAATGGAACAGAGGTATATAAAAGTGCACCCATCTCCGGCCAATCACCACATATGGTAATCGTCTAAGTGGTGGATTTTGGTGGGATAGGCACCCAATTCATACCCACGATTTGGCTGGAGCATAGAGGTGCAGTAAGCACAAAAAAATCGCATATTTCGCCAACCTCTGTTCCATTCCGAAGCGCCGCCACTGTACAGAGGAGGCCGGAATCGATCTCCACGTCTCTTTAGCTTTCGACATGAGACTCGAGCTAAAGCGTGAGACTCGGGAAGTAGGAAAGGAGCACTCTCCTTCGCACTCGCGGGAACATTGTCCGAGGATCATGGTTGTGTAACTCAAGTGGTATAAGCAAGGTAAGAGGAGAACCTCATCAGAAACTTCGTGATGAAAGTTCCTGCTCTTTATTCAACACTTTCCTCCCCATATGACCAGCTGGTAGGCACTGTCTCTAATCCTCGACGCCCTATTGGAATTCCATGAAAACGTTCCTTGGATATGTAAGTACAAGTATTGTGAAACAAGAGCGTTCAACGATCGGAATCGCTCTTCAGTGTAGGTGAAATCGCTCCAATAGTCCAGATATTGGGTTGGTTGACGGTGCCGCAGCCTGCTGCGATGGTGAATACATCGGCGGTGACCCTGGTGGAGCCATAGGACTCACTGGCGCAGTGGATGAGTGTGTACGAGTATGCTGAGAATGATTGCGGGGTGGTGGAGGTGCAACGTAAACTAACGGATTATTTAATTGTGACGGAGATGGCGAGGGCTGGTGAGGGTGAGTTTGGTACGAATGCACATGGGGAGGCGAGGGAGATCGAGAGGTAGAACTTCGGTGAAACAGTTTATTAGGCTTAGATCTCGAAGGGGATACGGGTGGTGAATCTATGATACGGTTATCAAAAGAAGGTTCGGAAAGAAGAGAAGGAAACACATATGCAGACCTTTTCTCCCATCCTTCGACTTGAAGAAGGCAGATTCCTTATCCGCCTGTGAGTTTGGCTTTGGGGGCTGAAGTTCCGGCATGGGTATCTTGCTAAGGTGAATGCACAGACTGCTTGGTGGGACGTATGCCGCTGCCGCTGCTGGCTTCTTTCCTTTCTTATCATCATCCAGTTTGATGCGCTTCGGCCCTTTCTTGCTATCAGCGTCATGGACGACATACTGATTGAGATCATCTTCCAAGCCTAGGAAGAGAGGTTAGCGACCATGTAACAGTAATCTATAACTTTGGCATACCTGCTTTATGTCGAATTCGTTTGGTTTCTTCAGAGACTTGCACAACTTTCTATTGAACAGTTATGATAAATGTATAGCTTAGAATGTATCGAGTGGACATACCGGCACTTCAAGACTAGTATGGGATTTAATCGTGACAAACAAGATCGAATCATCCTGTATACCTGGTCAGCTATTCTCCGACACAAACGGATATAACGCACCTGGAGGAGATTCCAGCAGTACTGAGCATAATCAGCTACATTCCCCTCAGCCTCTACAGTGACTTCGTTGAATTCCCCCCGAATGGCTTGCATTTCTGCAATGCGATCGACACCAGTCTTGGGTTCAGGTCTCGGGGGTGGCGTTGGAGGGCTCAAGATAATGGGAGCGCTGGCTGAAGGCGTTGGCGTTGGAGAGGGAGTGTGTTGAGCATCATTGGTGTCGTGGAAGGTTAGAAGCGCAGTCAATATGACAATCTCTAGCCCCTTGCGATCATTTATGTCGAACCTTGAGAGGAATGTTAGTGTCAGAAATGCATGGATTTACTCGACCACATACCGATTCAAGTTGTAGTCGAGGACTTGAACAGAGGTGCTCTTTAGTCGACCTGGAGGCTCCTTTGTGATAGCAACTAGCACGGGCGGATCTGGCTTTCGAATTAGATAACACTCCTCTCGCTTCCACTCGAATTCGTGCTCCTCCCATGTAAATGACCATCTGAAGGACAGAGTTCCTGTATACTTGATTTCTACAGGAATAGTTGGGTTTCGGAGCTCGATGAGTTTCGTCTTGGACGTAGTGCTGGGACTGGTGGCCGTCGCCAGTAACGATTCCGACATGAAATCTAAGCTAATCGTGGGCGAGAAATCCAGATCCTTTGCTTGAAAGACCTACCATACACTTCTATCTGGTATTGTGGCCCTGGAATACGCTGCTTTCTGCGATTATAGTTCAAAATACATGAATTAGGAACGATTTCGTTCACAAACCTGTAAAGTATTTGGCCATCTGCCACAAGATCTGTGACATTTGGATCGAGCGTACTTGGAGTTATAACAAGAGTAAAGAGATTTTGGTCAAGAGACATTCTTCAGCGCAATGAGAAGAAACGATATTGCCTTTATGGCTGCAGTTTGACACAGCGTTTGACAGACATTCCCGCAGCCGACCTCAAAAACCTGTACAAAAATTAAATTCTAGGCTCTCTCACGCGCCGCCATGTTCTCAACAGTACCAAGCTAGTACAACTCAACTCAAGTACCGCAGTATCATTCAAGAACTTCCAAGCATTTCCGAGTCCCGAGTAAGCCCCGGGTCGCCGAGTGCTTCAAGCTGCGGCTTCCTGTGATTTGCGGTACGCCGCGACCTGCAATGCTGACCAGCTCGGGAACCTTCATGTTGGAAAGTTCACACTGTTCCTCATGCCGTTTTAGCTTTTGCGTCGTGGCACTCTTGGCCGCGTCCAAGGACTTGTTTATTCTTACTTGTGCGTCATCTTCTCAGTCCATTAAACGATCGATCCCACATCGACTGCTATTGGACTAATATCCATGTCGAAACTCTATCGACGCTACTTCCCGTGCCTTTGAGACAAAGTGAAAGGCTCCTTCACGAGTTCAAGCTAAATTGCTCCAACTTTATTCGCCGATGAATGCCAACCGGAATATTTTTAGGGCCCCTTAAACAACGTGTACTGCAAAGCCTTTAATGTCAAGTTCTCTTCGGTTTACACAAACTGGGATAGTCGTATAAAACTGAACGCATGGAATGAACCAGTCACACCCCTAGAACCGTGGTTTTAGCTTCTGTTTGCTTGAACGATTGCTTCTCCCTGCCGTTAATGTTCTAGTATCGCCTGTAAGCTCTTTAAATACCGCGCACCTTCTCTTTCTTCCTCCCCGATGTCATTCCCCTGTTACTCCCAGTGTCGTCCAAACCTCGATGATCCAGACATGGTTCTAATGGACAATGTACGGAACTCGGACGGGGCTGCGTTCCCAACCTTCGATAGCCTGCAACAAGGACATTCTTTTCATTTCGAAATGGGACAATGGGCCGGAAAGCTTATACGAGCTGATCTTGAAGAAATACAAGCTGCAGATCGAGGCCGGAAGTTAGTGCCCTGTTCTCTGTCCTCCATCTATCCTGAAATATTTGTTCATATAGGTATGCCGAGGTGGATCGGAGAGCACTGGATCCTCCTCCAGTTGTAGCCCTTCGCCTTTTTGAAGTTACTCAAATGGGCGAATATTACGAAGCCCCATACGAGTAGGCTTTCACTATCTGTCTGTGTTCTTCTTTCTCGGCTTACGATCGATACCAGGAGTATTGGAACGCTTGGCCTCCTCTGCTCCGTTGAATTGATACCTGCTGCTAAACCGAGTCATTCGCCGCAGAGAGAAAGTTCATCTCGTGTACCAACATGTGTACCGGACTATGCCTTTCAAGAAGCAACTGTCTCCGCGTATTCAAGCAGGGACCTTCTCTGCCACAACTCAAATCTATATGAACGCCATTATTCTACGCCCGAAGATCTCCCATCTCCTGAAGAGGTTACGGGAGACGTTTCTCCTATCGGAGATATCCCGTGTCCTGAGGTCGCTCGACTCACAGATCAAGTCCTAGTTGGGTCCAAAGTGGTCGAACCGCGCCTCTTCACGCTCAACCAACAAAAAGTTCTCCTTTTCATGTTTCCTGTGAGTGTCAGATGAAACTCTTTGAGATTCAATACTCATGTGCTATCTTTAGGACCTAGCTGTCAAGAAACTCGGCTATTTCAGGCTGCGCTACAAGTTCTTTTCGTTGACAACCTGCATTCCAGGCATCTCGGATAAAGTCGTCCAAGCTGAATGTCTAGGCGATGTGTTTCGCGTTTATTCGACGAAAGATTTCCCTGGTCTGGAAAAGTCAACAAAACTTACCAGGGTACGTCTGTCTGCGCATTTTAATCATGATACGTCGTCTGATTGCTTTCTATGAAAGATGCTGTCTTTGCAAGGAGCGTCTCTGAACATCAGGAATTCAGAGCCCAGGCGTAAGAGGAAGAGGAAACACCATTTTGAGGAAGATGAACGAAGTAAGGTTGACATCGTGAATGTTGTGAACTGTATACTTATCTTCGCTATCAGCTCCACCTTTTACGGTTGGCCGATGGTAAGTAATGCTTTTTTCGCCGGCGTGTGTTGACATATGGTGAGCTTTAAAACTATACATGACACCGAGGGCATTGACCAAAGCGCCTGGCGTCCTTCCGATTCACCTTGAGAGCCGTTTGAAGGGCACTTGAGAATCTGGGCAATGGATCCAATTTAAACTTCAAAGGGACCTTTGAGGGGAGATCCACCACAAAGTTCTCTTTGAAGTGTAACTCAAGTCCAAAAAGAGTTCTTTGAGGAGTGCCTTTCAAGTGAGTTTTGAAGTGAATCGGAAGTACCTGAATGCTGGGTGCCATGCATGGCTAATGCCCCCGGTGTGAAGGCACCTCGACATTGCCCAGATCGAATATGTTCTAATCCTCTCTGATAGTCCGGTTTAAGTGATGAGGGACTGCGTATTCTTTATATACACGCAGCCAACGAACGTATATAGAGTTTGTGACGAACTATACCGTATACAAACCGTATGGACGGTTTAACGAGCTAGTGATACTTGATTCCTACTACTAATTTTCGTGTATATCTACTTAGTTACTTGAACCCATCTAGATTCTAGAGTGGCCGCGGCCGCGCCTAAGCTTCCACGCGGTATGACGTCGAGTGAAGCCCGTTCCGTTCCGCCGCTTAAATGCCAACCAATGTAAACTTTTCTCCTCTTGACCTCCATCGTCTTCCTTGAAAAACTTTATCTGCTATGGGTATCCTCGACATTGTTCCCGTAAGCTTAGGCTACGCTTCGATGGTCCCGATGATTGGGCGATGCGCTGATAACGCGTTCTACAGGCTGGCGTCTTGACTGGCGAGAACGTCGTCAAACTGTTCAACTATGCTAAAGAGCACAAGGCTAGTAAAATATTATCTGTTCTGCACCTTTATTCTTACAGCTTTTTAATCTAGTTTGCTATTCCTGTAAGTCAAAGGTCTCAATTATTTACTACTCTTGATCGCTGATTATTGAATTAGGCCATCGTGAGTTGCCGCTTCCAAAGTTTTGGCTAATTCACTAACAATAATTCAGAATGTTACTTCTTCTTCCGTAGCCAATGCGTGTCTAGAAGCTGCACGGTTTGTATTGCTACGTTTTGAATCTGAGCGTGCTGCTGATCCCTCGTCGCAGAGACATCAAGTCTCCTATCATCCTTCAAGTCTCTCAAGGTGGTGCTGCCTTCTTTGCAGGAAAGGGCCTCCCCAATGACAAACAGCAAGCCTCCATTGCTGGCGCTAAAGCTGCTGCCCTTCATATCCGAGCCGTCGCCCCCCTATATGGCGTGTACGTCCTGGAAGAACTTTATCTTGTGCGGCTTTATACTAATCTGTTACTAGTCCCGTCGTCATTCACTCTGATCACTGTGCCGCAAAGCTCCTTCCCTGGTTTGACGGCATGCTCGAGACCGACGAAGCCTACTACAAGGAGCACGGCGAGCCTCTGTTCTCTTCCCACATGCTTGATCTTTCGGAAGAACCCAAGGAAGAAAATATTGCCACTTGCGTCAAATACTTCAAGCGGATGGCACCCATGGGTATCTGGCTCGAGATGGAAATCGGTATCACTGGCGGTGAGGAAGATGGCGTTGATAACACTAGCGTGGAGAACTCGCTCTTGTATACTCAGCCAGAAGATATTTGGGACGTATACAGCGCATTGAACGCCATTGGTCCCAACTTCAGTATTGCTGCTGGGTTCGGTAACGTGCATGGTGTGTACAAGCCTGGTAATGTCAAACTTCAACCAGGTTTGCTGGGCAAGCATCAAGAGTATGCTAGCAAGAAGTTGGGTGGGAAAACTGAGAAGCCTTTGTGAGTATGTTCTAGCCCATCATGGAACACGGAGATTAATTGCGATTTCTTATCCAGGTACCTCGTCTTCCACGGTGGCTCCGGTTCGACAAAGGAGGAGATCAAGACCGCCGTTGGACACGGTGTTGTGAAGATGAATGTCGACACTGACACCCAGTGGGCTTACCTCGTCGGTATTCGGGTAAGTAGTGTATGCCGTGTTCCCATGTATGAAACCAAATACGTACTCTTCTACAGGACTTTGTCCAGAACAAATCCGGATACATCCAAAACCAGGTCGGCAATCCAGAGGGTGCCGACAAGCCCAACAAGAAGGTTTGTCTATCGTCGGATTACTTTTCCGTTGCATTTTCTTAATTTTTCTAACGCAGTACTATGACCCTCGTGTCTGGGTCCGTGAGGGTGAGAAGACGCTCTCTGCTCGTGTCAAGGTGGCTTGCGAAGACTTGGGCAATGTTGGCCACTTGTAAATAACAGATGGCACTGAAAATGTCGACAGTAGGCTATACGGAATAATAAAGAAAAACAAAGTGTACTTGTGTAGCGTCCCTCATACTCATACTCATACTCATAGAATATCATTATTATTTGAATCTTTTGCGTCGATGTAAACTCTAAGTACTTAAGCGCGCGCAATTAAATTCTTGTTCCTTCACTCTCACGATGTTCTATTACATTTCCTTCCTTCGACCTCCTGCTTTACAAGTATTGCCTTCTTCGCCGGTGATAATCACACCCCAGATTGCAAACGATCTCCGAACTGAATCGTTTGAAGAGTCGCAGGACATCTACTACTCATGGTCTCCCGCAACCGGCTCGATCTGCCACCGAACCAATAAAACTGACCACCTGGAGACTGGCCAATGCATATAAGGAGATTACAGTACATTCACCGCCAGGAATTCGAGATGGACAATCATGGCGACTAATACTTTGCTCTGAACCCCAGCGTATATCAATTAACTTGGAGGACGAAACGGGAATTGGAAAAGCTCCGTTCCCAGTCATTTCCATGCCTATAGAGTTCACAAGAAATGCCAACAAGAATCGCGGCAAGCAGGAAAGGATCGAACGACATTACCGGTTCACATTACCAAACCCTGAGGCTCCCCAAACTGTGGATGGAAGCTCAGGGGTGAATGCGACTTTGAGAATCACGGAGCAGACCTCTTTTGATTTGGACAAGGTGGGAGCTGTTCAAACCTTGAATGCATTAGACTGATACATAGTGCTCAAGAATTTGTAGAAAATCTGGGACAGTGGGATCGGACTCAGCGCGTGGCTTGTTTCTCTTGCCAACACGAGTGTCCAGGACTCTGCTTTGTCATCCTCCCTTGTGAAAGACCTCCGAAAAGTTCTGTTCGGTCCAGCTTCGCGCAAGATAATCGAGCTTGGTGAGTCTGGAGCACTGACTCTGTTGTGATTGAATTTTTAGACCTCGACCTGCAGGTGCAGGCACTGGAATAGTCGCTCTGACGCTAGGAGCGCTACGATCTGGATTAGTAACGGAGGATGAAGTGGTTGAAGGCTGTATAATAACTACAGATCTACGTGAGTGTTCTCCGGCTTAGTCGAGCGTCAGCCTGATAGTGCTTTGTAGCTTCTGCGATGCCGCTGCTGGAGCACAACGTCTCCGCAAACTCCAACTTGTTCGCTCATCCTGCTGTTAGTCCACGACCTGAAGTACTAGACTGGGACGCAGCTCTTCCATCTTATTCTCAAGATCTGCGTGGACATCTTGACGCTATAATGTACTCGCCAACTTTGTCAGTCCTTTGGCTACACACTTACACCCATTCTCTGATTTACAGAATGGCCGATGTGACCTATAATACTGCATCGTTCCCAGCTTTGATACGAACGCTCACAAGCCTAATCGAACTAAATTCTATTGACGAACCACCTACCGTTTTGTTGGGATACAAAGAGCGTGATTCAGCGGAACGATCCCTGTGGATGATGGCGGAGAAGGCTGGAATTCATTTCGAACGCGTCGGAGAGAAGCCGGGAGCAGGGGGCGCTCCGATTGAGATATGGATCGGTAAAGTACATGGTATGAAATCTGAACATCGATAGTATTCTAGGTGTACCGCGAGCAAAATGAAACCAAAGCAGCGTTTGCGCGTTAGACAATCGTATCGTCGTCATGAGAAGTATCGGGATCTTCAGGATGTATGAAGCGTCTGTCTTCTCTCTTGGGGTATTGAAGGTTTCGGGTCGGTCGTGCGAGGCGCTTGCGCTCGACATACTTAAGAAGAAGATGGCTTTGAGATGCTAGTGCGTGGAACTAGTTTCTACGAAGATAAAACCTGAGAAGTGTTCCGAATGACGCGAACGCTCCTCTGGTCGGGTACTGGTTCCGCAAGTGAACGGAGACGGGATAGGGATGCATACGGATGACTAGCAATTGGCTCTGTGTTGAGGCGCATGAGGGTCTTGTGTGCATGTATGATCCAGTGGATGGAGAGGCGAAAGCAGAGGGAGCTGGACGAGCAAGGGCAATGGAACGAGCACATGCAGATTTGCGTGCGCCGGATGCTCTTGCTATTGGCGACACTCATGATCTGGAGCCTGAACGTATTCTCAATGGGAAGCTTGGCTGGAGCGCAGACCTCATTAGGAGGGAGATGTAGATGGGAAATGACTGACCTTGCGTCAGCGTTCTGCTTCGTTGAGGCCAGCTGCCGTACGGGAGCTTTCTCCTCACCCCGAGTCAGTAGCAACTGCGCCTCTGTTTCCCTCGTCAACATCCTCCGCTATTTTCCCAGTGGCGTTACCGAGCTCTCCATTCACTGCTTCATCGTTACTAATACATCCCTCGCGGTCTAAGGATCGGGAGAGGATACTTGGCAGCGGAGGCTGCGGTGGGGTTTTGGAGTATGAGAGGGGCGTTGAAACCCAAGGAGCGGGAGCATGTGGAGGCGCTACCTCTCCTCTGCTTATGTTTTCATATCTTCTACTTCCTTCATTTGGTTTTGGATATGGATACCTTCCGTCTCATGCCTAGTGTCAGCCAAAGTTCAATCCCGCACACGGACTAGAATGTGGATTTGTATTGGGGAACAAGACCTGCTCGAGCGCGGAGGATGTTGATAAAGATGGGAGAAGTGGAGGTCGGCATTGAGAGTGATGGTAAGTGAATTTGGCTCATCTACTCGGTTTCTATTGTCGTGTTCTGTGGTTGCTTATGTTCCTTCAAAGATCCATTACCTCCTCAGCGTCCTCGGCAAAAACGTTTGATTCACCATCGGAGGATTATCCACCTTTACACGTATGATCGCCGCAAGATCTTGGGCTCGATGAGCTGAGGAGACGGAGGCTCCGCCAAAAATGAAACAGAGGTCGATGTATCGCGGGAAGGAGGTGCATATTGTGGACAAAACAGTCTCCGGCGCCACATCTATGGAAGTTACCAAGATCATCACGGTGTTGTTCGGACTCAGAATGGTAAGTTCAATTTAGGTTTTTAGTCTGTGTACATATTGATTCGAACTCACTTTATAAAGTGGTGCCTAATTCTGCAGCACGGCCGTCGTCAATTTCTATCCTTGCAATATCCATGACTGTTCCCGTTTTCAACGTGCAGGGTGCAAGGAAAGATCAAAGCCCTTGACGAAGCACCTCTGGTGTGACACAACTACGTCTCGGTCTGGGTCTTTCGGGATTGCCTCTCGCGAACAGGAACAGTCGAAATCTCCAAGACTGGCACGGAGGGCTTTACCAGTTGACTCACTTGCTGCCTTGGTCGTTGCAGTGCTAGCCTATTTCACCTCTGCTCAATGAGAAGGGTATGCATCTGGGAGACAAGCAGCAACGAGATCAGGAATGATAAAGATCCCACTCTTGGCTACGGTCGCCTTCTCAGAGACGACCAAATACGACTATGTTCTCTGCGCGTTGTATCTCTAGCTCGATATCTTAGCCCCCAAGATACAATGAGCGTTTACAGAACGACATGTATCCTCATTCTCAACCTCATTCCGATGAGCGATATCGATCGCGAGTCATCGGTGCATGCTCACGATGCTGTACTTTTGGGTCGGGAGAAATCCGCGTTCCAGCTCTCCAGAGTATGCGTGGGTCCCGTTGGGGGATAGTCCTTCTGCGGAAGATGGATTTGATAATGGGAACCAGAATGGGAAGACGAGTGAGGTGAAGCTAGAGATGGCCGAAGAAGTAGATTGGCTGGCTTCGGATCCGGGTTCAAATTCGAGTCACGAAGAGATAATTCATCTGATTTCCAGTCCGACCCGCAGGAATACTATGGATGCAGACTCGATGCAAGCAGTATTTCTGCTGCTGCGAATTACCGACGGCATTCGCATACTTCCCCTAACACTCACAACCACCGAAATTCGAACCCACCTCCCCCCCTCGGCGACAAACTCAGACTTACACGTGGATTTTCTTTCCTCACTTTCACCACCTCCTCAAAACCTAGATGAGCTTTCGCCGTGGCCTGCATCTCGCCTTCGCGTTCATCAGCTTCAGTCAGACGTGGTTCTAGATACTTATATGCTGTTCAATACGGTCGAAGGAATGCAAAGAAAGTAAGAGTTCTTGGCGATTCAATTAAATATGCTAGAATAATTAGATAGAAAACAATAACAGAAGCTGAGAAGGAAGGAAATTCTCATACAACAAATAATGGTACTTGTCCATCCAGTTGATACTCTTCGAATGCCATCTGAATATCCTCTGTCGACCTTAGCGAGACCATATCGCCGTCTTTGTCTCTGTACTTTACACGTAGAGGGCCACCGTCCCTACGTGGGCCACAAAGCTGTATCTTCCGACCAACCATCTTAACAAGGTCATCAAACTCCATTGTATGAGGTACCTGTATGATAAAGATGTCTTCGTGGAAGTGCACCTTAACATTGACAGGTTGTGCGAAGGGAGCATGGTTAGCCTCTGCATAGAATGTATTCTTGGACATCTGCCATTGGGATCGTTTTTTAGGGTGTACGTCGCTACTGCCCCCAGCCAATGAAGATTCGCTTGACCCGTATGGTGTCATAGGCAATGATGAATCGGTAGAGTAGTCTGAACTGTTTCCTGTGGACTCATTGGAGCCACTTCCAACATTGCTGCGGCCAATAGACACATGCCGACGAGGATTCCATAAGGGAAGTGGTGATGGCACAGCTGTGCTGTACATGAGAGTAGGAGGAATACCTGTTCGGTGATCTCCACTGGACTCATAGCCTTCCTGGATGCTCGAGAGATATGGAGGTATTGAGCTCTGAGGATCCGGTGTCTGCCAGCGTCCTAGACGCAGGAAGCGAGGAGAGGCCTGGCGTTGTGCAAATTCTCGAACTAATCGATTGATTGTCGATTCCCATTGTCGCATTTGATCTTCACTGCGGCAGCGCATGGTCAGAGAGTCCTCCGACTCGTCACCTTTGTACCATATTGCAAGAGGATAAATGCTGGAAGCTGAAGAAATGATTAACAAATGCCACAGAAGATGGGAATTGAGCTCTTACAAGTCAAATTGCGGTTATTGCCTATAGGAACAACCTTTGTGATGTTTTTCAGGAAGATACGTCCCTTGAGAAGCAACGGAGTTGCCTTCTATGTGTTGGGCCAAGATCTCCGGGCTGCTGAAGAGGAGATTGCATTCCTTGCTTCTGCAATACCGATTTCAAAGTAAAGGAACTACTCTTCTTAACTTTGGGAGGCGTGGGAAGAGCTTCCTTACAGCAAATGATTATCTTTTCGAATAGAAAAATGCTGTACTCTCGGTCGATTTCAAACCTTGGAACAATAAAGGTATCATGAAGGAGGAGCCGTCCAAAGTTTTCTAGATGGTGGCCTTTCCAATTATCAACTCGGCTTTGGAGGGTTGTAAGGGTTTGTTCATTTTCCACCTGGCGCTGAGCTTCAATGATACTGTCAGCTTTAAGCTCTTGGTAGTAGGGAGAATTATCAGTTGATGATGCTTTGATTGACGACTAGAGCAGATATCAGCTACTGCTACTTCACAAATGAGGTCGGAATCATGCTCACATCTAGTGCTTGAGAACCGTAGAGAGTTTCGGAAGAGCTACCCCATGAGAGTTGCGACTCAAATGTAGAGCTCGAAGAATTAGAATATCGAGTGCTCCAGGAAGACCGTAGCGAAGCGGTAGTTTGGCTACCAATGCTCCCAAATGAGCCAGGGAAGACTGTTGAGTGTTCATCTGGACAAGGAATAATGGAAGATGATCAAAATTAGAGGAAGAATAGAGATAAGAAGATGGCTTACTCGCTAGAAATTGTTGGGAATCATTGAAATCAGCTCGATAGTTTTCTGTATTATTGCTATCTTGTGAAACCTGAGCTTTGAGTCTGGAGGGGTCTTCGAAATCTTCAGTGTCATTGAGCTCCGATATAAATTCCGAGCTTCCTCTGTTAATCTGAGTCAATAATAGAACTATAATTCTCCAGTGCTGAAGGTGCTTACAAGGAAGCTTGAATTTGATTTTGGAGAGACTCTCGAGAATACATCAGCTTCTTTGAATTGTCCAACAGCCATTGTTTAATCATGTCCACCAGTATCTTTTATTGCCAATGGTCAGGGTTTGAAAATGAGATGAAAAGTTCAAAAATACCCTATGTTCTGAGAGACCATGATCCAGCAGGATACGTTTGAGCATAGCAGGGGATGGAGGTGTTATAAAGCATGCATAAGTGATGTCTGAATGTATGGTAAACTCTTTGATGGTTCTACTGTCCAAGCCACGCACCATTTGACTGTACATATTGGATATGAAAGCTGTTACTAATGCGGCAAATCAGCTCCTCATCTTGTGGCATATCTTGCTCATCCTTTCATACAAAAAATACTTAAGAATTGAGGCATAAGCTCTGAACTTTGATCAGCCAAGTACTCACATCATGAATCACAGAGGCCCAGTCATCATCATGAGTAATAGCAACATTGAGTTTGTCATTCTTGAAGTAGGTGACTTGAAATGAGATCAAGAGTCAAAAAATGGAGGAGCCCAAATTCTTACATTATCCAACAGCCATTGGTTAATCACATCTGAAGGATGGTAAAGCCCCTTTTATATAGCTTAAGCTAGCACTCAGAAGATAATCTGAATATCAATTGACATACTTTATATCCAGAGGGACATGTAAGGTCCGTGTTGTCCATCATCAAGTCATGCTTTGGAAATGAATTTGGTTGGAGAGGATTAGACCACTGCCAGGACATTGTTAACCATCCCACTGCGGGTTTCGGCAATAATTCATCCGCATGAAGGCGAGATAGGTCTGTTACTGTGAGGCTTGTTTGAAATAACCAAGACTCTCGAATAGCTATCTTGAAACCCCGCAGGAATACACATCCAGATTGACTACCATAAACATCATCCGCTCCACTAGATGAGGCCGCATAGTTGCATGGGCGGAACCAATATTTTGGCAGTCCTCCTCCCAGTGTCCTCCGGGGTATGAAGTTCATCGACACGCTTCCCTCAGCATTATCGAAGGAAGAAACTCCCCATGCACGCGTTTTATGATAGCCTGTGACCAGATAAAGAGAGCTATTGTGTGCTTCGCGCGCCATGGGTCCATCAATGATATATTTGTACCAAGTTCGTGCATGCTCTGCAGCATACTTTTCGAACTTTTTGCGTTGCATATGATCGGCCTTCTTTCCACCCTCCGGGAGGACAAGTAAAGCACCCTTGCTAGCAGTGGAGCTGAATGATAATCCTGCACCAACCTCTTCAGGTACTCCACTAAAAAAGACTATGAGTATGACGCAGGGCACAGATGTGAGCATGAATATACCTAACAGGAGGATCTCCTTCAATATTGACTCCACGAATGTTATTGTGGCTAGTAACAAACTCGCCTGGCTCATATTCTTGGGCGAAAACTTCAATGTCATCATCATCAAGATCCCGCATGGGCTCAAAGCCTTCGGGAACTCGTCCTTCATTTAAGGGATGGCCTGCCCCATAGCATACATTAAAGAGATAATCGAAACTCCCAGCTTCAGTGAGGATTCCGATATCCCCGATCTGAACTCCCTCCCGTTTGTATACCTCCGGAAGGCGTAAATTACCCGATTTTGGCTTCCACAAGGGATAACCTTGCTTTTTGAGTAGCATATTTTGCGCATAAACTTCACTTTCGACCCAAGATGCAGTATTTGCTCTGGAGCCGCCATTAAAATGTGTGGTTGGTACTCGAGATGTCGGTACAGTTTCTGATGGTGGGCTGAGGTACGCGTTAAAGACAGGGCCTGTTATGCTAAAATCACTTGCGCGAGGGAAGAATCTGCGGAAAGATTCAACAGAGTCACAGAAAATCAGAAAACGAAACGTACTGAGCAGATGAAATTGGAGGAACGGCTGTCATTTGGAAGAGGGTAATGTTATAACTTATTTGCCAAACACAGATAACTTGTGATCCTAGATGGCGCAAGCAATAGTCAAAAAGAAGCTCGACGAACCGAACGTCGTCACCGTAGAACAAGAATCGACAGTCAAGAAGGGCGCTAAAGGAGCGCTCGTCTCTACTTCCACGTTGCAGCTGCTCTCTTGAAACCTTACAGATTCGGAAAACCTTGGCAGCCAGCGGGCTCTTCTCCGTGTTCCGGGCGGTACAGAATTCAGAGAACTCAAGCTTGAACTGTATTTTGATGAATAGCTTATAGGAGATGTAGGATCCCATTCTAAAAAGGTTTTGGACCTGTTTATGGTGCAAATGTTTGCTAAATGTTCAATTCCATTCAATCACTGCGCGATGTATCCTAGCATATCCCCCAGGATTCGTTGGGCGCTTACAGAACGACGGGTGTCCTCATTCTCAACCTCATTCCGATGGCCGAGATGAACGATATCGAGATCGATCTCGCAAATCATCAGTGCATGCCCACGACGCTGTCCTTGGCCTTGGAGGAGTCCGCGTTCTCAGCTCTCCAGAGCATGCATGGATGCCGTTGAGGAAGGTATTTCGTTTCCAATGGCGTGGTTCCACTAAGCTGAGCTGCCAGATCGTTGAATAATCTGACTTCTCCAGCTCAAACCGACACCGCAGGAATCAACGATTTATTTGAATCGATTCCAGTGTTAGTCCATACTTTATGAATTTCCAATTTCTTTCTGCAGACCCGAGATCTCCCCATGTCTAGAAGAGGTCATAGAATCACAAAGATGGCATGACTTGGACAAGTAAGAGAAGCTTTCCGGGTGCTCTTTCGCTACTTCTTTCGTCTTGAAACCCATACTGACTCATGTTCACGAATAGAGTGCATGGTATGAAATCTGAATATCCATAAAATTTTGTCCAAGTACTATCCGCTTGTGCATTTGTGAGTTCCGTATGTTTTCCGTATGTGAAAGTCTACAGTGGATTTATAGCAAGCATGAAAATGAAAAAAAATAGAAGCATGCGTGTTTGTACTGTACAGTGATATCGTCTCATGTCTGGCGTTGTTCGTCGATCAGAAGTATCGGAATCGTCGAGAGGTATGAAAGCGTCGGCCTTCTCTCTACCAACGAATAGTCAGTTGGATTCGATCGCTGAATAACAGTAGGGACTTACAAAAGGTGAACGTCGCTGTCGCAGCGTAGACGGTGGCAACGGTGATGGTCTGTGTTCCTCGCTGACATGGGTCGCAGGCGCAGTAACTACGGGCACGGAGGCTACAATAGGTACAAGAGCATTAGGCCTCGCTGGCTGGGCCGGAAGCATGATGAGACGGAGGCTGCATAGCACCTGGTATACGAGCACCGTGAACGGAAGAAGCAGGAGCGGGAGTGCGAGAGAAGATATGAGCGGGTTTGAACTGTGGTTTCGAGTCAATCGTGCGAGGCGCTTGCACTCGGGAAGTCATTGTAGCTGGAGCTACCGAGATATAAGGAGAAGATGGCTGGTGCACAGAGGCAGCGTCCGTGATGGAAACAGTTGGAGAGCGTTCTGCGATGCGTTTGGAAGAGGCTGGCGGAACGTAACCTTGTCGAAATTTAGCCATAGGATCGCCCGACTTCAACAAAGGAGTTTTTGGAATGATAACAGGAGTTTCGGGATGTGGTACGGGTTCCAAGTTATCAGAAGGATGCGGATGCTTTAGATCGTTCGGAGCAGAAGATGGTACCGCTCCATAAGACAACCCAGCTAGAGGCTGTCGGTTGGCGGTTCGGCTGAGCGACTGCTGGCCACCTATGAGAGCTGAGACCTTATGAGGTCGCGTAGCAGAGCTCCTGGATGTTTCTAGAATGAATCGGCGAAGCGGCAACTCTCGTGGAAAGCTGCATATACCCAGTAACTGCAGACGGATGGGAAGCCAGGATGCACTATTCTCTGCGACTCGTCGCCTCTTTGGCTCGGAAGAGGATGAAGAAGAATTCGATCGTTTTCTCGTCTGGGATACTGAAGCTAAAGATGTGAGCTGAATAGGACTGTAAAGACTTTGATAGTGATTCCGCGAGGTTGGTACGAGCAGATTCGATGTGAAGAGGGATATTTTGCAATAAAGGAAGCAGAGGAGCGAGGGCACCAATGATAGTAGCTTGTTGTTCTTGTAGAGATTGGAGGGCTTGCATCTGGTTCTGCAATAGTTGAGAATGTGTTTGATTAAGCTAAGGACAAGCGTGAGCTACAGATGAAGAAATCTGATTGACGACGGATACCATCTGCAGCGCGGCCAGCCGTTGGTCCATACTCTCTAATCGAACTTCCACGATCTTTTCAAGATCTTCACATTTGCTAGCTTGAGCTGGTTCACCGATAGTCTTTTGGATTTCTAATTGACTTCTATTCACTACAAAAGAAAGATATCAAGTAAACCGACGCATACATTAGCACAAAATACTCACAGAGATCCACGAATTCACTCATAAGACCTTCACGGTCCTGTTGAAACAGTGTCTTCACCGTAACAATCTCCTGCTTTGCATGAGCCACTTTCGACGTTAGATCATCCACCTTTCGACCAAACTTCTGAAGGTGTGCTTGTGTATCGAGCAAAAGAATGCGTGTAGAAGTGCCCGATTTGTCTACGGGAGCAAGAGGCTGCAGAGGCGCGTCGGTTTTCACTGAGGCGGTGAGGGCATCTTTTCGCAAGAGATGGGCCCAAAGTACGGAGGAGCTAGAAGGCTTTCTGGAATTTCCATAGCTCTCTGAGTAGGATGAGCTTGTTCCAGCACTAGATGGTGGCAAAGAGTCCATAAAGAGCGACGCAAGATGATGTCGGAAGTCAAGAAGCACGGACCGAAACTGATGCGCAACTTTTTTCATACTTTCAGCTTTGACCGACCACATGGTTGCTTTTTTCCTTAACTCGAATTAAATCTAGTGATAGGTACTACAGGATACAGTGTAGTATATATAGTACAGTAATATAATAGTTCGTATGCAATAATTTAAGTGCCAAGGATCGTCATAATGGAGGAAGAGGCCGTCGACATTGAGGACAAATATTCTGTAGACTGGTCAGCATTTACAATACAATATACGCGTCGAATACACGAACCTTGATAGCTAGCCACTGGAAATGGATCGCATTAACATCAGTATCACGCTCAAGATGAAGGATCAAGACTTACGCGTTCAAGGCATTCAGTATGCTGCAAAGAGAAATCAGTCAGCTCAAAACTTCAATACTATGAAACGATACGAGACGCACAAATAGATGATGACACGGGGCTAAGCTGTAGTTCTTCCTCGTAACAGCACTTCCAACGCCTCTCTGAACAGCATTCAAGAATCCCGAAGCATCCATAACTCCTCCGTTCCCCGCGCGCTCCTTGTATCCGTACCGGAAGCCTTGGCATCCCAGCCGTCCAAGGATGACTTTTCATTCGCTTGACGAAGGGAAGGGTCGATTACTATAGCGTCCATACAGATGGCGCAATCTCCGAGACTCTGTTCGGGCGATTCCTCGTCCGGTAGAGGTAGAGGAGGATGATAGTTGTAAGTGCTGACTTTTGAGAACTAGATAATGATTAAGGTTAGCGGCACAGTTGCATGAAGAAGCTCAGATCTTCGTACCCTTTTCGGCAAGAAGAACGAAGGCCCGAAGTATTCTTGAAGTACTAATACCATCACTTGTACACAGACAAAGGCTGCAAGATGGTAAGACCAGTCTAAACACAAATTGAGTAAGGATTTACGTAGTCGGGAAAAGCAGAGGAAGCGCGACTCACAAGCGTGGTTCAACATCCAGCACATTTCTAGGGCAGGCCAAAAAGTCTATAGGACAGATTCAATCAACGCACGCTTGGAAAGACAGCAAACGAAAAATCAACTCACATAACATCAGATACAGCCGACAAATTGTTGTGCCAAGGAGATATTCCACCGACAGCCCACTACTTCTTCCTCGTCTAGCCGATCGCCATATTTGAGGTAGCCATATGCACGAATAAGTTATGGCGACAAACAGAAGCGTGAGTGTTGGAGAGAGAATTATGCGAACGATAGTCGAGAGGAAGATGAAGAGTATAACGTCTAAGCAAATCTATTTAGCTCAATCAAACAGTGAATTTGGAAAACACCCACAGAGTCTCGCCTGAGGGTCAGAACGAATTTGCTGCCAGAAGAACCTCCAAAAAGTTATATTTTGGTCCGGGTCCAATGGAGCGGTAGGTGGAGTAGCAGCAGGTGCTGCGGGGGTTGGGATAGTAGAGGGGTCCGCAGCTGGTTCATTGGTAGGAGGACTAGGTGCAGGAGGAGCTGGTGGCGGAGGTGTTGGTGTTACGATAGGAGCGGTAGTAGCGGGAGGAGCCCGCTGAGGCAGAGAGTCTTCCGGCAGTTGTATCTGATGTATATTCATCGAAAATTGCTGTTGAGAATGAACATTGAGCGTACAGAAAGATGGAGTAAACGGATATAACGAACCGCCTCATAAAGAAAGATGACACATCCGAGGAAAGAGGGTGCGATGAGAGAAAGTGATGGACGTCCTTCGGCAAGGACTGCGAACGTTACATGTCCAGCAAACGACACCGCATCTATGGTCGACTGTACAAGGAATGTATATCGAGATACTCGAGATATTCCTGAAGGGGTAGAGCTTCGTGCCATCTGACGCGAGAACAGGATCAAAAGGGTTAGATACGCCAACGCGGCAGTACCTGCGTCTGCGAGTTTGTGATTAGAACGTGTTCGTTAATTTGACCAAAATGACTTACAAGTGGTAACCTTGCGGAAGAAGGTTCTGGAGCGAAGCCCTTCCATGTTGGTAATTTCGTACAAGATTCCACATTCTTTGCTGATGAGTACAGACTTCATAGCGACTCTCGAGGGTAAGGTATTAGTGATGCCGGTGGGCTGCTGGATTTCTTCCTCGTATTCTTCCATCATATAGCCTGGTACATCAACTGAGTTGATCTGGACGAAGAGCTGGAAGGGACAAGTTGTCTTTGGAAGTTCATCTTGAGATGAAAATTAAGGCGGTGAACGAAACTAACAGGATGGAAGCTCATACCTTCCAAAGCATCTGTAATGACACCGCCGTCGATCAGGTCTTTGAGTTTCTCGATACGAGCGGTCAGCTCTGGCTCGATAAGTAGAGCAGTTTCGTTCCGCATATTTTCGGGAACAATTGAAGGAAGAAGGCGAATATCAATAGCCCGCCTACGATGCGTAATGTAAACCACAGTTAATATTCCACCAGATGAACCACTCACCCGGGAGGTTCTGCAAAGCCATAGATGGTCCCATTCTTGAGAAAATGGATCCCTTCGAATTCTAGTCGCAGATCCTCATTGATGCTTGCGTCTGAAAACTCGATCCTTCCCTGTTCTCATACCATGTTCATTTATATCCTCACACTCAGAATCAAGGCTCAAACGCACATGTATCAAAGCAATATCTTCAGTCACATTTGCGCTCGAGTTGGCTGACATTAAAGGTATCTTTTCAACAACGCTAAAAGCGACTCTGTCGGGAACGGACCAATTCCATGAGCCCGTCATCTCCAGAACCTCGGTCATGTTCTCCTGAGAGTCCTTTGCGTACTGCTCTACCAGATGTTTCCAAGGGTAGGTTTCAGTGGAATTTGATAGATATTGGGATGTTATGTTGTACAGGTGAAGGTCGCCATGGATGAAACCGGTAATGTTCGGATAGTAAGACGAATAAGCAGAGTCTACAGAACCGTTGGAGGGTAAGAGTGTTTCTATCAAAGGTGAGAGCGAAACATTCTGTTCCGGCTGATAGACTTCGTGTCAAAATCAAGTCTGAGACCATAACCTAGCACTCACAAGACTAAAATTCGATGCATTCCCATTCAACCAGGCAGTATAATTTGATGTCTGGTAGGTCAATTTCTGAAGGGCTTCTTGATATTGATGTCTTGCAAGAAACTCTTCTCCGTTATGGCTTGTGAGAAGTAGTAACATTATCCTGCAGATAATTTGAGCAATTGTGGTCAATAGACGATGTCGAATATTTACATGATAAAAAGGATTGAAGGAAGCGGCCCCCGTTGCGGAGGAGGTCGTCCAAGTATCCCCGACTCGGGTTCACGAGGGGGATTCTCCATATTGGAGAAGGCTGGATGGACGTGTGAGAGAAGCGGAATGAGCGTGACCAGTGTCACAGGGTCACTCCGGCACGCCACACAGCGACCTTGGTTCTGTTCAATCATGTTCAACCAAAGCGGTAGTCGTCGATGGGAGCATTTTCAGACTGGTCTACAGTTAGCGGTTCAAAAAACTGCTCGCAAATGGACGTACGTTTGTGTTCAGCAGCCAGATAATTCTATCATCTCTAATAATCTCAACATCTACATTAGATACGAAGACTTTAAAGAATGCTTTCCTTTATACGCGGAAGAACAAGGCGACAATGCTTCGGCGACCTTCAACACTATTTCAGAATATATTGAAAGGCAAGCCTTGGTATAAATCGCGTCTTTTTTTTCGCGTTTTCATCGGCACTAAGCCTCTCTGTCCCTATAGAGCGATCTGGAGAAGATTCTCGAAAGGTACAACCTTCGAGAAAACATCGACATGTTGCATGATATCGTTACCCAAGCAAAGGAACGACAGAAGGCTGGTATCGAGCCTGGAAATGATACTTGGCGAGAAGATCTTGATACGCGAAGTGCGATTTGTGCGAGAACGGTCCCGGTCTTGGAGGAAGAAGCCAAGAAACTACGAGAGTCGTTAGCTGCGGTGAGACTACTGATTAAGGCTCTGCTCATTTGACCGCATCTTCTAATTGCTCTAACGCTAGCTGGAAGCCTCAAATTCCGAGATGGAGAATGAAATCAGAGCAAATGTTCAAGCCGCCGACGATGCAGATGCGTGCTCATTGTTACTATTTAAACAGCTACATGGGGTATGCATCGTTGATCCTTTGCTCTGCGCTTTCCTTGATGCTTTTCCCCAGATTCTTGATGAATGGAAGAATGTATCGCCAGAGATTGAAGAATGGAGTATTACTGCCTCGGAAAAATCTCATTCACGGATAGAGACCTAGAACTGCCTGCCTTTCCATCCCGCTCTCTCAATCCTCCTTATACCATCAACAATGTACCATTGTCACCAACACATCAGTCTATCACTGCATACCGTGATTATCATGACGACAGCACAGGCGATGTCTATTCTAATGAAGCGCCCACGCTAGGTTACCCACCCGACTAATGACAATGAGCAACGATCAGTTCGGTTCTCCTTCTTTACCTTCGCTGGCCGCAGCCTTTTTCCTTCTGTGCTTTTCAACATTCCTTCTGTACTTTTAACCTTCGCTATTCCTTAATTTTCTTCCTTGTCCGCAATGGTTTCTTCACCATCATTATCATTGTTCAACCTGGCACTGCTGGTCTCGCTGTCATCTAATGTTCTTGCTGCTCCTAGTCCTTCGTTCCCGCTTTCGATGAACTTGCACAGAAGGGTTCCGCCACAAACCACTGATGAAGAAATGGTTGCTTGGGCCAAGGCGCACAAGTTGAATGTAGAGGCGAAGTACGGGAATCCTTCGTCGATACGGAAACGGGCCAGTGGTCAAAACTTGTGCGTTCTTTGTCTTTTGCTGTTTATTCTTTTTTCCAACGAGACAAATTATAGGATTGTGAATCAGGGCGTAGACTCGAGGTCGGTTTTGCAGGTTCTAATCGTGTGCTCGTTGCCTTACAGGATTGTGCAGTTTCTTTGGTTCTGTGGCTGTTGGTACACCCCCGGTGGCGTTCGATGTTATTCTAGATACGGGATCTGCGTACGTTGCTACCAATTCTTATTGATCTTTGTTGACATTTCTACTCTCAGCGACCTTTGGTTAGCCGCTCCGACCTGCGACGATTCAGCATGTCAGGGACTTGCTACCTTTGACTCTTCAAAATCGTCTTACGTTCAAGGATTTATCAACACCGTTTAGCATCCAATACGGTAGCGGTGCTGCTCAAGGTGAACTCGGTTCAGACGTTGTACAAATGGCGGGATTCTCCGTGCAAAACCAAGTATTCGCAGTTTGCGACGTGGTGTCAACGGACCTGGTGGAAGCCCCTGTTTCTGGGTTGATAGGTCTTGCTTTCCAGACTATTTCTTCATCTGGAGCGAAGCCTCTGTGGGAGACTTTGGCGTCCAGCAGTGCTTGGACGGATCCGTTGATGGCGTTCCAGCTTACGAGGTCACTATCTTCGTTGGTGCTGGAATCATGACTTACGACGTCTGAGCAGATTTAGCAATGCTTCCAATGCGAAAAGTCTTGAACCTGGAGGCACGCTCACTATGGGTAGGTGCTTCCTAGTGTCAACAGCAACCTGTACTGATGAACAACCCAGGTGCCGTTAACACCAGCCTTTACACAGGTGATATTGACTTTAACGATATACCTGGTGGTTCGGGAACGTACTGGTTGCAAACAATCTCTGGCAAGTTCATACCTCAATTGTATATTTGCGATGCTTATTCTCCATGAAAAGCCATAACATCTCAAGGAAGCTCGATTTCAGTTCCCACTGGACTTGATGCTCAGGCCGCTATCGACACTGGCACGACTCTCATCGGTGGACCTACCGACGCTGTAGCCGAAATCTACGCCAACATTCCTGGCGCTGAACAAGGAACAGGCGATATGGAGGGCTACTACCTCTATCGTGAGCGCAAACGTCCTCTGACATCTGTCTTGGTTTTTTGATCGTCTTCCTTCATATTTAGCATGCTCAACAAACGTCGCAGTAACCATGTCGTTTGGCGGACAAGTCTGGCCTATCAGCAACGCAGACTTTCAAGCAAGATCTTCTCAGGATGGAGATGACCTGTATGGGTGCCTTTTTCGCAATCGAAACGGGCGGCGGTGCTCCCGCTTGGATTGTCGGTGATACCTTCTTGGTAACTATTTTTTTTGTAAAAAATCGCTTGTAAATGCTGATTTGTTACCCCGCACTCAGAAAAACGTCTACTCCGTCTTTCGTTACACACCACCTTCGGTCGGGTTTGCTCAACTTTCTGCAACCGCCCTTGCCATGAATGGTGTCAACTCTGCTGCTCCAACCGCTACCATTGGCTCTGCAGCTGCTACAGCAACTGGATCCGTACAGCTCAACCACAACTCGGCATCATCCCTTTCCTACTCATCGCTTTTACTTTCTACACTTGTTATTGCTATGACAATGCTGCTCTCTGCCTACTAGGATTCCAATCGTAGGCGGTTCAGAGCGGGAGGAGCACAATTATCCTCCATGGGCTTGTGTACTGAGCGGTGATTTCCTTTATCTATATTGGGATGTGTAAGTTAGCAATGGACAGCAGTACTTTTAGATGGATACAATTATTGGTATTACATTGGACAATGACAACAGGAAACATGGATGTGGTAGCATCTTCATTGTATCTTTGCGAGGAGACTATAAATAACATGAGCGTCAACCCAGTCAATGATCGTCATCCCGGGCAACTACTCGTATGGCTCTGCATGTCCTTGCCAATAATCTAGCGGTGATTTCTTTTATCTATATTGGGACATGTGTAAGTTAGCAATGGACAGCAGCACTTTTATGCGAGGCTGTTCATAGATGGATACAACTATTGGTATTGCATTGGACAATGACAACAGGAAACATGGATGTGGTAGCATCTTCATTGGATCTTTGCGAGGAGACTATAAATAACATGGAGCTCGAGATCTTCGGCCTTTCTGCAGTCAACCAGTCAATGATCATCATCCCGGGCAACTACTGACGCTGGCCTGTATGGCTGCAATAACATAGATCCGTCTTTGAACAAAAGTGGTCGTAATCGCTTCACGACCCAAGCTGCGGAGCGTTGCTCTGTTTTCTCCCAACCCACATAGCATACGGTCTCTTCATAATTTGGTCCTCACCACTCCCCACCCTCCAAATCTTCCACGAGGGAAGACTCAACCAACAGGATAAAAACTCCCGAATGACATCTTCCGCTCGCAGCTCGACGACAACCAGCACCGTAGTTACATCTGTAGCCATGTAATCGATAGTTTCGACTAGAGGAGGAACTAGAGATGGGTGATAGATGCAGTCGACAACCAGAAGCAGATCGACGGGATCAAACTTGAAGAACCGAGAACGATTGCTGGGAGAAAGTTTCTGTAGTTCCAACCAGTCTAAAGGATCCAGAGAGACATTTGAGTTGAGAGGCCATTTGGGAAAGTTTAGGACGAGGTTCTTTTGGATGAGAGGTACCAGATCATGGATATCTGTGACCGTGTACTGACGCACTAATGGAGAAAGCGCAACGCAAAGCATACCTGTTCCGGAGCTGAAAGTGCATAGGTTAGTAGGGAAAGAGACATGTGGGATTGTCCAACCTACCCTAGCTCCAGAACATGCGCATCTTTCAGTTCTGAGCTGTTCAACAGTGGAGGATGCGCGTTTGATGGAAAATGAACGTGTTGCAGTATCATAGATGCAAAATCTACGCTAATTAATTGAAGGTAAGTATGGATGAAAAGCAGTATTTATATTGTATACCTAGCTTTCCATACGACGCTTCCAGTATCTCCTTTGCGACTTCTCAGAGATGTCTTGTCCTGTGCAATTTGGATTTCCAGTTCAAGAATCTCAGAGTCACGTCCCTTTCGAGCCCGTTTTGAAGATCGTTTCGTCTCCGGTTCTGGACTGGCTGCAAGGGTAAAGTTGACAGAGAGTACGTCTTGATGAGAATCAACATGGCCCAAACCACGGAAAGAAGTAGGATTCTGGGAAGAAGATTGCGCCTGAAGATCTGTATAAAGCAAGAACACCTAGTCTAATTAGATTAAGAAAAGTTGGGCAATCTTTACGGTACCTCTTCGTCTGCATCCACGACCTGCTCAGAATCACTGGGTAAGCTGCAGATCCCATTCTTTATTCGGTCCATCATCGTGCAAGAGAGTGCCGGAATTACGCGTCATCTCGGGCCGTCCGAATAAAAGCATGCAGAGTCGCTCGCGTCGACTTGATGTTTCGCCTCTGCACAAGAAAATTCTCAGCCAATGTTTCTGTCCATCATCAGTTAACCCGCAATTTCTCGTATACGAGACTCTTAAAATTCCCTCGAAATGCCACCAATGCTCCTCCTGTCGAAGAAGTGACTGAAATTTTCGCAAAGTCGGTTCGACCAAGCATTCGGAACCAAGTGCTTGTGAGTCCAATATCCTTCTTTTGCTTTTAATATGCTCATAGACGATAGTTTTTTGTCTTTGGGTCTTCCGCGGCGCTACTGTGCGCGGCTTGGACTACGAACATTGAAACATCGGCAATTCTCGAGAAATTAAAAGCTCAATCCTCCACCTGGAAATCCCAGACTATCACCAATGTGGATCTCAGACGATTCCAACAAACAGAACTAGTCCAGGTAAGCCAGACCCAGTTCTTGCAATTCGTTCTCTGACTAAAATACAGCAACTTCGTTCCACATTCAAGTATTTGAATTCGTTGGCCACTGATATCCCCCAGTTCATACGCCCTTACGTCGGCGCGCTCTATGTTGCCGTGCTCCAACCGTATGCTGATGCCTCTGAACCACGCCGCATTTGCTGGAAGATTGTGTTGTTAAATTCAGGCATCTGGTTCATGTGGCAGCTTCAGCGACTTCAACCGATGATGAGCCGCGCGTTTGTTCATAATCCATTATCTGGCATGAGCTATACTCTCTTGACGAGTGCATTTAGGTTCTTGATTCTCCTTCTCTATAACCAGTGCAACGGTAACACTTTTTATAGCCACAAAAGTCTCATACATCTCCTGTTCAATTGTTTGGCTCTCGAGGGATTCGGTTCGTCTGCATTCCTCTATACATCTAATGCACCCTGATGTTAGATTCTAGGCTCTTCCGCTGGAACCTACCTTCGGCAGGTACAGGACAAAAACACCGCGCAACCCGAATCTACTTCCTCCTACCACTTCCTAGCATTCTACGCATCCGGTACGTCCAATAACTCCGAGTGTCTAGTCCTATCTCACTTTCATAACATTAGCGGGCATATTCTCCGGTCTTGTATCTCATATTGCAAGCGCCAAACTCCGATATCCCAAGCTTATCGCCCAACTCTCATCTCCAGCTAGCAAGGCACCAGCAACCGAAACTTGGGCATCTGCGATGACTGCTGCTTCCTCGACGACGACGAAAGCTGCTGCCGCTACTTCAGCAAAATCCGCGATTAGTATACCTGGGAGTTTAGGTGCTTCCGGAGCTGTCTACGCTTGCGTAACGGCGACGGCTTTGGCCTATCCTGGTGCACAGATATCGTTGATCTTCCCTCCTACTAGTCCATTTGACATTCAATATGGGGTTATGGGCCTGGTAGCGCTTGATACCCTTGGAGTCATTCGCGGTTGGAGAATGTTTGACCATTGGGCACATTTGGGCGGAGCTGCGTTTGGGGCCATGTACTACTATTGCGGTCCTACAATCTGGAGCTACACACGGGCTGCTTTGAAGCCGCGAGATTCATAGAGAGAGAAGGAGTGTGTCCTTTTCAGTGCAGTGGTTCTTTATGATCTGATATCACCCCTCATTAATGTATCTGTTGTAGCAAATAGTCATGCCTAAATTATAGTCAATCCACAGTGCTTAGTTTGCGGTCTGTTGAGGCATGAGATGGGCGGCACATGGTATTCTATGTCCGACGGTCACAGGAGTGATGTGACCTTTCCTTCCGCTCACCGCCACGTCGGTCGCTGCGTGAACGCAAACTCGGATCCAGCTCTGTCCCACACAGGACATGATTTCACGGATCCTCGCGTTTTCACCCACCGTCTCATCCCTTGGCAAAATGCTAAGTCATTCACTTTTGTTTTCCATCCATCCATCCTTTTTGCTCTTTTCTATCTTTCCTTTCTTCCTCTACTAATTTGGGTTCTGGGCTCTTCTCAAGTTGTCATTTTAGGGTATATCGCATGACCAGAATTTTCTATCGTCAGGGCGGAGTCTGCTAATTTATTATTTTCCTATCCTTTATATTCCTGGAGGGCGGGGATTTATAGGTATGCTTGCAGAGGACTGCACACACCTCCCACTGGGTTTTAACCGCCTGTCCTACCTATCAATGGCCGGGAATTTGTTACTTATACACTTAACATTTTTCGCTCTTCGGGCCCGCCCGCCGTATCATTGCTCATCACGGATACTTGTTTGGGAGACCCATTGAGCCGTGAGGCTGAGGCCACACCTCAGCTTCAAGCCCGCAAAGTTATAGTATACGCATTGACTCAGCATTGACTTGACTTGAAGTTGTACAGATAATACAATTACATTGCACATGGACATCACGAACTTAGAAGGCCATAGAACGTGTGTTCAATTTTAGAAATACCTCTTCCTCATCTGGAAGCCGTATATCCAAAGCTTTCTCAGACCAAATGGGGTATCTATCTGAAAACCAGATCCCCGTTCAACTTCTGCCAACTCACAAAATCGATCTCTTCACAGAAGCTGGACCCTTCGATGGCAATTCCCGCAGAGTCGATAAAAACCCAAGGAAATTTTTTTTTTGGTTTGTTGAATTCTCCAACTCTAACCCACTCCTACAACAATGGCTCGCACGAAAATGCAAGCTCGACATCGATCTCGGTCTCCTCTAAGAAACGGTACTTCTTTTCTTTCCCTGTATGAACGAACGTTCTATTTCTTACTTTCTTCCATAGGCCAATACGCTGTCAAAACGGTATATGCTCTCAAACATGGTATTTCCTTGCCCTTCTCCTTGCGAACGCTCTGTTCATTACCACAATGTGTTTGCATTCTTCCACAGAACGGGCTCTCAAGACAGGCAAGAGCGGCGGTGTCGCCATAAAAAAACCTATTATCGAGAAGCCTCATCGCTTTCGTCCTGGAACCGTCGCTCTTCGTGAAATCAGACGTTACCAACAATCAACCGAGTTGCTTATTCGCAAACTTCCTTTTCAACGACTCGTTCGTGAGATTGCGCAGGGCTTCAAGGTAAGCGATGACTTTGCTTGTGGCCTCTCTCTCTCGCATGCTCATTACTGTCATCCTTTCATCCTTAGCTCGACCTCCGCTTCCAATCCTCCGCCATCATGGCACTCCAAGAGGCCGCAGAGGCTTACCTGGTTGAGGTATTCGAAGACTGCAATCTTGCTGCTATCCATGCGAAGCGTGTCACTATTCAGCCGAAGGACCTGGCTTTGGCACGTAGATTGAGAGGCGAGAATATGAGGGGTTTCTAAAATCGATGTTTTATGTCTCTCTTATTACATTCACCCTGTGTAGTTACTGGCGTCGAGCTGATGTGTTTCTTGTGTAGTCTCGTTGTACATTGTCCCATGCGCCTCTGGTTACTTTATCTATTACTCTGTCCAGGTATTGCGCTTTGCCCTCCGAAAGTCAATACCCGCGCCACAAACATAACATGAGCATACTTACACCCTTGTGTAGTGGCTGCTGGCGTCGGGCTGGTGTGTTGTTTCTTGTGTGTAGTCTCGTTGTACGTTGTCCTATGTGCATCTAGTTATAATACGTACATGTATATGCTATAACCAAACATTCAAGTCGACTTTATCTGTTACTCTGTCCAGATATTGCGCTTTGCCCTCCGAAAGTCAATACCCGCGCCACAAACATAACATGAGCATACTTACAGCCAGCGCTCTTCCTCGCACTCACTTCGCCGACGAACAGTTGAATACACATTTCTCAAAAATAACATGCCTTTTCGCATGGAATTGTCATTGTCCAATATAGTAATGCGTAAATCTATGATACATAATGTAAAAAAAAGTCCCAAATGATATGATTGTCTGTGAGGAAGATCACCACTATTGATACACATAATCATCACTGCACGAGCCCACGGAAACGACAGGAGAACATGCGCGCGCTCCTGCTTTATACCGTCCTAAGATTATATTAATAGGTAAAGCATCGACATGGCAATAATGGGTATCGGAAGTAAGAGTGGTGAGGAAGACAGGGATAATGCGGAGTTGTGGTTGGACTCTCGGGAGCCAGTACTAGTCGCAGACACTGTAGCAGCGGCCGAGCCAACCGTGGCGCTGGGGACAGCGGCGTTGCTGACACCGTTCATGCCAAGGGCAGTTTCAGACAGTTGGGCGAATCCGACGGAAGGTGGGTTGTAACGGAATACGGAGTAGACATTTTTCTGAGTGAAGAAGACGAGTTAGCGTGTTGATTAGCCTAGAAGATAGAGAGAAAAAATGAAGTACCAAAAAGGTGTCACCGACAATCCAAGCGGGAGCATTGCTGCCCGTTGAGAGAGAGAAAAACGCGCCCATACAGGTTTCATCATTCAATTGCTCTGCCTGGAAGTCGGCGTTGCTGATAGGCCAGCTTTGTCCACCAAATGACATCGTTACGTTGACAGTCGTTGAGCATGCTAAATATGAAGACAGTTAATGGGCAAGAAAAATATTAGAGGACCTGTGCGCTCACGATAAATGTAATAACCCTCGAGATTGCCCGTTCCTGCTTGCGAGTTGGGTATGTTGGCGTAGATCGCGGCGATAGCATCAGAAGGTCCACCGATGAGAGTTGTGCCAGTATCAATGGCGGCGAGAGCATTGGATCCAGACGGAACTGAAATCGAGCCTCCTTGAGACGTTATGGCTGTTCGCAGTAGAATGAGAACTGACAAACAAAATAGTACAATTGAGGTATGAGCTTACCAGAGATTGTCTGCAACCAGTACGTGGCATCACCATCAGGAATGTCATTATAGTCAATGTCACCAGTGTAAAGGCTGGTGTTGACGGCACCTGGATTGTTCATCAGTTTATTTGATTCGTAACACGATGCGAAATACCTACCCATAGTGAATGTCCTCCAGGTTCAAGAGATTGGGCATTGGAAACATTGTTGTATCTGATTAAACGACGGTTAGTGTTGATGTTAGTAACATTGTACAGGGGATACTGACCTCGTAAGTTGAAACGCCATTAGTTGATCAGTCCAAGCACTGCTGGACGCCAAAGTCTCCCAGAGAGGCGTCGCTCCAGATGAAGCAATAGTCTGGAAGGCAAGACCCATCAAGCCGGACACAGGGTTGGTCAACAGATCCGCCGACACCGAATCGCAGACAGCAAATACTTGATTTTGCACGGAGAACCCTGCCATTTGAACAATATCTTGGCCGAGTGTACCTGCAGCATCACCGCTACCGTACGTGATACTGAACTGCTGTCGACGAACTTTGGAACGTGGACGATGATGAAGAGTCAAAGGTGGCAAGTCCCTGACATGCCGAATCTGTGCAACTTGAACTGGCTAACCAAAGGTCGCTGCGGATATAAATGTGAGAATAAATGTTATTCTAGAGTTGTAGAAACTTACGCAGATCCGGTATCCAGAATAACATCGTAAGCCACTGGGGGTGTACCAACAGCAACAGAACCAAAGAAACTGTGCAATTTAATGAGACGACAAGAAGACAATGAGAACACCTGCAGGACTAACCTCGAGTCTGCATCCTGATTCACAATCCTACCATTTTGCATGAGTTACGATAGAGACAGAAAGAAGCCAAAGAACGCACAAATTTTCACCAGAACTTCGTTTCCGCGATGACGAAGGATTTCCGTACTTCGCCTCAATATTTAGCTTGCGCGACCTGGCACGAGCAGCGATTTCATCAGCCGATCTTGGTTGTGGAACTCTTCTGTGTAGGTTCATAGAAAACGGGAGTGAAGGTGAGGGACTAGGAGCAGCGAGAACATTAGCCGACAGCGAGACCAGCAGTGCCAGGTTGGATAGTGATAGTGATGAAGAAATCATTGTGGGCTAGTTAGAGATGAGTTGAAAAATTAAGGAATAGTGGAGGTTAAAAGTAAAGAAGGAAAAAGCTGCGGCCAGCGAGGTAAAATGGAAGAAAACCGAGAAGTGATCACTGCTGCGCATTGCCTCAACAATTGTAATATGATATTATTCAGTGCCGGATCCCCGGCATCTTTCTCCTTCTGAACAATAACGTTGGTTTAATGAATGCCTTTCAAGCACCGTTCGCCTTGGACAATGCAGACTATCTCCCTATAGCTAGCAGAAAGAAAGTACAATACAAAAAATCTAACAAACAAAAGGCAGAGCCTACTTATTGTGCGCACCTTGGGCGGGGTATAACTATGACCATGTCTAAGGATGGATTATCCATTCACTACGTAGCTATGTAGATCCCAGAGCGGGAGCTGCGGACTACAGCTTATAAGTCCAAGGATGGCTAGAATAGCTAGTCATAGCTCCAAAGTATAAACGGCCGACTCGGGAGTCAGATCATAACTCCATGGTCATAATTCCTCTTTCGACAGGCCGAATTATCAGCCGACATTCATTATTCCATGCCTGACAGTACCAAGAGTTAAGCGTACCAAGAGTTGAAGCGTACCAAGAGTTGAAGCTGCCCGTATAATGGATGTTGCTTGGCGAGCCTTGGCCTTGTATGCAGGCTAAGGAACAGCTAAGAGAAGTATCGTTTTGTTAATCTCTAGAATGAATCAAAGAATATAGCCTTGGGTCCCCGGGGTAGGCCGTGAAGAAAGCTACCCCGCGTCCTTCGAGCCATTTACAGTATTGAATGAGTTAATGTGCTGCGCAGGAGGAAGGGAAAGGAACAAAGACATAGCTTTTCGCTTCATTTGCATCTATTAAATACAGCTTCACAAGCTATTTCTGGGTGTTCTGCGGCCAAGCGGCATTTAGCGATTGAGGAAGGGGACCTCGGCGAATGTCCCATTGCCAAGTCTGTGACCACTACACGCAGACTCCAGTGTCCCGACGATTCAAATGAATCAATATTCCTCTAATCCTCGTCGTCGCCTTACATTGTCAAGTTAGACTCACAGTTCCATGGGAAGTGGGGAGATCGACGTTACCTCGCATTAGACGACGATGAACAAGTGACCAGCGCTAGAAGCCAAGGACGCGAAGACAGATATCGTTAGTCGGGATACCTGACTAAATAGTGTTAGTCCTACGTCTCAAACCAACGTATCATAACCGCAATATAACCAATGAAAATCTCAAATCTCGGCTAACCATACTTAGCAGAGGCATTCAAGCAAGGCGAAGGGATGTCTTATCCTACCATTGTAGTCAGGGTGCATGCTCTCGAAGTTCCGTACCTAAGGACGGATGGCTTCCAATGGCAAAATCCTGTTTTGCTGGTCCCGATATTTCGACCGGGATAGCGAGAGCAACGATATGCGAGAGGCTGCCAACGGAACCCCGAGCATCAGCTCTTTGAGAACAGCCCAATTGTGAGAGAACATACGTTGTATACACCACAATAGTATATACCACAATAGGCAACCCAGAGGAGAAGGATTATGTGACATTCAAAATTGAAAGATCAACGATGTTTCGGGAACGAAGACGACAAATCGAGTGGTAATATTGCCGAAATACAGGTGCAGGTCAGAGATGAGAGGAAAATACAAAGTACAAGATAATAATGATAAAGAACCGAATTACGCCCCAGTGACCCCACTCATGACCGCTCTCCTCTCAGTCTACGTGCCAAAGCAAGATCCTTGGGCTGGATGGTGACACGCTTGGCGTGGATAGCAGCAAGATTGGTGTCTTCGAATAGCGAAACGAGGTAAGCCTCTGCGGCTTCCTGAAGAGCCATGACGGCCGATGATTGGAAACGGAGATCAGTCTAGAGAAAGGAGTGAGTGAAAGACAAAAACATCAAGCAAATGCACGCACCTTGAAATCCTGAGCGATTTCACGAACAAGTCGTTGGAAAGGAAGCTTGCGGATAAGCAATTCGGTCGACTTTTGGTAACGTCTGATTTCACGAAGAGCGACAGTTCCAGGCCTGAAGCGATGAGGCTTCTTCACACCACCAGCTGCACCAGTCTACAGAATACCATGAGCAGGAGCAGATTACAAGCAAACCAAAGCACTTACAGCTGTTTTACGCGCAGAAGATTTAGCGGCCAACTGTTTACGAGGAGCCTTTCCTGAAGAAAGAAGCGTTGAGAAAAGGAGAAAAAAATCAGCCAAGTCCGCTCACCTCCAGTAGATTTACGAGCGGTTTGCTTGGTACGAGCCATTGCGAATTTAGTAGTGAAGAGTCTGAGTGGTGGAGATGGCGGTGGTAGTTTTGGTTGAAACTGAAGATGGCTTTCGGAGTTGAAGGCCGGCTTATTTATACAAACGCGACGCGATCGGTGCACGTGATCGAGAAACGCGTTGAATGCAGTAAACAATAATTTCGACACAGCCACATTCCCGCACTATATAGGGTTCAGCTCGCATCCGCTATCTTCAATCAGCGCCCCGTCGTCACCACACTCAGCACTTCCAAAACACTCCCACCTCTTTTTAACAACTATTCACAATGTCTGGCCGTGGTAAAGGTGGAAAAGTAAGCCGATTTCTAATTCTGCCTCGATTTCCTTCTGACTTCTATCTTTTTTAGGGACTTGGAAAGGGAGGAGCCAAGCGTCACCGTAAGATTCTTCGTGACAACATCCAGGGTAAGTTTCCTTCGTACTGGGACTGGAGCTTGCTCTTATTTTTGTCCAGGTATCACAAAGCCCGCTATTCGCAGATTGGCACGTCGTGGAGGTGTCAAACGTATCTCTGGTCTCATCTATGAAGAGACTCGTGGTGTTCTCAAGATTTTCCTAGAAAATGTTTGTGTTGCTTTGCTTCTGATCTTATTCCCTGCTCACCTTGTTCATTCAGGTCATTCGAGATTCTGTAACATACACCGAGCACGCAAAACGGAAAACAGTAACAGCTCTCGATGTCGTGTACGCTCTTAAGCGTTCAGGGCGTACGCTTTATGGTTTCGGTGCATAGGGGTTCAAGCTTTATCTGTGTACTTTTATTGTAATTTATTCCCTTTATTCTGTATCTCTTTTGACAATCGATTCGTGCCTCTAATGTTGAACCTGCAAGCTTCAGTGATCTGTCTTGAATCTGTTGTTGTCGCTGCTGGGCTTGGTCATTGTCTGCTGACCTGCCCTACCCATTTGGTATTTGTAAATTGTATTATTTCTGAGGGTCTCCGACTTTCGTGTTGCGTGCTAGTTTTCTCAGCTTCAAATTGTAGCATCTCCAGATCTTCAGAAGTCATTAGCTTTCTGGTAAGTGGCCGCCATGTCTGAAATGCTCGCTCATAGTGTTTTTACGAGATTCATGTAGACCAGAAGATTCAACATCGACGGAACTTCTTTCACCATCATTTAATTATCGTAGTACGGTTCGTTACTCCGGCTACCTCCTATAGACATGAGCGCTGGAATGCTCCGTCTTTGGCAGAACTTTGGTGCGGGAGAAGTTGACCACACTGTTTTCACGCTGTGTTCTGTGAATACGCCTCTGGTATTGAGCTTTGTATGGTCACTATGGAATATCGCTACGAGCGCTGTAGTTGAATGGGTCTTTTTCTGAATAATGGTTTACTTCGCTCCAAATCACAAAGTTGAATCACAGTATTTTTCTGCCTGCCAGTTTTCTTGATCTGCGTTCGTCCCCCAGAAAGGTCTGATTTCATTCCTGTTTGCCGCAATCTCCTTTCGCTTAAGTACGACAATATCAGCTTCCTTTCTAGGCAAATAGGCCTAGGATTGATTCTTTGCTTCTATATAAGTCAGACCTTGAAGCGTCCATTTCCTATCTTACTAGTGCCGGACGGACTTAGTTGTGCGACACTTGTTGCGACATTAAACGTTCAGATTTCTTCATTGATTTTCTGGATGATTGAATAGATAGGTACAGATTGGAATCATGGGTTGGCGCGCTCGGTAAACTCAATGCAACTGATGTCATGGCCGATCGCATTTTGCTTGCATGAGAACAGGAACCCCCAGGTAGGTAAACCGGCGCGGTCCCATTGAGAAACAACCGGGTTCCGCACTTCTGAGGGGCGTTGTGGTGTGAAAGCTCTGACAGACTACAAAGATTTGAGGAGAACGATTAGGTTCAGATAAAAGCGGCTAGCTTTGACAGTTGATTGCGAAACTGGAGAGCGGTGCTCGAAAGACAGTGCTCAGTGACGGTGTTTACGGGCAAACAAAGATTCAATGGAAAAACTATTGAAGCTTCGCCGGCCAATAAGGGCAGCGCAGATGGATGTAAGCAAAAATCCTGAGCACCGCAAAATCGAAACCGCGATTTTCGCAATCAGCTGGAAATGAAAGAGAAAAGGTGCCAAATACATACGTCGGACACAGCCGAATTAGAATTGACTGGAGTTTGAAATAGTTCCAAAACTGGAAAAACTTCCAAAACGGATCGATATTCGCACGAGGCCTCTGGCTGGCGATATCGATACAACCAGCAATTCTAAGAAATAAGGATACTATATAGTTTAAAGTGACGTTCAAGCAACAACTAAGTAGGAAAATCTCTACAACAGCGGGCAACACTACACCAACGATCTCATGAAAATTGGATTACTTGTAAACAAAGCCGTTTAGGGTGATCCGCGAATCGACGGGTGGCCCAAATCGGGGTAAAGAGACATCTTTGGGACTAAGGCCAACTTCAGGTAAAAACAAAAATTTCGTCCCGTTTAAGGTTGAATAAACTGGCACAGTTTGAGCTACCGGGGTCCTACCATCCTACTGAGATACGTAGGTCATAACCACGTCCTTACTATCACACTGGCACTTTTACACTTTTACACTGGTTATAACTAGCTCCCCTTTAGCGACCAAAGGGAGGCAAAGGCTGAAGCGCTCCGAGTCGTGTTCCTCTCTTTGGCAAAACAAGCGAATTTGACGACTCAAATTAGTTTTTGGGGACCGTTAAGGGACTGTAGTCTCAAGCCTCATTGTTGTCCTAGAATGCCTCTTTTCAAGCTCAAATCTTTCTCTTGGAATCGTTCGAAGTTCATTTCCCGGGTAGCTTCCGTCTAGTAAGCTAATTTGTTGTTGCTTTCCCTTGTCCGACAGGGCATCGAGTCGCACTAGCTAATTCTCCCTGATAGACAAAAAGTGTCCTTACGGCTCAGATCTCGCGATTGCAGGGAATACCTTCAGGGGATATAGTAGCTCGCAGAAAAAAACTAGTTCGATTTGTTGGGAGGATTGAAGTAGCGAGTTTGGCGAGGAATTGCAACGAGGTATGTCGTCCTTCTCTTGTTCAAATAATTATATCTCAATTCCTTGCAAGATACTGAAGCTACATACGGCACAGCCACCGGATTTCTACACGGCAAAATTGTATCAGGACTGGTCACTTGGAAATGGCATGCAAGAAAATTTCGAGATCAGGAGTTATGTACGTCGGGATATTATGAGTATTTGACTCACTCTAATCTTTGGATTTATCTTCAAGCTTTGTCTCTGGAAATCGGAATTCTTGTCAAGTGGAGCAACTTTATCAATGAGATGAAGGAATTCCCAGCCACTTGATCGCTTTTTATCTTCGTTATGCATTATTAAACCACTGGCGAGGAGTGATGTGTCCCAACACATTTTGCCCTCAGAGCTAGTAGACAGGAGCCTTCAAGCCTTGGGCCGACGGTGCATGATGCAACCACATCAAACAAGCGGAGAGCTCCGAGTCGTTTAGACTACACTCAAAATAATCGTTTCTTCCATTGGCACTTATACTAACATTGTTATTAGACTGTAACTATACTATACCCTTGCTCATCGAAATTTTCTGAGCGTTTCCGCCGCCGGCTGAGGCTCGAGAGCGAGATAGACGCGGCATATCCATCCAATAAATTAATAGTTCCTTTAAAACTTTGAATCCGGTAAAGTAATACATCTTCGCACTGAGATAAGGGTTTGCTGACTGAGCAATCAACGAGGATGTGGTCTTTCTGATGAACTTTCTGGGGAAGCAGGCTGACGCCTCCGAGATGTGTGAGTGCCGCTACTAAGTAGGCGATGCTTGCCCTGACGAAAGATAAAGTAATGTAACAAGTCCTTGGCCAATCGCACTGCGGTGTAGAAAGTAAGTCATCTTTCAAGTCTTTCAAAGATCTCAATAATAACGCAAGGTTGATTCTGACGTTTGCTGTGGCATTGGCTTCGAGATAGCTGGTTTCGAGTAAGTGATGACCCTGAAATAATACGTTGAACTTCTACTCACATTATGAGTAATACAATAATCTATAGAGCGATTACTAGGGATTGACGCGTTTGACCAACGTTCGAGCCGCGTCTTATATTGGGAAAGCATTTACAAGATCAACTTCCGCCTTGCAATGCATGTGTAAGTAAGAAACATCTCCACTTGGTAAAAAAAACTGTAAGTAATAGACTTTCGAAGGCCTAAGCTGTAGGAACTCAAAGTAGAAAAGAATATCGATTCCGCCGGCTTCATATATGCGTGTGGAATGATGCCTGGAGTAATGAGAGAAGCGTTCTATTCGGGAATTGCAATATCTACTCGAGGGCGAGTTTCAGCATGTGCTTTCGAAATAATAAACAAGTCACTGAAACACATTTGGACGGTTCGACTCCCTTCTTACCGGATTTTCCTTCCCGAAACGGTGTAGGCGTCCTGAGCTCCGCCAGTAATTAAAAAAAATCGAAATAAAAGCAGTATTTGCCTAGGCCGGCCCAGTTTAGTTGAAAAAAAGTCTCTACAGCATGAGGCCAAGTTCAGGTTGAAAAGACAAATTTGTCCCTTTTGGGATTCAAGCAAAAATTGAAGTTTGGGGCGCTGCCGGGGTCCTACTTGTTCCATGGCCATTTTGTTTTCTACGCACGAGTTTCTACTAAACAGGAAGACCTAAAACTAAAGCATCAAAAATCTCGACTCCTTCGTCCTCTTTGAGGGAATTCGGCGACTCAGCCCAGTCGTTGGGTCCCGTACAACCAACAGTCCATATTGCGCCCTTGGAATTGCCCGTCGAGAAGAAGTTTATTTGGCTAGTGGCTTCATCGCTAAGGTCTCTGGTAAGCCGCTTGGTTTTTCTCTGGGCCAGACAACTTGAAGGTGTCTAGTCGCCACTAACTAGTATTCCTGATAGTCTTGAAGCTAGTAGAGTCGACTCTCTACCGTTGAGGGCTCACGATCTGGGAAAACTAGTGTCGTATTTTGTAGAAGATATAAGCTCAGCTTGTTGGGAGAAATGGGGGCTAATCGCGTTACAACAAGGTACGTCGTCCTTCACTTGTTCCAATAATTTTACTTTAATTTCTTCGAATTCCTTATTAGATATTTCTCAAAGAGCTTATCTCTTCTTGAAGAGTGGCATCAAACTTTAGCCTGGACTTTTTCCGTGACTGGAGCTCCTCCAGATCTATTGAGATCCAGCAAGACTCTATCCACAATTAAAAAAGTCCGAGATTTCAATCTCTTCTACGTCAATAGAAGTCCTTGAGGATTCCCATAAATAATTCTCGCAGGACTTGGCCATCGTGGAGGAAGGAGGAGAGAGGACAGGAGCAATTTTGGTAGCCGTTGTTGTATATTCTTCTACGTTCGGTATATACGCAATATACGCCTATTATACTCGGTATAATTGCCATTCTCTGCCTTTCAGACGTATCAAAAGCACTACTACTACTGGTGGAAAGTATTAGTATCTAGATTTTTCATTCTCCTACGCTTCCATCCAAACGCACGTCGCCCGGAGTGAATAGAAATATCTGTGCTTCCAAATGTCAGCCTCACGGAACTCGAATCTAGTTGAGGAATCCGTAGAGTTTCCTTGATGCTCGGATTCCTTTATTCTTGCATTATCTTCCTACGCATCATGAAGCAATGCACCAAAATTCCATCGATATCTTACCAATCGTGGTATACTTGCATTCAGTTTTTTTGATTCAATTGCGTCTATTAGGAGAATATGCATATATAAGTAAGGATGAGCCTTCGTTCAAGGACCCAGACACTGTCTACACCAAAAAACGCAACCTTTTCGTCCTACATGTGCTACTTGGTGAATGTTTCGAAGCGTCACGAGCAGTGCGGTCACCCTGTACGAATCAAGCGCGAAAAAGTAATTCCGTTTATTCTCGTTCTGCTCTACAGAATCTACAGCCTTCTTATCGACACACTTTTTTAGGTCGATTGTCACGGATTGACCTGCGCCCTCAGTATGTCTCATGATCCAGAGTATCATGTTTGCGTCTCGACCTGCAGCCAGACGTGAGACCATCTTTTGATTTGATAGTACAATGATAACCTCGAACATACGTAGTTTTTCGATGAACGATCAAGAGTTGACCTTGTTCAATGTGAGCGGCCTCTGTGAATCCTGCGCTGCTAGACTCGGTTTAGATTAGGATGATGGAGACAAGGAGAAAATAAATTGGTTAATGATCGCGGAGAGGTTTCTTACTAGTGCGCTACACATTTACTCCTTTTCTACATGTTGTATCCGAAAATTCCCACAAAATCCCAAATACATACAGCTGCGTTGCTGATATTATCTTGACGGGAGATGCCTGACCCTCTCATTCGATATTGATACTTCTCCCTCGAACCACCATCATTGACAGAAAGGCGCAAATGGTTTGTAAAAAAAGAAATCATCACCAGAGTCATATCTGTCATGATGACGCGTCCAGTCTGGGTCCTCAAAACTCGTCATCTAATATACCGACTTCAAGAACTAAATGTACTTACTCTGGACTAAAATTTACAGTTTGGGAGTCGAGGAATCGCATGAGTCACTGTATGATATATCTTAGAGAGAATCATCACCGGTCGTACAATCTGACCATGATGACGTCCAGTTTGAGCCCTGGTCATCTAATCCACCGAATTTCACGAGGGTAAGTCTACCATAAGTACGGGAGGCTGGTTACTTACTGGTGTTACGCGTTACGGTTTCAGTTCATTTTCCTTATAAGGTAAGGGAGTCAGCGACTAAGTATATTATTAAGCATGTGTCTGTTATTATGCGTTACGGTTATTCAATTGGTCTAAGTACCTTGCGGTCGTGACGATACAGTATTACACGGATGAAAATACTTCTGAAGAATGCGGCATACAATGTCAAAAATAAGTAAGAGCGATGGCACTGCTGAGTAAGCAGGAAGACCGAAAGGCAGGCATTGGATCGGGCGGCATTCTTTTGAACTTCGCGTCTTTTCTTCTGCCATTATGCGCGTCAAAAATATCGACCTCGTTCCCCCTTTAGTAGAAGCAGGCAAATTTCACGAGTTAGCCCAGGCGGGCCAAACGATTTCTGCTTCCTTGTCGCCTTACAATAACTCTTTGGCGGTACACATTGCGCCCTTGGAACCATCTTCATCGAAGCCATCGGCTATAGTGCAGGAAGAGGCACTTTATTTTGCAAGCTATGATGATATCCCTTCATCAGAGAGACGTCTGGTGAGCCACATTTGTTATTCAGACAAGACGAGTCTCAGCTCTCAATAGTTTATTGCGGACACGCTGGTCATCTTCTCCATGTTTAAAACCATGCTCAAAGGCGCGAAACTGAGAGATTCATCATGGTTTGAAGCCCGTAGCGCTTCCAGGTTTCTATTTCTTACGCGCGAAATTTTAGGCTGCAATCTCGGGATGCTCTAGAGATTATCCGGAAGCTCAGCGTTGACTATGTCAACTTTATTAAAGAATGCTGGATTCATGCCTCCGTGCGTCTTCTTCTGTTTTCTGTATGCCTGGCTGCCTATCCTTGCTCTAGCAACCGTTATCTCGCTCCGAACCTCTCCAATTCACTGCGGAGCACTATCGCAGTGTCTATTCTTCATTTTCTTTGTTTGTAGTTCTATGTATTCCCGAGCCTGGCTACGAAGACGCGCCAGTGGGCGAAGAGCTTATGGAGTGGCTGAATATTCATTTCATTGAGCCATCCACTGAGGAAGGTGACCAACTCAGCTCCCTCGATTCTCCATGGGAGGATGAAAATTTCTGGCCATACTTGACGAGGTGACTGATCTTTTTCTGAATGTGCACTAAATCTGACGATCACAGATCCATTCTTCGCGGTCTCTCAAAAGCATCCTTATTCTTCTTGAACACTCTACTACAACATCCGTCTGAAGATATACAGGATCTTGTAAAGACCCTTTTGCCCTTGGTGGAAACCCATCCCCGGCTACCACAATTTACTGCTGAAAGAGACTTTGCATATGCATCTCGAAAATGGAAAGACAAAGTCAAGGCTTTACGGGTTGAGATGGATCGTATACCCGAAGAATCGAGGTTCGATGAATTCTGCAATTGGTGGGATTCTCTCAGTGATATAGTTGGTATTCTCGAGGGTCGAGGGGAGGTCATCCAAAGGGTTTGCCAGGACCTGGGGGCGGATTGGAAGGAGGTATGCGCTGCTTGGGGAGTCTTTGTAGATAACAGGCTGAGAAGGCAGGATCTTCCGTGTGTTTTATATTATCCATCTTTCAATACGTACTCATCCCCCTTTCAGGGATGTCGTGGCGGACGTCTTGGACAATATGCCTCCGGACCCTACACACTTGGAGGACATGATACACTCCGCTCTCTTCTCTGGTCGACCGGAGCAGGCCTTGAAACACGCCTCGGAACTCGATCTGTGGCTCTCAGCTCATTTAGCGGACATTATGGAACCGTTGGGCTTACTGGATGCTGAGTCAAATTCCGAGTAACGTCTTTTCATCCAGAGCTTAAATTATGAATTAACTCTACTCTTGAGTAGGTCAGGACTTTCCAGACGCGATGAGTACGTGCTGTCGTATGCAGAATACCTTCATTCAGATCCAACCCTTTGGCGTATTACCATTGTCTACCTTTATTCTTGTGGGAAGATAGGCGAGGAACAGGGAGACGAGATCTTGATGAGGACTCCCCTGCGACTGGACGCTCCCAATTCCGGTGAAATGCAGCTTGATGCGGTGTCCGAAGTTGTGAAAGAGATTAGTTCGATTTGTCGAGAACATGGCCGCGAGTTGGTACGACGTGCAATTTGCAAGGTCGGTCGTCCTTGCCTTGTTTGATGAACTATGAAATTCACTTTATTCCTAGATTGCCTCAGCGACGTTAGTACGCTCCAAAGCTTATGGGCTGGCTATATCATACTCGGTATCTGCAGAAGATTGGCCAGGTTTAGGTCGTATCATTGATGCTGTTCTCGAAGAATACATTCAAAATGGTCAGCACATTTTTCTACCGAGTGTGATATGTGCACTGATGTTTTTTTTTTCATCAGGACCGGTCATCTTCGCCAGCCACGCCTCCAAAATTGCACCATCGCTGGAGGAAGTGCATGCCAGCTCACAAACCGAGGCGATATTCGTACACCGTCTGATGTTCGCAGTCAGATATTCTCAGATACATAAAATGCGGTTAGAGCAGGACTTTTGTACTGCAGCCTCAGACTTGGTCACTCTTCTTCGGGATGAAATCGCACCTCGATCGTGGTGGCCGGTACTGTTATGTGATTCGGTCGAGTTCCTGCAATATGGTACGTCGAGTTTTGCTGGCTTGCTGGGCTAAACTCTTACGCTCGAACTAGGTCCGAAATTGCTCTTCTCTTCTGCTGATGCTATCGAACTTCTTCGTAAATTGGAAGAGATATCCATTCGGAGCTCTCAAGGTTCTGCCGAGGACTATCTCGTGGTCTTAATTCGTACCATCAAAGGCGCCGGTATCAAAGAGGCGCTAGAACGGCTTAAAACAGTGCGATTGGCCATAGCAAGATATTTAGCACGATGTACTGTTGGAGTAGAGAAACATTATGGATGAGGGTCTCTTCGAACGCTCAATCTTGCTGCTATGTACGTTTTATCATCCATCTTTGCTCTATACGTCCGCAGGTGTAAACTGCTAGCACGAAATTTAAATGGGGACGCCACGATAAGCCACGAAGTTATTGGAAGTTTCCGATTCGACTGACACATTAATGGATGACTTTAAAAAAAAGTGCGCCATGCGGAGGGATGCTAAGCGAGGCTGCCGAGTCAGCGGTTTCGCGCAATTACCATCAAAAACTGGATGACTTCCCGTAAGGCTAGTTCCAAATAAATGACGATCTAATCAGCTCAGTGAACCTTCGAATTAGGCAAAATCAACCCCGGGGGGCCCGCGTGTTAGCGCAATCGATAAAGTAAACTAGCGAGACGGAGAGGACAATAAGCAAAAGGAAATGAATGAGACCTGGTGAGACGGAGAGGACTCTGGGGCCTCCATCTCACCGGCGCCGAACATATATAAGCAACTCCTGTAGACAGGGGTTAGTACGCCGCACGGCTCAGCGCTCTGAGACACACCTGTTTGCGACGGAACCACTTTCGACCTCGCTAGGTGGGTCCCGTACAGGTACATTCGCATCGCATTCGTTTTACCTTTACTGATTAGACTTCAGTAATCCTTCAGGATTAAATCGTCAATAAACAGTCCACGATTAGTGTTGCGATTAAAGTAGTGTTGGCTTGGGATGACAGCATGCCGGCTGCCACGCCGAAATTATGACAACGTATGCCGTGCCATTAAGTATATGTCACTTGGTGCGGCATGCTGCCACTCAAGCCGTGTTTAAGTACTTTTAGTATACAAAAATTATTAAAGTTTTTTTTTGATTTCTCAGAGAATTATTTATAGCTAACTTTGGCTGGCGGTTGCTTAGGTCCGGCGTCGACTGACAGCATGCATGCAGCATGTCGTGTCTATTTTTCGTTGATGCCGCTAAAAGCCGTGCCGCGCCGCGCCATGTCATGCCTTCGCAGCACTACTAGGCTCCGATCAACGGACTCCATCACAAACCGTTTTACAGAGGGGTCGGGAGGCCGTTCTAAACGGTTTTTGATGGCAATTGCGCGAAGCCGCTGACTCGGCAGCCTCGCTTCCGCATGGCGCACTTATTTTCATTGTTACGGGAAGGAAGGATGGAAGATTTTATTACACGGTAAGGTCCAAGAACTGAACACCGGCGGGTCCGATGCTTGTCCCGATGCGGCACAGGCACCTTTAAGGTCTCGGGACATGCACAGTGAGCAGACGACGAGCTCGCAGCCGACTCGGTGGCCGATGCTCTAGATCGCTACCCCTCTGTGAATGCCAACTACTATTCTACAGGCAGGTAGTACTATATAATGTATCTACATGCTTTTTGTATCTATTACTACTTATCTTGACCTAGGTACTTTGAGCTCATCCCGAGGACAAAGATGCTTGTGCCGCATTGGGCTACTTCTCGGCTAGCCGGCGTTCAGATCTTGGACCAAGCCGTGTAATATACTTCCTTCCTTCCTTCCGGTGTACCATCATAGATTTTCAAGATCTCAAATTAATACCCATTTAGCCAGAGCAGCATATGATGCATGGCATGATGCCAGATAGGCTATGTATGCCGGCTGGTCCAATATGAGTCCATATGGGTGTAGAGCTTTAAAATTGGCAAGTCATCCACTGTTTAGAACGGCCTCCCGACCCCTCTCTGTAAACGTCTGTAAACGTTTCTACAACGGTTTTTGATGGAGTCCGTTGATCGGAGGGCTCGCTTGGACTGTTTATTGACTATTTAATTTGGAAATAGCCTTACGGGAAGTCATCCATTTATCGATGAACATATGGCACTTGTTGAAGCCAAGTCCTTCACATGGTCATTGGAAAAATCATGTTTTGTAGTAGCATAGGTGAAAGCTGGAAACATATTGAGAAAAAGGCTGTACTAGTTCTTGAAGCACAACGGTGAGCAGAAGAGTCAATACTTTGAGAGCTCAGAATGTCATGGACTTTCGCTGACTTTGTAACTTTCGGATCCTGTTCCGTTCCTTTCACATTACATAAGAGGCTGCTTTCAATTTTAATTTCTGTACTAGGTCGTCAGTGATCTACACTTTTGACTAGATTTAGCCATTGGTTCGGCTACTGACAGCTCCCATTCATCTGACATCCTCCCCCCTTCATTTTGGGACAAAGTTTCCTTGGAAAGATGCACCCCAAACTCGAGAGTGGCCCATATCAAAATCATCGAGAACTTTCCTACTAACGCATTTATCCATTGCGTAGCACATATAACTTGGCCAAAGTTAACTACGCAGACTCCAAAGCAAACAATCCACTGGCGCAAGTACTTTTCAGCCCAGCTTTGCCTTCAGTGATGTGTTATATTCTCAATACTTCAAACGCATACGAATGCGGTCATCTCGTCAGAATTGGACGCCAAAAAGTATTTTTCCCCGACAAATGTACTCAGCCTACTGTCTGATGATCTTCTTTAGGTCGATTGTAACTCGGCTACATGCGCTCTGAGCAGAGACCATAATCCGGAATGGCACGATTGCATCACGACTTGTAACCAGAGGTGAATCTCACGATTGTAAAGGATACTTCATGGAAAGCTCACTCGAAAACAGCCTCATAACTCCAGATGGCGAATGGACCTCTGCAAGGATGAAAGGTGATTGCCAAACATGCCTTGTCAGACCGGGAAAGCCATAAGAGAAAGCGTGGCGTTTGTTTAAAAAGCTGCTGGGAGTTGACTGGAAGATTTGAGCCCCGCAGCTTGAGCCAATTTGAAGTCTAGTAGATCGAACAGAGCCGTTCTAGTCATTTATTGATGTATAAAGTTGAGTGTGTGTTGCATGGATTCACATTGAAGTTGAGTGAGCACTACAAAATCCCAGGATGCCTCAAGCTATTGTATAGCGAGTCCGATTGGTGTTTCTAGCTGCTCGCCTTCGGGGCCATTTCGTTGATTCCATTCAAATGATTATCGATTTTTTCTATCCTGATCCAACAGTCTATTGGTTGGTCATGAGCGCTTGGGTAGTTAACTTGGGGCCCAATCAGAATTGTGGAAGGTTTACTTTGGTAGCTCGGAGGTACCGGTTCGGCAATTCGGAGATAAGCTAACGTGGCGGTACTTTACCCTGATTCTTCTCATCTCATAACTTATCGCGAGTTTCGCTCTAATGCCTGAGGAAGGGTACCCGACAGTTGGCTGGGACAGTATCGACGAATCCGAACCATCCTACAGGCGACCTTCAATAACTTCCCGTGATGGCTCTACAGAATCTACCGGGCTTGGACACCAATTACGCTCTGGATCTCCCCAGCCAAGAGTAAGCTCAGAATCTGGCGGAATATCTTCAGGATCCAAGTGGAGAGATACCTCTACTGTTGTATCAGATTCGCAGGAAATATCAGTGCCAAATACTGAACTTGTGGAAGCTACATTCGACGAGAATGTTCTGAGGGCATTATGTGACATGGACGTATGCATTATTCTCTTGGGTTTTTATTTGCCAATCCAACTCATTATATATCCAGTGCGGCGTACCATTACTGCTAGATCGTATTAAACAGAGTATGGTCTCTTGCAGGGTAATTCGTTTACCTTACCTTTGGATAAACTGGCGCCCTCAATCATTCTTCAGGAAGCCTCGATCTTCTTCAAAAAACGGGCAGTTATCGAAGAAGAATATGGGAAAACTTTACAGAAGTTAGCTCGATCGACCGCAGAAGTGTACTCAATGAATGATGGAAAGGCAGGGTTAGTTAGTTTGCTGTTTTCTGTCGATATTCGTCTCTCATACTACTCTAGGACTTTCGTCACAGTTTGGCAGAACTCTATGAAACTTCACGAAGCACTAGGTGAAAATCGAATCAGATTCTCCCAACGGTTAAATGAGATGAGCGAGGAGTTGGCAAATATAGCGAAAGAAGTAGACAAGAACAGGAAATCAGTACGTCTCATTAATTTAATGCCATTCAAGATGTTGAATAACACTACCGCGTAGACGAAGGAGCTTGCGACTCGGTATGAGCGTGCCCTACAAGAATCCGAAGCATTTACGGAAAAGTGCAAGAACCGCCTAGATACAACCACCGAGGAACTCGAACGGTTGCTTCTCCAGAAAGAGGGCGAATCCTTCAAGGATAACACTGTTCAAGCTAGGACTGGGGCTACAGGTGGAAAACGTGTGATAGGTAAAGCCGTCGCCAAAGGAGGATTACTTCTCAAAGGAAAGAACCCTGGAAATGTGAACCCTTCAATTCATCGGTGTCTTGTATGGATTGCTCAAAGTTATTGCAGATTCAAAGACAGGAAGACGATATTAGATCCCGTATGTCTGCTGCGTCCGATGCATTCCGGAAAGCGGTGATGGATACACAGGGGATGCGGCAGGAGTACTTCAATTTCCAGCTTCCTCGTATATTGCGAGTGAGGACCCTTTTCATCTACAGAACATCCACTTTCTCACTTTACTTGTAGGCGTTGAAAGAATGCTCTGATGAAATCGATTTGGGCACACAATACCATCTCACGCGTTATGCCTTCCTGTTCGAAAGTATCTTGCTAAATGATGGCTCAACTCTAGTTCCTCCAAAAGACGAAGGTCAAACGGTTCGAATCATCTGCTGCTAGACGATATATTGACACAGAAATAAAATAGGAAACCAGTCGGTTGGGCTGAAAGCGGCCATTGAAATGATCGATAACCGCGGCGATTTTAGAACCTACATGCAAAACTATGCATACGCTCACGGGGGCTCTTCAAACAGAGGCCCGAGACGTGACGGCCCATCAGATGAAGGATTCGTGAGTATTTCTCCCGCTATCCATATCTATGCTATTCAAGCTGTCGTATAGCTACCTCCAATTGCTACACGCTCTTCCGATCGACCTCCTCCGAGTTCCTCCTCTTCAGCCACACATGTCAACGGTCACAATGGCGCAGATAAAGGCCGCCCTGTATTCGGCGTTGATCTCGGGGAACAGATGGCGAGAGATGATGTCGAGGTACCACCAATAATGAGAAAGTGCTGCGAGGCTATTGAGAAGTATGGGTCAACCTTGCAAGGCATCTACCGCTTGAGCGGTACCACAAGTAAAGTCGCTAAACTTAAGCAACTCCTCGATAAAGGTAAGCCTGTGCTTAATAGCTGGCTTCACCTTCTTAACTTTCTCTCTTTTTAGATCTTGAGGCAGTGGATTTGAACAATCAGGAGTGGTCTTCCGATATCAATAATGTCACCAGCGTGTTGAAAATGTGGCTACGAGAACTTCCAGAGCCATTGATGACGTTCAACTTGCAACACGGGTTTACTGAAGCTGCAAGTACGTGAATATTCACATTCCGTACCCCACTATATTGACATTGAGCCAGAAATCGAAAATGACCGCCTGCGCCACATTCGTCTCCACGAAAGAGTGAACGATCTGCCTGATCCCAATTACGCGACACTGAAGTATCTCTTGGGACACTTGCATCGGTATTTTAATCGATTACAGTATTAGCCGATATCTCTAACCTATAAATTTCAGCATCAACCAATACGCTTCCGAGAACTCAATGACGATGCAGAATCTCGCGATTGTTTTTGGACCTACTTTGTTTGGGCAACCAGCTCCTGCTGCCGATCCTTCAAGTAGTATCGCAGACGCTCCACATCAAAACCAAGTGAGTAAAATTCCCCGCATTACATTCCTCAAATGGCTAGACCTTGTTTATTATACCAGGCGATTGAAACGATTCTCAATCATTATACCGATATCTTTGTCGACGAATCTGGATGAATTTGTTCACCTTTCGCAGCTTCGTTGCGTGTACCGATTGTTGTACTATGTAGTAGGTGGTTTTTGGCTTCCATTATATTTATTCCTTTAGGTATTAGCTAATGAAATGATTGTACGGACATCTATACACTACATATACATTATTGTCATGAATAAAAAGGAGTGTCGCTGGGTCGCTGCTACTGCAGCGGTAGCCACATCCTGCCAGAGCCAATAACCCACTCAGAGTGAGACGGGAATGTGATTTTTTCCAGTGATGGACAAGCCCGGCTCCATTCATTGCAAAGACCAAGTTCCTGTTCCGCATCTGCCCCACCTACTGAAGTCGGGGATAAATCTAGGTGAACCAGTTGGTGGAATAAACTTAAAACGGATGACAAGCCAGTTAATAACCGCTACAAGGAGGTGTTTAGTGAATGATGACCAGCTTAGGCTAAATGTACCAACTTACTATGCCAGACATCGCGTAGTGTAGAGTATGACGCAACGCGAGTCGTATCTTCAGAGCGTCAATTGCAGGAAGGTGGGTAGCAATGTTCCGGAGAATAACTGGCCGTACTGACATGGCAGACAAGTCTAAAAAGCGAAGAGGTACTGTGGTACATGCGAACCGGGCGAGAATCTCTTGTGTAACATCGTAGTCTTCCCCAATCAGCGAAAGATAATGAATAGGTCGGCCTGGAAGAAGGTACGCCGATGCAATGGGTGAGCCACGAAAGGAAGATAGGACGGGAAGCGCGCCAGCAGCAACATTAAGAGCAGCATGTTGGTCAGGCAGCTTCAGGTGCTGTAATAAAGGCAAAGAGCCGAGGAAATTATCCAGAATACTGGAGTAAATTGCTGAGCCTTTCTTCCACTCTGCACCCAAAGAGCAACTGATGAGCTGTGGCAAATGAGAGCCCCGTATTATCTGCTCAACAACATGTGGTATCGATGGCTGGGAATGATGATTGGCTGGTCCTAGCCAAAGTTCGAGAGACTCGAGTGAGGAAAGGGTACGAACCGCCTCTGCCAGCTTTTGCAGAGTGAAAGTAAAATCAAAATGGGCTGATGAAGACTGCCCGTCTGTATGCCATCGAATGTGAAGTCCACGAATGCTCTCAACTAGATGTGAGCGCTGAATGATGGATTCGCAGCAAATCTTCGTCCGCCATGGATGAGGCGAAGACTCTGAGAGCACGTCTCTAATAGATATGGACGAGTACAAGATGTGTTCTGCCACAGCATTGAGTCTATGAGACACGCGTGCAAGTAACGCTAGGACAGACAGAGGGAGGTCGCAGAACATCTGATAGAGCACTTCGTTGGGTAGTGAAACATTTAAGCTGACGGATGTCCCATAATTCGAAGGCATAGTGACCTGTAAGAGTCGTAAACTGAGGAACGTAGCAGTTCAAGAGCGGGTCAAGTACCATGTTTAATAGTATTTCTGCCATCACATATCGGATGAAACCCGGAAAATTATCAAAACGCTTGTACTTGGGTGTGCCTAAACTCTTCAAGGACGACTAAACACCTTGATTGGATTGGTGAGCATAATCAACTGACTCTCGCCAGAATACGGATAAACCCTGGATGAAATGTCGGGATATTTCATGACTCGCGCTCGGACGGAGTCCTTGAAGAATCACAGTAGAAATTCTGTGACTGAATATTCAAAGGCATTGAGATCTGTAGCCTAGATGAGAAAGCACGAACCTCTAGACGAAAGACGACCGCAGAGAAAGGTGGAAGTTTTCACTGCACGCTCTAACCTTGAGGCTTGATCCGCAGTGCGCCACACTTATCCCTTCCCGACGTTCGTCATCACAACACACAGGAACGGCGTCCGCATTTTCCGAGCATGATAAGACGATTATCACAGATTCACAATCAGCCTGGAAGCAATGGAATAATATCGATACTCAGCGAGTAGTACTAATTCAAGCGAGGTTCAACTCGGCAAAATTCATCCACCTAAATTGCGCTAGCCTACATCTGGAAGTCATCTATCTACAGAAACTTTGCAATCAACTCTGAATCCCAGTATCTAGATTCTTGTCTGAGATTTATGCCTGCAATCCATGCTCTTTTCGCTTCTCAGGTTTGGATTGCATTTTTTGGATGCACGTTTTCGCTTTTGGAAATCCCTTTCCCTTCATTAACGATGAAGCCTATATCAATTCATCGCAGGACTCTTTCCTTCTACTTCGAATGAAACTGCTGCCACACCAAAACTCATCTGACAGTCGGAACTTCGCAGGAAGCCTCGTGAGAGCGCCACTTGGTGCAATAATAGAAAATCGTCGCACCATCTGAATGACAAACTTGATTGCGTACCAAAACTATGGAGCCTACTGCAAGCCACTGGTTCTGTGACTCGGAGCTAAGATGACAGACATGAGGACGCATTATGGACTCAGCTATGATCTGGAACTGCAAGCTAACGTTAATAATCCGAAGACTACTGGCAACGAGACTCGAGACCCGCATTGGAAAAAAGAACTAGAAAATTCCTTGAAGATATATCAATATTGGAGTACAACGGCGATTAAAAAAGAGAACTCAAAAGCACAAATGAGAAGAGAACAACAAGTTGACCATATTCAAGTTGAGCGTTCGCTGTACGTAACTTTCCCACCCGCTGCTAGATACAAACTTTCTTGCAATGTCAACCATTAATTTGAACATAGTAGTACAGAATTATCTGAAGTAAAATTTTGGGCAATGACCCAGAGGATGAGTCCAATTGAAGCGGAAATGTACTAAATGACGGTCAAAGCGTCAAATTGCAATAAGAGCGAACATTTATTTTTCAATTTAGATTACGGCCTAAAATATCTCTTCGTTGGATAATCATGGATACACTGGACCGTCTTCGATATAAGCGGATTAAAGCCTCGGGGCAATCCTACGGCGCTATTTGAACTAGTCTTCTGAGTACTCCAATAACAATACTGTTGCCGTGTGTAGAATATTTGAGCAAATCAAGCTGCAGTTTCTAAGATAAATCTATCCAGTGTCCTTATATTCAACTCTGGTTCTTATTTTGCAGACATTAGATGCAAAAGTTCACCGAAAACTATGGAGATAGTGCTGCATTGAATTGAAAAGACCAGGCGTCACCACATGCTCTCAAAAATACTGTCTTTGGCATATAGGGTAAATGCAGGGACGAGTTGCGAAGGTGTTTTTTTTTTGGAGGGGGAGGGGCTCTTTTATTACGTGTGTACAGGTAAGACTAAGTACCTACTACCGAGACAGGCGCATCTCCACTCTATGTAGTGTATGTATTGAGAAAAGTCTCTGGGGGTCAGTAAAGCTACGGATAGTGCTTTTAGGTAGTGAAGAAGGTGTATCCCTGAGTCTTTAGTGGAAATCAATTCAAGACTTGCAGACCAGCACATTAGCAAAATGCATATTTAGCAATTCAAACCTAACAGCAAACGTCTAATTTCCCAGAAAAAAAAAACCTCAAATTCCCAACAAACATAAGATTTCACAGCACTCTCCAGTGCCAGAGCCGCCCAGCATGTTTAATCTCCAAATAAGGAAGTAATCCGGCCTCTGAGAGCTCTGGCCAGCGTTGCCTTTACCATCTAGACCCTGGAGCGCTGGTACCAGGCACTTTCGGGTACTGGCCGCATCACACACGTTTTGCTGATAGAACTGAAAATGTATCAGGCAAAGAACCAGTAGATATTGTCTATCCTAGGATCATCTCCATACTAATATCGGGCGAGACGTGCAATTGATTGGCCAACAACCCCAATGATAAATTTGTGCAGCTTGTGCAATTTGACGTCTTGACCTAGTCTCCCGTACTACGCAGGCAGGGTAATACAACGAGCATAAAACGTCTTTGCCGGCGTTGGTAGTGGCCACGGTTATTATCATGCCTCGCTCAAGATGATACCAGCAACGCAGTATTAATTTGGTTTTGCGGTGCTTATAGAGGATAGTACTACAATATGTTGATGTGTAGTGCGATGGTAAGAAACCTCAGCTCTCCGCAATCAATAACCGATTTCCTTTCCCTTTGTCTCCGTCATCCTCTAATAAGACAGGATTCACAGTGGCCGTCCAATTCGAACGAGGTCAGCTCTTGATCGTCCATCGAAAAACTATGTCGGTCCCCGGTTATCATTATACATTAAATCAAAGGATCGTCTCACGTCTGACTGCAGGTCGAGGCGCAAACATGATACTCTGGATTATGAAGCCCACTGAGAGCGCAGTCCGTCCTGTTACAATCGATCTAAAGAGTGTTGATAATAATAATAATTAGACTACAAATTTTCTAGACGGAGACGAGAAAAACAGAATTACTTTGTCACGTTTAATTCGGACTAGGTCCCCACACCCCTTGTAACGCTTTGCGGTATTTTGCAGGTAACACATGTAAAGGGAAAACGTTGCGTTTTCGGTGGTGGGCTCACAATAAATGTCTGGACTCGTCCTTGGAACCTGCTGAGGGCTCACCTCACTTATATAGTTCACGGTCTACTAAGTACTAATTTAAGCATCAAATCGAAAAACTAAATGCAAGCTCACTGTACGATTGGTTTCATCATATCAAAAGATTAAAAGGAATCCTAGCATCAAGGAAGGTCTGTAGATTCCTCAGGCTGTCCCTCCCGGGCCTAACTAGATTCGAATTCTGTACCAAGGCTGCTGACACTTGGAGGCACAGATATCTCTATTCGCTCTGGGCGAAGTTTGGGTGTCTGACTTCACATGGAAGGACACGAGAACGTTTTCAAGAGCACTGACTCGGACTCGTAGGCGCCACGGTTCCCAACAACTGATTCGTCGAATTTGCTTGTTTCCCCCAAGAGAAGCTTCCTTTCGACGTCACTAGTCGCTAATGGGGAGCCAGTTACGCAGAACAAAGGGTGAGAGTCAAGTGTGGAGTTGTGGTGGGACCCCGGTCCCTCAAACTCTGACAATTTTTTCTCAAAGCTTAAACGGAATAAAAGTTCATTTTTTAAACCTGAAGTCGACCTTATGTCCAAAGATGTTTTTTTAACCCCAATTTGGGCTGGAAGCATCGATTCGCGGATCTATCGCCTTCAAGAACAGAGATTCAGAAGACTGCGCAAGTAGATGTTCCAACGCTATTCATCCAATATTCCTATCTACTGTCTACATAGTATACGAAGACTCAGTGGTAAACTTTTCCGCCCGTTATCATCGTCGGGAAGATTGTAGGAAAGAATGTATCAGTCGATCTATTTGGAAATTTTCCTTATTTTGGAAGTTCGGGGTCCTTTGTCTATCCCTCTCCCGCTCCGTGTTTAGCACTTCCTCTCTTCCGTTTCCTCTGGCCGTTTTTATCTGAACCTCATCATGAACAGTCAGAGCGCTCTTTATCATCAAAAGGTTCTCGAACTACAATATCGTAACCGACATACATTGCCTTGGGGACTCGTGCTCATGCAGGCAAAGTGCGGCGCCAAGACGTCGGTTGTATTGAGTCTACGACTACGCCCGCGTCAGCGCGGAGCCCCACGATTCCAATCTGTACCCATCCATAAAATCCCGGCGGAACATTTCGATTCACCGCTAACGTTGCACTACTACGTTCGCCAGCATTAAGTCACATAGATAAGAAACTGACATGTGTTTAGTAGCTTGGTCTCTAGAGGATCGGTATAATTCGTAAAATCCTTGTCGTTCTCGAATTTATTCCGACATCCTCTAGAGGGGACTGCTTTAGGCGGCCTACGTGTTTAGAATAACAGACAAAGGGGAATAACATGAGACCGCCGCTTTGAATAAGAAAAAGACGAGAAAATTCGTCCACCGCTTAGAAAAATTCTGTGATTCAACGGCGTTGCAAAGCAAGTTTAACAAAAGCGAATTTTTAGACCCTTAAACTTGGCGACAGTGAGAACAGTGCGGTCGCGTATGCTCTAGGCACTGACGCGGAAGTCTTCAGAGTGACCCCAATGACCGCAGGCTAAAAGAGGCGACTTCTTCCGCTTCCCCCACCGATTTTTTACCAAGCAGCATGCTCACCCATGTCCAGAAGGTGTAGATGAACTGAGCACGGAATGATAGTAACAAAGAAAGGATGAACGAACCTTCAACCTCGGTTGGCAACAGAACTTCGAGCTAATGAAAAAATTATCTTGAGACAAGCGAGGAGGTTACAGATTTACATGTTTAGGAGGTGGTAGAAGCAGGTAAATAAGCTGAACATGAGGGAGGATAATAGCTGATCATGGGCGAGGAAAACGAACAGGCGTGGCAACTTGAGCTTCACAGAGCTGACGAAAAATCACTTTCAGCTCAGCTCCAAGTAACTTTCGAGTACGTAATCTTAACAGCCAGCCAACTGCGAAGCAGACTGTGTTAAGTACTCCGCACGGTAGGACACGCTTTGGCATTTCCTTATATACTTACGATTGCTTTACTTCCTGTGTTTCGGCTTACCTAGTTGATCGGGTGATCGAATTATAGTCTATAGACCTAATATTAACACCTAGCCTTCGAGAATTTCTTCTCAGAATTTTACTCCCTTGGTTGTACGCTACCTAGAGCTCTAACTGAGGTGTGCTTTTCCTTTATTCTTCTTACCGTAAGTACTGTTATTTATTATCTCCTTTAGACATCTTATCTATTTAACAGACTGCCTTTCAGCAGCGGTAATACAGCTAGTAGGCATCCTAGGCAGACTATTGAACAATGAACATACAGAGAAACTCAAGTGTACTAATTATTAATCTTAATAGCGCTCTGCGGCGGCCCGCTTACTACCATTTTAGGGCAAGCTAGGGTACATTCGGCCACAGAGATACGCTTATACTACTAGGAAAATCGGGCTTAGACTAAGTTGGAGCTCATGTATCTCACCGTACTAATTGAGAAAGTGGCGTTGTATCTTTACTTGTGGTCCGAGAGCCTCATCACCCCCTTCACCCCTTAAATAGCACATTTCACAGAATCCGTCCAATGTCGCCTCTGTGAAGTTTTGATCACGACCGATGCTATGTATCAAGGGCATCATAAGTAAGTGCTGCATTTGGACTCTCGACGTCAATGAGTTTTACCTCTGAATGCAGCTCAACTCGCAGTCGTGCCATTGTGGATTATGGGACCTACTGTGAGCGCAGGTAGTAGAGCCGCAATCAACCTAAGCAGCGAAACTGTTGGCATGATAACGCTAGCAGTGGGCTGAAAGAATAATTACTTGCCTTTTCGCGTTTAATTCGGACCAAATCATCACATTGTGTATATGCATTTGAAGTATTCAGAATATGGCACATATTTGAGAAGGAAATAAAGAGGACTGTGCGTTGGTGATCGCGGGTAGATTGATGGGTTGCATCGTTTTGACCCAGTGCTCTTATATACTCCTTCAGAGGGTTTAAACCAACGTTTCTACCATTAGTATCGAACCACGTCCCTAGATTCAATGGTTCTTCATATTATGGCACGATCTTATCGATGAAAGAATACTTACCAAAGATACATGTTGAATTTATTGGAATCCAGATGTCGCACACTGTCCTCCAGTGAATTTCCTTGCTCCTGCCAAGGCAGAGAAGTTTCCATAAGCTCTGGGGTGCCGTTGTGAAAGAAATGTATCTAGGATGTTAAAAAAGACTGCGCTGTCGTTTCGCGTAGAACCAGGATACGTAGAACCAGGAGCTTGAAAGATAGCTAGTCCTTCAGTTCCTACAGGCTGCAGGAAATAATGCTAGAGCCTTCGAATTGACAGAAGTTCAACAGCCGAATAGGGAAGAGCTTGAAAAGGAATCTTGGATTTTGTATATGATTGGAGCGAGTTAACCAGTCACATAGGGATCCCGACGTATGGATATTGCGGGGTCATACTAATTTCCCGGGCACCCCGAGATCCTAGATTCGACTTCGGCATGAAGATGAAGAAAGACGGCAGCTGGGCTTGAGGTTCATGTTGTAAGGTTCGCAGAATATCTAGGAAAGGAAAGGAAGTTGAAGTAAAATTATTTGAAAAAGTGAAGGACGACGTACTTTGTATTCCTCGACTCATCCAAATATCCCTAAAAAATTAAGCAGCAGTCTCCGGGAGCTACAAGGTCCAAAATATTTTGAGAACATAAAGGGGAAGAAGGTATACTTGTTTCCTGGCACCTATCGGTAATAATTCTTCTACAACTCGGCAGCTAAAAACCACCCGCATGGATTGTGGGCCAACAAACTCTTTCTACGGCGACAACGAAATTGCGGAGCACGAAGACTGGAGGCGTCGAGTTTGGTTGCATTTAACGCTTTACTTTGGTGCGGTAATTGTTTTTGCTGCCAACGACTGAAATTAAAAGGATTCGACTAGGCCAAAGGAATAGTGAGGCCACTTATCAGACACACATACAAGCTCTGCCATAGATGCAGCACTGTCGCCACTCATTCATGCCTGGGAGGCGGTAGAATTATCGAGGAAATACTGGAGGGTCCAGGGATAAGGATTCGAGGTGATTATAACAAAGAATGCTGAGACGAAGGAGCGGCTCCAAGTGAGCGGTTCAAAAATAAAGTAAACAACTCCAATGAATACAAGCCATAATAAGCTCCTCTACGCAATCTGTGGAGTCCGTGCGGAAACCATGACCCACTCAAGAGTTGGAGATCAGACACAAGCGACTCGACTCTGAACTCAATCGCAGCGATGAGCTCGACACAATTTGTGGAGCAACGACGATCTACTCAATAGATTGGCCGAGCTAGAGGTCTAGGTCCACGATGACTGAAGCCCAGTTGCAGCAACGAATGCATGAGCTCTACACACTCTGTGGAGAAACGATCTACTCAATAGATTAGCCGAGCTAGAGGTCTAGGGTCCCCGTGGACTGAACCCGGTTGCAGCAACGAACGCATGAGCTCTACACAATCTGTGGAGAAACGATCTACTCAATAGATGGGCCGAGCTGGAGGTCTAGGTCCACGACGACTGAGTTACAGCTTGGCTGCAGCGACAAACGCACGAGCTCTACACAATCTGTATCTCAATAGCTTGAAGTCTGACACGAGGGTGGTCAGCGAACGACGGCCAACACAACAACTCTCAGCCATGTAACAGTAGAATGGTTGCAATATGCGATTTCTTCCCCTCCACCGGTTACCGTTCTGTCAAAGACGCAGCATGATCATCCATGCCCAGAAATTGTGCCAAGGCGAATGGAATCATCGAGCTAATGAAAATTACATTCAGATAATCGAAAAGGTTATAGATATTGTTTCCTTCACGAGCCTGAGTGTCTTCGCAAAATCCTTGTCCATATTAGTGGCCTTTGAAATCCTGAGCATTAAATTCTTGTTAGAGCGCAATGGTAAATAGTTCGGTCGCTTACCCAACTTGAGAGGACAACGACGAACGGGCTCAAGAATACGCTAGCTTCCCACCATACGTGGGCTCCTGTGGACGATCCATAAATAGATCACCAAACTTATTCCTGACTGAAATGAAGCCCCACGAACGCGGTTCTGGAACTCAGTACTGGCTCAATAAGCTCTCGCAGGGGAATCGGGTCTAAGTACTTAGAGCATTCAAATGTCTGATGACCGAATCACTAGCGAAAGGCAGCGAACGGCGTCGAAAGGAGGTACAAAAGCGATTATTGTCAAAGAGATACAGAATAAAGGGAATAAATTACAATAAAAGTACAGATAAAGCTCGAATCCCTATGCACCGAAACCATAAAGTGTACGCCCTGAACCGCTTAAGAGCGTACACGACATCGAGAGCCGTTACTGTTTTCCGTTTTGCGTGCTCGGTGTATGTTACAGAGTCTCGAATAACCTGAATGAACGAGGTGAGCAGGGGATACGATCAGAAGCGAACTAACACAAACATTTTCTAGGAAAATCTTGAGAACACCACGAGTCTCTTCGTAGATGAGACCAGAGATACGTTTGACACCTCCACGACGTGCCAATCTACGGAATAGCGGGCTTTGTGATACCTGAACGAAAATAAGAGCAAGTTCAAAGCCCCAGTACGAAGTAAACTTACCCTGGATGTTGTCACGAAGAATCTTACGGTGACGCTTGGCTCCTCCCTTTCCAAGTCCCTGAGAGAGGAAGAGAAGTCAGAAAGAAATCGAGGCGAAATTAACAATCGGCTTACTTTTCCACCTTTACCACGGCCAGACATCGTTAATAGTTGTTAAAAGAGGTGGAAGTTTTGGGAGTGTTGAGTGTAGTAGCAACGGGGCGCTGATTGAAGATGCAGATCCGAGCTGAACGCTATATAGTGCGGGAATGTGGCTGTGTCGAAATTATTGTTTACTGCATTCAACGCGTTTCTCGATCACGTGCACCGATCGCGTCGCGTTTGTATAAATAAGCCGGCCTTCAACTCCGAAAGCCATCTTCAGTTTCAACCAAAACTACCACCGCCATCTCCACCACTCAGACTCTTCACTACTAAATTCGCAATGGCTCGTACCAAGCAAACCGCTCGTAAATCTACTGGAGGTGAGCGGACTTGGCTGATTTTTTTCTCCTTTTCTCAACGCTTCTTTCTTCAGGAAAGGCTCCTCGTAAACAGTTGGCCGCTAAATCTTCTGCGCGTAAAACAGCTGTAAGTGCTTTGGTTTGCTTGTAATCTGCTCCTGCTCATGGTATTCTGTAGACTGGTGCAGCTGGTGGTGTGAAGAAGCCTCATCGCTTCAGGCCTGGAACTGTCGCTCTTCGTGAAATTAGACGTTATCAAAAGTCGACCGAGCTGCTTATCCGCAAGCTTCCTTTCCAACGACTTGTTCGTGAGATTGCCCAGGATTTCAAGGTGCGTGCACTTGCTCGATGTTTTCGCCTTTTGCTCACTCCCACCTCTAGACTGATCTCCGTTTCCAATCATCTGCCGTCATGGCTCTTCAGGAAGCCGCAGAGGCTTACCTCGTTTCGCTCTTCGAAGACACCAATCTTGCTGCTATCCACGCCAAGCGTGTCACCATCCAGCCCAAGGATCTTGCTTTGGCACGTAGACTGAGAGGAGAGCGGTCATGAGCATGTTTTCTGTGGACGTTTTCATTTCTCTTCCTCGATTTGTTTATTACTCCCATTGTACTTGTAAATGTACCACATAGTCTCCATGCATTTATGCCTACCCTACAATATATGCATATGCTGTAAATCCCTTCTAAAGTCTTTCGTGAACTGAACGTTAGCTTTGCGGTCGTTCTCAGTTTGACCTCGTTTCAGTACTCAGGTATTCAGTGGCCGGTGCTCACCATCAAAGGTCTTATCGACGAGAAGGCGCCGAATCCTTGCTAAATCGAGTGCGGTAGGCGGGAACTGCCAGCTTCAAATAATTTTAAATTTGAAAAATGATTTTGAAACCCCAGCCACCTGAGGTTTTCCGGGCCATAGAATTGATGGATTTGCGCGGATTGTCACGTCACTGGGCGCGCCTTGCTGTGGCGTTCGTGTTTGTTGATTCAAACCAACTCATACTATGCGAACCACCGCCACAATGGTGGCTCCTTACTTCTGGTAAGCCTTCCTTCATGCCTCCAAACAAGTTTAGTACGGTTGGACAGCCGTTTTGAAGGGATTAGAGGTCGGGCTTCATTCCAAGGGCCCGGCCTTGAACTCAAGGGTGGTGAAACAACTGGAACGGCCGGTTCGGGGGGCAATTCTTGTCGACTCTAGACCTTTATATACTAACCAAACAATCTATTATAGTATCCATTCCTCGCATAGGGCTACAGCGCCTCATTCTCTCCATTCCATGAATACACATCCCCGATTTGTTTTTCTCTATGGTTGAAACTTATGGCGGCTCTTGAAGGAACCTGATCTGTAACTTGTCACTACTCTCATTTCACACCTTCTCTCCCCATTCAGTTGCTCTCTTCTGGAAAGTAGTTCGTTGAAGATTGTCGGTAGGATTGGCAGCGGTTTCTGGTGCGCGTTATTGCTTTTCTTTGATCAACTGTGGTTTAACCACCATGTCGTCCTATTACTTGCAACAACTCCTCATGACGAATCCCCTTATGAAGTACTGTCACGCCGACTCATCACTCACCATCTTGGGGCACTAACGACGCGTAATCCCAAACAATGTATACAATTACTTCGATGCTACGTGCCCACGGCATTACCACCACAACTCCCTCAATCCTAGAATGCTGTGCGTTCCGACTACAAACTCATTCCGCTCTCTCCTCAATGCAAAATGATCCACTCTTGAATATATTCTACTATGCTATCGTCTCAGTATAACTGATATCACCACACCTTACTTATCACAATTCATTTCATCCCCAACACTGTACGATTTATCATTTGATTGGATGCCCAGCAGACTTCGTTAGCATTAATTCTTTATATGCCCGATAACTCACTGGGTATTCTGGCACTGGAAGCGGTGATCACGGCAAGGAAGGAATCAATGGCTTTATCAAAGAGCACACCTGCGGCGTTGTCTGAAGCCATGAGCCTTAGCGAGTTGATTGCGGAGGAGGATGATTTGGCTCCGATTGACAGTCCTCGTCGCATTCGTGGGCGCTATGACCCCATCCGTGGATAGACCTTCAAGTATTTTCTGCACTCCTTACAATATACGCTCATTTATTGCATTCTGTAAGTTGAGTACATTGATTATCTGATTCCCAGCTCCCGTGCCTCGGATGGGACCCCGGGTGGCCGGGATTTTGAAATAAATTTCTGAATTTAAAAATTTTTGAAGCTGACCGTTCCCGCCTACCTCAAATCGAGGTTTATCTCGAGTGGCGAGCCACGAAATCGCGTTGAGTTTGTTAAACTTGTCACTTGGATGAAATCACCTCGAGCTGACGAGCCTACGCGCAACTTGATGGTTTTTCGCGTCCGTTTCATTCAAATATAGCTAGTTTTTACCTAATTTATTCGTTCAAGTACTGTAGAGTCCAAAGACAAATATCGCGCCCAATTCCTTCTACTAATAATCCATTCACTTCCATTTCACGACCAGGTCCTAGTGTGTATCTGGAGTCAGAAAAAAGAGATAAAGCAATTGACGTACAAGATGAAGGATGTGAGAGCTTGTACCAACGGAGATAGCGAAGGTCCCATACCACTGTTGGGTGACAACAGACCATAGTACATAGTACATACAATTTGCAATGTCAGCAAAATACAAGATGGCACACGAAACTTCAGACCTCGCTACCGTCCAGGATAACCCTTTGCTTGGATAGCAAGCAAAACCCCGACAATCATGCAGTGGTAGAGTCACAGGCGTTTGTACCAAGAGCGTTATTGGGTGCGTCGTCACCTTGGAAATGTTTAGTGAAGCGTAACTTGGAATGCGTACACCAAGGACTGCATACTCCGAAGCTTGTTCAAAAGTAGACCACCAAAACAATAGAAGGGCGACTGAGTCTGCTGGATCCCTGTCCAGAGCAACCGTATCCAATTGGCTTGGTCATTGAATTGGCTCCTAATGGAAACACAGATTGAAATCCCTGCAGTTTCATCACCCCGTTGCCGCCGGCGGTCCTAGAATTCATGAATGAAACGTTCGAACTACTTAACGGAATTTGGAAAGTCCTGACTCCGGTGTTACCGAAGCGAGACTGCGACGAGTTCAGTTTCACTTCACCCAAGAAAGATTTTTCAACAATCAACATCGACCAACCGTCATCCATTGAACCTTCAACATACACTACACGTACGTACTTACGCATGTTCAGCCATGCCTAGCCGTCAACACAATCGCCTCAATCACCAACGGTATGACAGACAAGCTCTTCTTGAGTCCTGCACCAAAGTCCTTCCAGAAGCCCTTCGTCCTCATCTGGTGGCATTTCTCACCAATCAGCTTGGAGAGCTCTCCAGCACGGTCCTTAGGGTGTTTGCTTGTCGATTTGAAAAACAGCTTATCAACGGCTTCTGCCACCTCCGATGACGAGTCCTTGTAGGGTTTGGCCTTCTTCTTGTCATCTTTACCCTCCTTCTTTTCACCACCTTTACCTTTGGGCTTTTCAGGCGGTGGTGCGTTCTCGGAAGAGGATGATGAGGAAGATGACTTTGAGGACTCGGCAGAGCTGTCATGCCATGATGAGAAAATGGGAACTGCTGAAATATTATGTACTTACGAATGCGAGTCTGAAGAACTGGCAGAAGACGAAGATGCAGAGGAGGCGCCGGCAGCCCCTTCAGCGGACGAGGAGGCAGAGGCGGCGGCGCTTGCAGACTCTCCAGAGGACGAGGACGCAGAAGCAGCACTTGCAGCAGAGGAGGCGCCGGAAGACGACCCAGCAGAGGAACCCGAGGCGGCACTGCTGTAGGTTGAGTGAATAACGGCAACTGGAGAGATAATACTGTGTACACACCTTGAAGTTGACTTCTCAGACTCGGAAGAAGTTTTCTTCTGCTCAGTCTCTGTGGAGGTAGAGTTGCTGGTGGACTGGGCGGAGGACTCAGCACCAGATGTGGGTTTGGATTTGGAACCAGATTCCGAGGCAGAAGACGAGGAACTACTCTCGGTCGAAACGGTGGTGGTGTCGGTCACACTCTCCGAGACAGATGTGGAGCTGTCCGAGAGTAGAATGAAAATACGCTCGATGAAACAGAATGCGGCAACTCACGTTTCAGTGGAAGCCACCTGGTTGCCAAGAGCCGCTTGGGCTTTGGTGCTATGAATGAAAGTGTAAGTGCACGGGGAGATGAGCGATGGAAAAGGCTTCTTTACGCTGGGGGCTTATTGCTACTGGAGGTGAATGAGTATAAGGCATACGACATGAGAATTTTTTTTTGTACTCACAGCGACGTTTCTGCTCCTCCTCCAGATGAGGGATCGCTGTTTGAAGACGTTAGGAAAACAGCAGAAAAAAGGTGTCAACAGTACTCACATTGGCATAGAAAGAGAAAATGTAAGGAGTGTCATTACGAGCATTAAGCCCAGCGCGATGCGGACTAGTCCCAGTTGACTTGGCCATTTCAGAGCTGTATGTATGAGGAACAATGGAATGGAAGAATCGAGTTGATTAGAATGTGTTGCGCGGAGCCTGTCCAGCAGGTTTCGGGATTTCTTTAGTCTTGGGGGGGGGAAGTGACCAGCACGATGAGAGAAACAGAAAACGGGCCCTGGTTCACCGACTATATATTATATATCGGAAATCAGATGCGGCCATCACGGCTGATATTAAACGGATGGATATCATTTTATTTTGCCGATAAGGCAGGGATAAGGCAGTGTCCAGTGCTGTGTGCGCGCAAAAAATAGACAGCAGGCTTGGAATCGGCTTGAAGTTGGAATGCTCTGAGATGAAAAAAAGTTAGATTGAAGAAGGTGAGAGAAGTTGGTGAAAGTTGGTGAAAAAAACTCGTTCATTAGATATGATTATGTAGTAACATTAGCCAGTCCACAAAGACAAAGCAAACATTGAACCATTCTGACTTTAAACCACGAGGTCCTTATGAACGGTCAAGCTTCTTCACAGCTCGTTCACACTTATGAGCGCACTCCGAATTTGAATCTTGCACCAGTCCCAGGGCCCAGCAACGCGTATCAGCCAGATTTGCTTCTCCTACAAGTCAAGCGTTCCTTGAAGCTGCGGAAGATGTCGAGGTCGATCCGGAAACCATACAAGAGCTTATACAATTAATTTCGGACAGGGAACCGACGAATGTCGTGGACGAGACACCAGATGTAGAGAGCGAAGATGACGAGTGGCTAGTCAAGACAAGAACACTTGTTGCATAACGATCATGATGAGGACCTCGATATATCTGCACTGTTCAACAACAATGTGCATGATGGTATAGGCATACATATTTCCCTTGGTTGTGACTGACAAGTTAGACAGAAACCTGGACCAAGCAGGAGATCAAAGAGATGCTAGGTTGCCTTAAAGAGCGAGGTCAGCTTATTACCTGTCCTCCTAGCCTTCTCTCATTGTCAAAATGAAGGGATGGGTCATTTTGTACGCATGTATGCGATAAACCGTGCAATACCGATACCAAAATTACTTTTAGTATTCGGAATCAACCTGGTATGTGGAATCTTCGCTTACTTGGTTCTGTGACTAAATTTGTGCCCATAGTGTCCGGAACTTCAGAACAGAAGCAATCCAACGTTATACTACTTTCTTCGGGTGGCCATGTGGAAAGAGTCTGTAACCCCAATCTCCACGATTCTACGGTACTGATACTGGTTATTAGACTTCGACTGCGAGAGAAGCTCCCTCAGTATAACACGATATCGGATGCGGTCGAATTGATTCGGAACAGTAAACGAATGCTAATTCTCACAGGCGCTGGTATAAGTGTGTACCCTTTCCATTTTGTGCGCCCAGTTCCTGATATTTTCCCGAATCCTAGGCGTTTCCTGTGGAATCCCCGATTTCAGGTCCCGTAATGGGTTATACGCACAGTTGGGTGGTTATGAGTTGGACGATCCCCAGCAAATGCATGTACTTCTCGTTATCATTCACAAGAGGCGCTGACATCTATATACTAACAGGTTCGATATAAATTATTTCCGTGAAAATCCATCTGGTATTTATGTCCGAATCCGTTTATATCCATTTGCTCACTTTCCGGTATAGTATTTTAGTAAGTCTGACATAAATGCGTGTTGCCCGGTTTGAAAGCTTAATGGGTGCGCACAGTTCATTTGCTAGGTATGCGATTATGTTCCTTCTAGCTATTTCGCTCATTTATACGTCGCGACAGTCAGATATACCCCTCGAATTTTGTACCTTCCCCTTGCCATCGTTTCATCAAACTCGTTGAAGATAAGGGCCAGGTAGGTTCTCTGCCTTGCATCTCCTCGCTAATCTGATGACATCTCTAGCTCCTTCGTGTAAGGTGCTCACTCGTCAAATCCAGTCCATTCTTACCGTTGTATAGAATTACACGCAAAACATAGACACTTTGGAAACCGTCGCTGGCGTCAAGCAGGTTTTGCAGTGTCATGGTTCTTTTGCCACTGCAAGCTGTTTGCTCTGCCGCAGACGGGTACCGGGTAACGAGATCGAATCCGAAATCATGCGTCGGAAGGTACCGTTGTGTCCTGTGTGCAATCCACCGAATCCACCGTCGTCAGCACAGAAGAATGGCAAGAAACAGAGCAAGAAAAAGGCAAAAGGCGAATGGGACAGTGATTGTGAAGATGAAAGTGACGCTCCCACGTATCCTCCGGGTATAATGAAGGTAGGCTCTGACGGTTTTCAACGGGGATGTAAATATTTAATGTCTTCACAGCCCGATATCACATTTTTCGGTGAAAAATTGACTGACGACTTTGATCACTTCGCTGGAGGAAGACCGAGAAAAGGTTGATCTTACTACTCGTCATTGGCTACCTCTTTGAAGGTTGCGCCTGTCGCGGATATCTTGTGTGAGTCTTCCTATAAGTTTCCTTCACTTTCATCACTGATTTCGTAAAAGCCCATCTACCGCATTCTGTTCCACAGGTGAAGAACCATCTCAGTATCATTGTTGCTACAGTTGGTTAACGTTTTGTTTAGATCTTAATCAACAAAACTCCAATCAGACATATAAATCCTGATGTGAGCTGCTGCTGCTTTTTCCGCCCAACTGGATACTCAAACGTTCGTATGCCAGATTGTTCTTTTGGGAAACGCCGACGACATTGTAGTACAACTATGCGCTGAGCTCGAATGGGACCTACCTCCACCAACATTACCTGCATCTCCGCCACCCTCCACCGGACGTTTACAGCCTCCGCGAGGGAACCTCAAAAAGCGACCATCATCTGGGATGGAGGAGGAAGGGGAAGAATGTCCTCAGGAGCCTCGTAGAGTGGGAAACAGGCGAGTAAATCGCTTTCTCGTGTTTCTCTTTTTCACTGACTGGGCTGTTGTTCGTAGCCATGTGTGGTTATTCTCTGGCGCGGAGGGTGGGAAATGGCTTTCCGATTTCGAGAAACAGCTTGGGATCCATGTTCAATCTTCGCAGTCGTCTTCAGCTACGCAAACCCGAGCGTCCTCCCCTGGTACAACTGATCTCGGACGAGATGTTAAGAAGGCGCGCGTTTCGTGATTTTGCATTGGGGTATTAGGAGTGTGTACTGTCTGTAGTTTACAAGTGCTGTAATCATTAGGTGGCGCAAAGAGTTGATACACAAGTCCAGCAAAATTAATTTCCATACATAGCGTTTAGTTAGTATCATTTTGTTTCGATTTTGCTGTCGCTGATCGATGAGCTAGCATGCGTAAGCACATTCAGTACGTATGATGACAGACAGCCTACGACTACAGCAACGGAAGTTGTAACCTTGGCCAGAGATGAGCACAAGTGCAAGTATCATGTTCAGTTCTGGAGATGATGGGTTCGTTTCTCCTCTCTCACGAATCAAGATATCCGTTTGCTCACCGTTTAAATAAATCTGGCGTGGTGTGAATGTTGGGTAACCTAACTTTCATGTCCTAATACTTATCACACGTCTGTTTTCATTCTGTGAATGCCCTGCTCCTCATTTCATCTTCCCTGCTTTATCGAAAATACTGATTACAATCATAGGTCCCCAGAATGAACTCTGTGTTACAGTAGTCTATCGACAAGCCTTAAGCTTCAGCTACCATTTTCTCATACAGAATCAACTCCTTCAGCCATCTGGCGCAAATGCTCTTTATCGGCAGATTCATCCACCAAAGCTCTGAGGTGTCCTGCCTCGTTCTTCAGTAATTCTTTTGGAGAATCGTATTCAACCTAGAATACATCAGATGCGCACCCATAAGTTTCAAAGGTTCAATGAGAAAGAAAACGTGCTTACAATTCTTCCTGCATCCAAGACCATCTGTCCAAGATTCATTAGACGCTTCACTACGGGGAAAAAGATTCACTCACAATCTTATCAGCGTCCATGATTGTCTGTAGACGGTGAGCTACAGTGATCAAAGTAACATCACCTTTGAGCTCATGCCGAAGCGAGGACTGGATGACGGCGTCCGTTTTGTAGTCGATGGCCGAAGTTGCTGTTGCAGAAACCGAGTCAAAAGGGCATCGTAATATGAGTGTATTAATCTGACCTTCATCCAAGATGAGCAGTTTGCTTTCGCGAACCATTGCTCGGGCGAGAGCGAGAATTTGACGCTGCCCAACGGATAAATTACCCCCTCCGCTTGCAATAGCAGTGTCCAACCCAATGCGAGCATCTTCATCTTCACTTTGAACAGAATACAGGCCTGCCGAGCGTAGTGCATCATATAATGTAACATCGTCATACTGGTCGAAAGGATCGAGGTTCCGTCTGACAGTACCGCTTAGAAGCTCTGGCTGTGTTGGACTACATTAGAGAAAAAACTAGCCGAAAGTAGGAGCAACACATACCATCTGAGGGATGATTGTGATCTTGGTTCTCAAATCGTCTAGATTGAGAGTTGAAGTTGGAATACCGTCGAGATACACTTCGCCACCGGTATAGATGCATCTGAGGAGGGACAACATCAAAGTGCTCTGTAAATAATGTTCAGTGATGCGCATTGAGCTAGTGACACTACCTACCTTGCCGGAACCCGTACGTCCAACTTGACTAAATGTTAAGATACGTCTGTTAACCGAGTTTTTAATACGTACCGACACCGATACGTTCGCCCGATTTGACATGGAAGTTGATATCTTGTAGTACCTGTGGACCACCTGGCGAGTATTTTGCATTCAACTTTTCCACTCGGAGGTCGCCACTCGATGGCCAGTATGCAGGAGGAACACCCCCCTTCGTTGGTCTGGGTTCTTGCTCGATTTCGATATAGGCATTGATGCGCTCCAGACTTGGGGTAGAGATGAGCGAGGATCCTTCACATACCACACAAAAACCAACCTGTTAGTCTTGATTTGAAAATCATTCATAATGCGAATGTAGTGGAGTATGGAACTTGTAAATAAAACTGCGGACGAATCAAAACAAGCGAAGTGGGAAAGGAGGGACGATCTTTACCTGCGAGATTGAGAGAGAACCCAGTGTTAGAAGCTGTTTGACCGCGGAAGTATACTAAATAGGCAGCCAGGCCTGCAGAGAATATATTTCCAAGGAGGTCGAGCCGAACGTCGATCCAGCGATTAAGATTGTAAAACACACGAGAAGGACGCGAATAATAATTGATTCGCGTGAGCGATTCTTCGATGAAACGTTGTTGTACGCCATAGGCTCGTACTGATACTGTTAAAGAAGTAAGCTCAACAATAATCCATCGTCACTAAATCAATATGTACATACCTAATCCCGCCATAATAGTCCCGAAACTAAACCATCTCAGCAAACAAGACGAAACAAGAATTTTACTAACACTTACTGTCCAAGGACAGGCGCTTGCGCGTTTGACTGGACACGTTTGATAGGCAGTTGCGCTTTGATATAGATAGATCCACATAAAGCACCAGCCAAGCTAACCAAGAAACCGGGCAGCAAGAACGCAGGACTCAGGTAGATGATAGAGCAAAATTGTACCACCATGATGATGGTCAATCGAGTGAGCGTGCTCAGCTGGTTTAGTAGGGGACCATCGACTACAACATCGTAAGCAATGGAAAGCGGAACAAAGAAGGGACACACTATCACGCATGTCCTGTGTGCATCGCGTAATCACTCGAGATGTCGGGGTGGTGTCTAGCCACCTTGAGCAAAAGTTCAGTGAGTAGACGGCAGAGAATGCAGTGGACTAATTCACAGACCTCATGGTGGTACCCAGCACTGATTGCACGAGCTGTTTGTGAATGCTTCTTGAAGCACGTATAACACCGAAAAGATAGACAATGTAGCCGCAACAAAAGAACAGGATGTTGAAGTATCATGATCATCGCTACAATATATCGTCTGAGCCATAGTTTACATAACTTAGCAGGAAAAAGGCTGGTGTACATACTGTAGCCCGTAAGATAGCTGAACAGAAGTGTCAATTTGGAGTACGCTCAACCATGGGTATTGACTCACTAGATGTCATCAACCTGGGAAGGATCACGAATCTCATACTGACTCGCCCAGTAGCCAAGAAACCATGGTTGGAAAGTCTCAGACGATTCTGAGATGATGAAGCAGCCAATAAATGAAACAAAGAACAATATAACATGCCGCCCGCCTAGTCCCTTGAAAAGCAGTCGTACTGGGGATAGTTTTCTTCAGTTCTGTTGAACGACGGTATAAACATAACACTTACGAGCCAGCCAGCCCACGTTACCAACCTGCACTTCTTCCTCAATAATGAGTTTGCCCTGACCATCTGTAGCCTTCTTGGTTTTGTCGTCGTCTGCATCAATCTCCTCTGCGGATTCAATCATTGATGCCTCGGTTTCAAACTGAGACGCCAGAACTTTATCGTGGGATAGCGCTTCAGACACGGTTCCTTGGCTGAGGATACGGCCATCCTTAATCGATACTACAAATCCAGCGATAGATTGGACCAAGGCCACATTGTGCGTCACCATTAGAATGGTCCTATCTTTAACCAAGTCTCCCTTGAGACACTTGTCCACGATCCACTTCGATGTATGGACATCCAATGCAGCGAGCACGTCGTCCAGCAAGACGATGTCTGCTTTGGAGTAAATTGCGCGTGCCAACGTAACCCGAGCTTTTTGCCCCCCTGAAAGCGTCAAACCTTTCTCGCCGACCTCAGTCTCATCTCCGGCTTGGAACAGTTCCAGGTCTCGCTCTAGAGCGCATTGGTACAAGACTTTCTTGTAACGTTCTTCGTCAAGGTCCAATCCGAAAAGGATGTTCTCCTAAAGATCAATCTATTCAGCGACGGCCGAGGTACAAGACCGTTGTGCGCACCTTGATAGTAGCGTTCTGAACCCAGGACTCTTGGGCGGCATACGCAACACCACGAGTTCGGGGCAAATTGTACCAAGAGTCGGGCTCCGATGGTATAAAGTGCATCTCTGACAGTAAAGCCATGAGCATGGACGTCTTTCCAGAGCCGGTACCTCCTAGAATTAAATTAATGGTGTCCCTCTTGAATATGAGCTCTCCGTCGATTTTGAAGAAAAACTGCCGCTTCGAGGAACCGCCAGAGTAATCGTTCGACCAGCTAAACGTAGCATTTCGGAAGCCGATTTCTTGAGACGGGTTGCCTAAATCGTCGCTTACGTGACCAGTGAAGGAGTCAAGGAGTTCGGTCTGGAAGTGAGAGTAAATGGCCTATCAGGGCAGTTGCAAGGAAGATGTGTACCTCATACAAAAACTCGGTTACACGATCGAGAGATACCTTGGCATTCACCTGAAAACAGTGTCAGCGAGACTCTCGACAATTAAATGCAGTAGGCTTCTTACGCTTTGAGTGAGGGCATCTACAACTTGATGCATCAATCTAAGATGGCGATCAGATGGAGAGCGCAAAGGTCATGGTTAAAAACTGCTCACGATCCAATCATCTTGAAGACAACCATGCTGCTGAAAACCTTGGACGCAGAAAGCTCTTGCTTCATCACCACTGTCTACAAAGAAAATTTAGCCCACTTGGCGGAGATTAATCAGGATAAACTGACATAGGTCCCATACGTGGCTAACATGGTCAACAATCCGATAGTATAACTGGAAAGAAAAATGAGACGATTGAACTTAATCGAAATGTATAAAAACCACTTTGTTATTCCGGTAGCTAATTCGAGTTGGCGAAGCTTGCGAATGTAGGAGAGCTCTTCCTCGCGCGCATCTTTAATCCTGGAATTCATCAGCGTCTCCCATCCACAGACTTTGATCAATCGCATCACGTTCATGGCTAAAAGTCGCGGTTCAGTAATGTTCCCGGGGAGCTCGTAAAAAGACATACTCTCGGTCACCATTTGTATACGAGCATCGGTCTTCATCATCCTGATCTTCTGTCTGGTTCGAATCATCTTTGTGAATAGGGTTGGAAGAGGGAAAAGTAAAATCCTGATGGCTAGGCCGACAAATGCACTAGAAAAGAAGATGAGAGTGCCTTCAAAAAGAATAGAAACAGCTCACCTCCATCCTAAAACCTTGTATAAGAAAAATACGCAAAGAGTAACTCGGATGGGCAACTGTATGACCAGACGCAAAACATCCTTTCCATCCATGATATTTTGCATGTCAGTGGTAATAAGGTTGTTTACTTTGCCTAGAATATTCTTTGTTTCAGCTTTCGGTTTTACCGGTGTTGTCGATAGAGGAGGCACAAGTTCGGGAACCGATGATTTTGCGTTGTCAGCGTCTTTTTGAAGATTCGAAGAAGAGGTTCGCCTGGAGGCGCTGGACGAGCCCGCCTGAAGAGTCGCATCCCTAGAACGAGCGTCTAACGGAGTAGCAGAGTGTAAAGTTTGTTCATCTCCTTCATCTGCAGGGCTACTTGTTCCACTACTCAGAAGTAGTCGTTTCATCTGGAATAGGCGTTGCGGTCCCAGACACCGAGGGAGTAGGGTCAAATGGTTTCTCGTCAGACGTCTCCGCTTTGACACGTATCCTAAGGGCGTGTTCGAGGATGGTCTCTGTGAGGATCGCTTTGGCCTGCACAACTTGGCGCGTCTACAAAAACAGTGAGCTATGATTTGGATTGATTCAACAGAAATAAACCACATACGCTGATGTATAGGTACATTTCAGATGCCATCGTTTGCAGAATTCGACCGATGAAAATCCCAACGATCCAGACCCAGGGCTTGAAGAAGGCGCCGACGCCCTTAGTCTCGAGATATCTGTGTGTGAAAGGTAAACTCAGCACAAGAGGGTATTTTCGTCATGATACATACTCTAGAAGATTTTTAACACCGATAGGAGTCGTAAATTCCAAAAAGGTCTGCAGCACAACAAGAACAGACAGTGAGGCGATTTCCTTGGCGAATACCCGAAGAATGGAGAAAAAGGCATTTCTACGCTTGACAATAATAGTGGGATCAAAGTGCTGCAGAGTAGACCTCAGGATCAAATACAGCAAGAAGACACAGAACGTACATGAAAGTTTCGTTTCGTCAGGTAATCGGCGTAATCATAGTCTGATAGAGGTGGAAGATCATCATACGAGAAATTCGGTGAATAGTAAGCTTTGATAATGACAGAGTCCATAAACCCATACGCAAGCATGAGATAGCAGCGAACATGTCTGTTCTGGGGTTGGGACTTTTGGACTCTGCGAACGGAGAGTTAGTAAAGGCTAAATCTCTCACAGTCGTAACGAACCTTGGGGTCAATAGGGATGTATTTTCGTGGAACGGTAAGCGGGATAATAACGCCTGCAAGAGCTAGCAACAGAGATTTTGGCCCAAAGAAGCGAACCTTCGTCCTTATCTTGAGGAGTCAGTGCAAATGTCCCGAGCTGGATAAATGTCCCGATATGCATATACTGACTAGTGTAGCGCAAAGAACGGTGTTTCAGATGTCGGACGGAGTTGTAGCTCCACCTCCAATTAGCAGAGACAGATACGAGTGCCAATATTGTCGAATAGAGCTGCGATACCAAAATTGAGTGGTAATAAAGGAATGTATAACTGAAGTAGCATACGAAAATGCATAACAAGGCACTGTAGATCCATCGTTCGTTCTCTTCCATCCACTAACTTGGACGATGGTGATTCCAATGAGCGCGAAACATGTCGCGAGTCTAACAAGATAATATCCAAAGATAACTGGACCTCCAAGGATAGAAATTTGGCCATCCGGGGCAACAGGAATCACCTTGAGAACGCGTCAATCGCAAGATAGAGACGTGCAGGAGCAGTAGGACGGCAGAGGCAGCTGCGACACATGAAGGAATCAGGAAGAATGTTCTTTGACAAGAATCAGTACTTGAGGCGATATCGTAATTTCTCAAACTCACGAGTCATTTGAGTGGGGGTAGAAGAAAGTGAGCTGTGAGCCCGTCGCCGTTGAAGCTGAACCCATTGTGGGCTATAGAAGCCATAAACCGCCAGTTTATCATGATGATTCTCATCACTCTTGAGCGCTACTACTGACCCGAACCTCCGAACCATGAAGTCACACGACAGCGAAAAAGAGTGAAAACTACAAAAAGCTGTGGACAAGCTGTAGAGGTTATTCATTTGACTGTATGTCTTTACGGGGGCCTATCCTTCAACAATGAATCCTAATGAATCATTGTTCACTGATGGTTTCCTGAGATTTAGGAATCACCAGAGTAGCTATACTTGTAGGATGCATTTGGGACCTTGGCTTCCTCTTCAAGTTCAAATGTGGGCTAAGTGCTTGCAAAAGTGCACACTCAGAAATTTATGATCTTGGGGTGGTATCATAAAGCTCATCCTCATGCTTCGGTACACCTTGTGTACTAGAATTGGCCAACATTGTCCCGCTCCTGCCTTGGCGGATGTCAATGTCTATGCGCGCCAATTCCATGCCAAAACCCTCTTTTCCTTCAAGCTAAGAACCTGTGCATATGTCATTACTTTGACTGTGTCCAGGTTCATAAGCTTAGATATTTATTATATCCTTGCACCCGTGTACTACGCTAGTACTTACCTTATAAGTTCTATCAGGTCTGAATTAGACACGGGTATCATGGTGCGCGGCAAGCAGCACTGCATGCTATTGCACGAAGTTTCTATCACAGAAAAGCAAATGAAAAAGGCCTTGATGACTGGGGGGGATGGCCGCAAGCGGCGAAGGGCCGAACCTTTTGGGATCAGAGAGCATCGATTTCTTCAAGGGCTTAAGTATGGATTACTCAAGTATAAGTGACATATAATAAACTAGTATTTATGCAGAAAATGATGAATGCTACAAGTTCGCTACCAAAACTTGAGCATTCGAAACCAGAAATGGAAGCATCATTTTCAGCATCATGAACCTCCTCAACAATATTGACCTTTTTAGCCCATGATAAAATGTCGGTGTCATAATCAAGCATCGGATCAACAGCAGGCAGAGGAATGGGTACATGCTCAGATTTGTCAAAGTCTTTTGCCTCTGAGACTTCTGCGAATATGCTCAAATTTGCGTAGCTTTAAAGCCTTTGCAGAAGAGAGAAACTGCTCTGGAAACGTCACCATGCACTACAGCAGCATCAGCAGCATTTTCACGATGAACAGGACAACTCGAGGTACATGAGTGAAGGGAAAACAAACATAGGTTAGTGGCGAACTCGCACAACCATTACAGATAAGATTGTGATATACCATTTATAGAAGGGCAGTACTAGCAGAAAAAGGAAATCTGTCGTCCCAATATGGATCCCGTGGGAAAAGTCTGGAAATAACACGCACTTGACATTCTTGTAAGGAGCCAAACCTAAAGGTTCGGCAATGAAAGGGTAATTGATTGTGTCAATGAATAATTAATATGTGCCCCGCCTAGTGCCACTTCAGCGATCAAAAATGTTCTTTCCAGAAAACACTTCCAACTCCGACAAGCAGGAGGCTAGGATTTCGTCGATTCCGATCCCAAAGCATGGCTTGACCATTCGAGACGCTCAACCTTTCGGAAGAGCGTGGACGGAATGAAGCCATCCACGCCTCCATCGGTGACAATGCCATCAGTCTCATTAAGAGTGACATAGAAGCCAAGGCCGTTCTGCATAGACTTTTCGATGTCTATGTGAATCACAATAAGGGAAGACGATTCCCTGCCTGATACTAGACCGACCATTCAGCCTTTATAGGAGACGTGAAGATTGAATACGCACGAGAATATTCTATAGGGTCGGGGATAGCTTTGGATAGCTTAATGAGATGTTCATCCTCAGCTGGACGAATGCCTTGCTTTTCTGAAAAATACATTCAAATTTAAAACTTGGCGGAAATAGAAATACACAACATACGGATCCTGTCCCATTCATCTAGCTCCGCAACATACACGATTTTTTTAAGCTTGCGCGCGTCAACTATTTCCTTCCGACTTGGATCGATAAACTAAAAATTGCGGCTCAGGTGACAATTGCTCTGTAAGATATGATAAACACACCTTGATAGTGTGTTGCCCAGTAGCTCGAACCCACCATTCATTTGGTTCGCGTTCTTTCCACTCGATTCTACTGACGGTATCCAATTTACAGAGGGCCTTAAGATTGCTAAGGGGCATTCGTTTGAATATACCAATTTTAAGCTAGATGAAAATTGAGTACTTGATCACAGAGCCGTAAAAGAAGCGAAAACTCACAACATCCTCTGCCAACGCGTATCCATCAGGTTTGATATATATACCAAGAGAAGGAGCATTATGGCGAAGTATCCAAGCTAGCCGTGGACCAAATTTTTTGAGAGCTGTATAGGCTACGAAATTCTCATCTTTGAGGGGTTTAGGAGCTGGAAAGTCATGTTCTGATTGGATTTTTTTTGCTCATGCAAAGGCGACGAACCTAGTCGACGTTTGATCGTCATGGGCGAAATAAAACGCCTTTGAGATATAAAGAATGCATGATTTGATAGCTTCGTATTCAAGCTAGTGAAGAGCATGCAAATCACAGCCGTATGAGCTCGTTGTGAACCATAAAAGAAGAGTGGTTGAGGCGGCGCGGAGAGAAGCTGGGCGCTAAATGTTCCATTCAGATTCCACGGCGTTGGAAGGCCATGCTCAACGCTGTTCACCGCGAGGGAATTGAATCAGCTGCTCTTCGTCGTCTCTAGAATGAATTTCGCATGAAATTCGCCGAAGAAATGTCGTTTAAAAGTGATTATCACTTGCATATCACCTGTACTGAAGAGAAAATACTGAAGCATGCGGTAGCTTTGACTCCCATCTCACACGACATTTTTACCATGGGTTCAACTGAACAGAACTGGATTAGAACTGTTAAAAGCACCCAACTGGAACTCAAGGACTCCCATGCGTTCAGGTCCGAAGTTCATGCGCAGGCTAAATATTCTTTCTACAGCCTTGCTAGAGCCTCTATCATCCTCGATACGGGCTTGGACGTGTCTTCTTTCCCCGGCAATTGGAGCTGCACATGGCAGATTGGCATGATACCGTTATGTTGATACGTATATAAGGCTCGATATCAGAGCCTAAAGTTTACGACAACGATGTTGCTCTCGTCCATTTTCCTCATCCTTCCGTTGGCGGCGCTTGCTTCCCCACTCTCATCTCGTTCCGAGCTCTACAGTGACTTTTCCACAAAGCACTCGTGGGGAAAAGGTGTCTCCTCTCCTTCCCCTGTTTGGTCCTATCACTCTACTCCGGACCCAGAGTCTCTTATCAACTTGCGCTTTGGTTTGCGTCCATCCAACTTTGACACGCTCATTGGTCATCTTCAAGAGACGTCTGACCCTTTCCATGAACGCTACGGAAACCATCTGAGCAAGGAGCAGGTTGATGAGCTCATGCGTCCTACGGACGAGACGATGGAAGAGGTCAAGGAGTGGTTGAACTGGCACGGTGTCGAGCACGACGCTACTGCTACCACGGATCGAGCAATCATCGTGAACATCCCAGTCTCTCTCGCCGAGACTCTGTTGAACACAACATTCCACGTGTTCGTGCATGCAGGTTCTGATGAGAAGATTGTCCGTACCCTGGAGTACTCTCTTCCTCGCCACCTTCACGACCACATCAACCTCGTTTCACCCACCACGTACTTTGGCACCACCCGTAGCATGCGGGTGACTAGCTTCTTGCAGCCTGGCCGTCCTAGCTTGAGCTTGGGTGAACTTTCAAGCGATGTCACCCCGCCAAACAGCTGCGAGGAAACAATTACTCCGACGTGTCTCAAAGACCTTTACAATGTAAGATACGTTTCAATCTCCCTGTAATATCCCAGTTTCTGATGTTTCTTTGCAGACGGTTGGCTACACTCCGACAGAGACTGCGACCAACAAAATTGGTATTACCGGATACCTTGAAGAATTCGCGGTAATTTTTAGTCTTCCTCGGGCAGCCTGACAAGTACTGACGATTTGTTGAATGTGCTTGCACAGGTGACCGCCGATTTAACTGATTTCGCGAGGGAGTTCCTGGCACCAGCAGCTGCCGGTGTCTCCTTCACGCTCGTAGAGATCAATGGCGGACTAGACACGCAATCGGATCCGGGTGTTGAAGCTAATCTGGATGTGCAATACGCTACGGGAATTTCATTCCCCACTCCCCTCACCTTCTACAGGTGCGTTACCGTGTCGGTGCATTTTTGTCGAGTCCGAAACTGAATATTCTGCATTGATTAGCACTGGAGGCTCTCCTCCTTTCACCCCTGATTCATCAACTCCTACCAACACCAACGAACCCTATCTAAATTGGCTGGATTTCATTGCGTGAGTTATTTTTCCGAAAGACGGAAGGGACGCGTCGAGACGCGCTGCATTTCCGTCCCGTTCGCCGTTCACGTTTTCTGACCGTTCCGCTAGTACTGTTGCCGACGATGAGCTACCAAACACATTTAGTACATCGTACGGAGATGATGAGCAGACGGTCCCTCTCGACTACGCAACGGAAGTTTGTAATCTATTTGCTACCCTTGGTGCCAGAGGTGCAAGTGTCATGTTCAGTTCTGGAGATTCTGGGTTGGTTTCTCTTTTACTCTATGCTGGCAATTACTCACCGTGTCGAATCTAGTGTTGGTGACGGCACCTGTGAAACAAACACTTCACCCGAAAAAGTTCAATTCCAGCCCGCATTCCCTGCTGGGTACGTTGCTCGCTACCTAACTTTTATGTCCTAGTACTTATCACATGACTGTTTCCTTCTGTCTGCAGCTGTGAGTGCCCTGCTCCTAATTCACCTTCCCTACTCTATCAAAATCCTGATTGAAATTCATAGGTCCTTGGGTCACTGCAGTTGGTGCCACCACAGGTATTTCTTAAACAAACATTCTTTTTAGAGGAGTGTTAACTTGTTTTCAAGGTATCGCCCCTGAAGTAGCCGTCAATCAGTTTGGGTCGGGAGGCGGATTCTCAAACTACTTTGGCCAACCCAGTTACCAAACAGCTGCTGTAGAGGCCTACCTCCACCAAATTTGGCAGCGCGGATTCTACCCTCTTTAACAAATCTGGGAGAGCGTATGTCTTCATCCTTCACCTTACACTGGGAGCATTGGCTGTGGCATCTAACATCTAGGTGCTTTGATTTGATCTTGAAGCGCTTCCTTGAAGGGCAACTGGAAATGCATACAAGAGATCTGGCTGAAGCCTCGTCCTTTGAAGTGCAGTCCAAAGTCAACGGCACTCAACTTCCAATTGCCCTTCGAGTGAGTTTCAAGGTGATATGAGAGCACCTGAATCCCAGCTCCCAATGCTGCCAGTGTAATTATCTTTATTCTGGCCTCATATCTAACAACTTGTTCAGATATCCCGATGTTGCAGCGCAGGGTCAAGGATTCCAAGTCGTTGTCGGTGGACGCGTTGAGTCTGTAGATGGAACTTCTTGCGCTGCTCCGACCTTCTCAGGAGTCATCGCCCTCCTCAACGACTTTGCTCTCGCTACAACTGGAAAGAAACTTGGATTCCTCAACCCATTATTGTACGCAAACCCCAGTGCCTTAATGACACTTACGTCTGCGTATAGCGGGTCGGCGGGTGGGGGTTTGGTGCGGGGGGGGGGGTGGGACGGGGGGAGTGTCTCTACGTCCTCCATTTCTCGCTTACTTAATTCTAATCGGTCATCTAAGAATCTGATCGTGAAGAAACGTCAGCTGAAGAGGATCGTCACGGTGCTGAACCCCCGAACTGGTCTCGCGGGGCGCGCAGCCATGCTGTCTTCGCATCTTAGAACTGAGAGCAATTCTGTCAAACATGGTGTAACGAGCTCCGAAAAAACAAGTGATACATAATCCGTAATAGTGATAAGGACCGGTATATCGAGGCTTACAGCGCTCACAAGGCTGTCGAATCCATCGCACGCGATACGCTGCGATATTCGACGCGAATTCCATGTGCTTCAAGGTTTTGTAGCCGACAGCTGTCGCGAAGAGTCGGTCTGTACTTTAATAGTGGAGTATTGGTACAAACGAGGGCAGACAATCATTAACAACTCGGACGATTACTTAATAGTTCGTTTCAAGCCTTACATCAGTATCCTAAAAATTTAACATCATATGTCAATAATTATAATCAGTGTAATAAAAATTGATGGCCAACATTTTAATTTCGAATTTTTGGCTCGTCGCCGCGCAATTATGATAAAAAGTAATGAAAAAAAAAAAAAAAAAAAAAAATACATAAAGTCCTTGTCCTTCTTCGGAAAGATAGTCCTCAATAGGGCTAGCCTGAGCAGGCTACATGCTCAAATGCTAGGCAATCGTAAGCCAAGGTAAAAAAGATGCGCCGACGCACCGCCAAGAATAAGCTAGGGGTGATGCATCACTGCGAGAATGCATTTCTTTTTGCGCTGCAATTAGCGGCACTCATCTGTCCAAGCCCCATAAAACCGTCTAAGGGTCTCTTCCTTCTGTCGCTTGCTACTCCTTTCTTAGTCATACCAGGGTTCATGCACCGATCGCTCGTACCGCTCTTTCACTTCATCCTGCATGCCTTCGCATTTGGCCTCATGTCCATATGCCTCTTTCAGTGAGAGTTATCGGGGGTCCCAGGCCACGCCTTGTGGCACATGGCCGACCGCTGCCCGCACTCGCCGCCTTTCTGCGCGGTTGACCTCGCCTGCCGGCCAATTTCAATTTGCAAAAGATGATTCGGCTGAACCAAGGATCACTCCGGCGCCACCTTTGCAGACTCCATGACGGACAACACCTTGTAAACCTCTAAGACTCTAATAATCCCATCTAACCTTGTCGCGTCAGTCCTTGCACACACACACTCCAAACGTCATAGTGATTTTAGGAGACGTTTGCCATCAGGCGCGACAACGGCGTGGCAGCTGAACGCTCCTGGGGCAGCTAGAGCCACCGCACCGTCTAATCCACTCGACCCTCCGCATACACACAGCCGACTTATCTGCCAATGCGCGGCACATGCCGAGAAATGTCGCATCGGAGATTCTCTCTATTTAGCTCGATATTCTCGAGTAAACCGCTTACGCAACGATGTCGCTCCTCCATGCCCTTTCTCATCCCCTGCCCGCTGCCGCGGGTTGCCCCACTTCATCTCGTTCCGAGCTCTACAGTGGACTTTTCCACAAAGCACTCGTGGGGAAAGGATGTTTCCTCTCCTTCCCCTGTTTTGGTCCTACCACTCTACTCCGGCCCCGGAGAGTTTTATCAACTTGCGCTTTGGTTTGCGTCCATCCAACTTTGACACACTCATTGGTCATCTTCAAGAGACGTCTGACCCTTTCCATGAACGCTACGGAAACCATCTGAGCAAGGAGCAGGTTGATGAGCTCATGCGTCCTACGGACGAGACGATGGAAGAGGTCAAGGAGTGGTTGAACTGGCACGGTGTCGAGCACGACGCTACTGCTACCACGGATCGAACAATCGTCGTGAACATCCCAGTCTCCCTCGCTGAGACTCTATTGAACACCACATTCCATGTATTCGTGCATGCAGGTTCTGATGAGAAGATTGTCCGTACCCTGGAGTACTCTCTTCCTCGCCACCTTCACGACCACATCAACCTCGTTTCACCCACCACGTACTTTGGCACCACCCGTAGCATGCGGGTGACTAGCTTCTTGCAGCCTGGCCGTCCTAGCTTGAGCTTGGGTGAACTTTCAAGCGATGTCACCCCGCCAAGCAGCTGCGAGACAACGATTACTCCGACGTGTCTCAAAGACCTTTACAATGTAAGATACGTTCCAATGCTCCTGTAATATTCCCGTTTCTGATGTTTCTTTGCAGACAGGTGGCTACACTCCGACAGAGACTGCGACCAACAAGATTGGTATTACCGGATACCTTGAGCAATTTGCGGTGAGTTCTAATCTTCCTTGGGCAGCCTGACAAGCACTGACAATTCGATGAATGTGTTTGCATAGGTGCAAGCCGATTTAACTGATTTCGCGAAAAAGTACCTGCCCAGCAGCTGTCAATGCCACCTTCACGCTCCAAGAGATCAATGGCGGACTAAACACGCAACTTCTTCCGGGGGTTGAAGCTAATCTGGATGTGCAATACGCTACGGGCAATCTCATCCCCCACTAACCTCACTTTCTACAGGTGCGTTACCGTGTCAGTGCATTTCTTTCGACTCCGAAACTGAATATTCTGCATTTATTAGTACTGGAGGCTCTCCTCCTTTCACCCCTGATTCAGCAACTCCTACCAACACTAACGAACCGTACCTAAATTGGTTGGATTTCATTGCGTGAGTTATTTTTCCGAAAGACGGGACGTGTCGAGAACGCGTGCATTACTGTGGGAAATTCGCCGTTCACGTTTACTGACCATTCTGCTAGTACTGTTGCCGACGCTGAGCTACCAAACACATTCAGTACATCGTACGGAGATGATGAGCAGACGGTCCCTCTCGACTATCGCAACGGAAGTTTGTAACCTATTTGGTACCCTTGGTGCCAGAGGTGCAAGTGTCATGTTCAGTTCTGGAGATTCTGGGTTGGTTTCTCTTTTTTACTCTATGCATGCCATTTATTCACCATTTCGAATCTAGTGTTGGTGGTGGTAGCTGTGAAACAAACACCTCACCCGAAAAAAGTTCAATTCCAGCCCGCATTCCCTGCTGGGTACGTTGCTCTCTACCTAACTTTTATGTCCTAATACCTTATCGCATGACTGTTTCCTTCTGTCTGCAGCTGTGAGTGCCCTGCTCCTAATTCCACCTTCCCTACTTATCAAATGCTGATTGAAATTCATAGGTCCTTGGGTCACTGCAGTTGGTGCCACCACAAGTATGTATTTCTTAAACAAACTTTTTCTAGAGGAGTGTTAACTCGTTTTCAAGGTATCGCCCCTGAAGTAGCCGTCAATCAGTTTGGCTCGGGAGGCGGATTCTCAAACTACTTTGGCCAACCCAGTTACCAAACAGCTGCTGTCGAGGCCTACCTCGCCGAATTCGGCAGCGCGGATTCAACCCTCTTTAACAAATCTGGGAGAGCGTACGTCTTCATCCTTCGCTTTACACTGGGGGCATTGGCTATGGCATCTAACATCTAGGTGCTTTGATTTGATCTTGAAGCGCTTCCTTGAAGGGCAACTGGAAATTCATACGAGAGCCTTGGTGCCTCGTCCCTTTGAAGTGCAGTCCAAAATCAACGGCACTCAATTTCCAATTGCCCTTCGCTGAGTGCAGTTTCAAGGTGATATGAAGGCACCTGAATCCCAGCTCCCAATGCTGCCAGTGTAATTATCTTTATTCTGACCTCATATCTAACACTCTATTCAGATATCCCGATGTTGCAGCGCAGGGTCAAGGATTCCAAGTTGTTGTCGGTGGAAGCGTTGAGTCTGTAGATGGAACTTCTTGCGCTGCCCCGACCTTCTCAGGAGTCATCGCCCTCCTCAATGACTTTGCTCTCGCTACAACTGGAAAGAAACTTGGATTCCTCAACCCATTATTGTACGCAAACCCCAGTGCGCTTAATGACATTACGTCTGGTGATGTACGTCCACGTTCTCTTCCATTCTCTCTATAATTGCTAATCAGTATTTAAGAATCCTGGATGTGGAACGAACGGGTTCACTGCTTTGGAGGGATGGGATCCGGTCACTGGTCTTGGAACCCCGAACTTTGTCGCGCTGCAGGCCATTGTTCCATCTCTGAGAGATGCTGGGATAGAGCAAGTTACCGGACTATAAATCATCTCTTCATCTTTGAGACGGATAGCATTCGTGAACATCTGTGTACGCATAGTGTCGAAAATACAAGTGATACATATCTTGATATGAGTAGTAAGGACGGTATAGTTATACACTACATGCTGATACTATAGCTACAGTGAACAGTTGGATTGTACGAGCTTGTCTGAAGAGTCCTCCGTCTAACCTCATGCCACGGGTGGACGTTATGGGTAAAACGAGGTTGATGTGGCCGTGAATAAATAATCTTTACAGCACTAGAGCTTATTAGCTGCGTGTCTCGAAATATTTTGGTTGAGACACCGAGCCTTATGCTTGCTTGTCGGGAAGGCTCTCCATACCTTCTAGCCTCGGTTGATTTTTGATTTTCCTTTTGCATTTTGAGACGGACCAAAAACTTTGAGACTGACTAATTATTACATCCTAGTTCGTTTCAAGACCTTAGTATCATCGATCAATCAAAACAGGCAGAATACAGGGTAATCGTAACGTATGCCAAGTACTCCGTCTACACTCGGCTTCCATAAACATCTTTGGGAGTGACGCCTGCCTGACCCTTGGCAATGTTGGCTTGGGCCCATCTGAAGATAGGACAAATGAGTAAGGTACTCTAATATGAAACGGTCAAAACTCACTTTTTAATTCGGATGGATTCGATAGCAATGAATCCAGTGGTATCAGAAGGCTCGAAGCCACCGAGCTCGTCCATTGATGCTTGCTGCTCGTCGTAAAGACCCTGGAAAGATAATCAGCCTCAAGTAAAACGCCAGCGTAACAGATAGATGAACCCACTTCTGAGCTCTCGCGTCCTTCAACGATAACATTCCCCTTGTAAAGCTTGAGCTTCACGACACCGTTCACAGTCCGCTGACTAGCAGGAATAGCAGCAGTGATAAACTCCCTCTCAGGAGTGAAGAAATGACCATTATATAGAATCCTGCTAAACTCGATTGAGACAAACTGGTCGCGGAGAGCGCGAACGTTTCTGTCGAGGGTGAGACCCTCCAGATCGATGTGAGCTGCACGCAAAATGGTAGCACCCGGAGACTCGTAGCATCCTCGAGATTTCACGCCGATGAAACGGTTCTCGACAATATCGATACGACCGATGCCGTGTTTCCTTCCTAGGGCGTTTAGTGCGAGGAAGATGTCAACCGAGTCGGTGTGAGTTTTGGAGGATTCGGGAACGACGACCTTGATAGGAAGACCGGCCTTGAATTCGATGGTGATGGTCTCGGTGTTTGAGGGGCATTTTCGGGGGAGGTAGTGAGTTTCCACATGTCAGCAGGAGGAGTGGTGTTGGGATCTTCGAGGATACCAGCTTCGTAGGAGATGTGGAAGAGGTTTTCGTCTGTTGACCATGGTTTTGCGGTAGTTTGGGTAACGGGGATAGATTTCTCGGCGGCGTAGGCAAGTAGATCTTTTCGTCCTGCGAATCGATGGTAGAATTCTGGGAGAGGATATGAGTGGGAGATTTAGTGAATTTGGCAGTGATCGCGTACCAGGAATTCGCCAGGGAGCGATGACTTTGATGTCGGGCTTCAAGCCGTAGAAAGCAAGTTCGAAACGGACTTGGTCGTTTCCTTTACCAGTGCATCCATGGGATACGAAGCTAAAGAACATAAGAATTACGCATGAATATCAAAGATTGAGTACCTACTCGCATCCTTCCCGGTCAGCGACAGAGATCATACCACGAGCGATAACGGGACGAGCGAGAGATGTACCGAGAAGATACACATTCTAGAAAGGTTCATAGGTTATTTTTTTTTACCGAGATCGTAACAACAGATAATGCACCTCGTAGATGCAGTTGGCCTGGACGGCGGGATAGATAAGTTCGTTCACGAATTCGCGTTTCATGTCCTGTCGTACATGTTCCAATCATGATCTCTTCGATATAGGATAAATACATACCTCGAGGAAGAACTTCTTGGCTCCTACTTTGAGAGCCTTTTTTTCGGCGGCGGCAAAGTCCTGATACATATCGGTGAGCAGAATATTCAGGTGCTTCAGGTAGAGATTTTGACCTCTTCCTGACCAACATCCGCCATGAAGGCATATACTTCATATCCTTCTTCAATTAACCAAGCAAGAATGCAGGAAGTATCTGCGTGGATTTGGAGAATCAGATCAGATCATATGGATATCTTTGAGAACGCACCTAATCCTCCAGAATAAGCCAGAAGAACACGTCCAGAGTTTGCGGGCATTTCGATCGAACGTGTTTTGGATAGGGAAGATGGTGGTACTGAAATGAGAAGGTTAAAAAATTCTCGCGTTTGATCTGACTCGGATATACTTTTAGCGCTCACAGCCTATCTTATCATTGGTGTGCTTGTGGCCATCATCATCGCCCCTTGTTCTACATCCTCCATCATGGACACCTTTTCTCGTCGAACGAGACCCAATCCTAATCGAATTCGTTCCAGAAATAACAACCCAGCCCGCCGAGAGGAAGGCTCATCCGATGTAGTCGCCAGACGAAGCAAATCTCGTTCTCCGTCTCGAGCTGCTGTCAGAAATGATCCTTTCGGCGCTTCAATGTCCATGGCGAAGCTCTCTGTCGGAAATCGCAGCTCGAAAAGCAGTAATAATTCTGGCAGCGTTAGACAGAGTACTTCTTCTAACGATATCGATATACTTTCCGATGCGGGCCAACGCGTGAAGTATAGCCCGCCTACGCAGAAGAGTAGCAGACCATCTACGCCTGCTGCTCCGGCTCCCCCGTTGCCTAAGAAGGACAGAGGGAAGGACCGCCAATCAGGATCCGCGGAAATGTCTTTTGCGGGGCCACTGGCAGCTGCAGAGTTTGAGCGATTGAAGAAGGAGAACGAATTGCTGAAGAGTAGTTTGAGTGAACAGAGAAAGGCTGTGAAGAAGCATGCAAAGGTATGTGGTTGATTCTTGTGTATATGTCTTTGTATTGATTTTCGAATATCTAGAAAATCGAAGAGTTAAAGGCCGAGGTAATAAGTGGTAAAGCGGTAAGCCTCCCGCTGCCTTCATTTCTTCATGAATTTACCAAGTGTGTGTATTTTAGACGAGGGATGAGCAGGAAGCCCAGAATCAACTCTTGAAATCGAAGCATTCTCGCAAAGAAGAGCTGTTGAAGACCATTGAAACATCGCTTACATGTCACATTTGCATGGACCTTTTGAGCAAGCCTTTCTCGTGCGTATCGTCTTTGTATATCTTACCTCTCGATGCTAATAGTAACATTCCTCTAGATTATCCCCTTGTGGTCACACATTTTGTCTACGGGATTTGCAAGACTGGTTTCGCAAAGCGCCCCCGACCGAAGAGGATATGGATTTGGACACGGAGGATCCTGAATACATCAAATTCAGACCTAAACACTGCCCTGCTTGTCGCGCTGCCATAAAAAATCGACCTCTTCCAGCCTTCCTCGTCAGAGATATTGTAGACACTTTACAAAAGGCTAAAGCGTCTGGAGATGTTGCCGGTGCCACTTTGACTCATCGCAGCAGCAGCCCCTACATTTCTGAAGATCCGTGGGAGGGCATTTTCCCAAATGACAGCGAACTTGAAGAGGCTGATGCTGAGGATGAGGGCGAGGTGATGGGTTTTGGTGTTCTCTACGACTCTGATTCAGAGATGGATATACTGGAAGAGGAGAGTTATTATGACAGCAATGGTGAACGCATGGAATTGGAGGAAGAGGAGGAGGCTAGTGTCATTGGAGACGAGGAGGAGGCAGAGATGGAGAGCGGCGAAGAAGATCCAGCAGACGAAGAGGAGGAAGACGACTATTCTGACGACGGTGACGATATTCCTTACGTTGTGCCCCAGTGGGAGCCACCCTTGTACAACACTCCGGAAGGCTCTGTGAACCAACCACACCTATTACGACGTGGCTGCCCACCCTGGTTATCAACGACCTACCGAATCCGGTATTCCCACAACAATGGTCTAATCTTACATCTCAACTCACTGGATCCCGAAGACGTTGGGGTTCTTCCATATGGCAGTACTGGTCGCATGCATCGACTGTTCGTTGGGTGGAATATACACAATGAGGACGACGTTTTGTCGGAAGCTGGTGCGAGACTCTTCGTAACTCACACGTTAGAGGAGTATAGGCACAATCGTCATCGCTTTTCGGTACACGAGAGGCCGAGTGGTTTTATGGATGTACACGTTCTTGTTAGAGCTGATCGAGTGACTGAATACGGAACGACGGATTCAGAAATTTGGTGATACGATGATGGATAATTGTATTTTGTACACTGTACTGTATATTGTAGAAGATCTTTTCTAGTACATACTGAATAACTTATAAAAGCCGTCCAGCAAGCTGGCTTTGTACGTCTGCTGGATTCACAGTACCTTGCACTACTGTGGAATGGCTGGCTCAACGGCAATAAATCCCTTTAATAGGTGTCTGGTAAAGTAACAAACCTCGTTAAGGGATTCAATCGTTCTTATAGCACTAAGCGCCAACTAGGCGCTCAATAATTTTCGCTTTGGCCGGCCCTGATTTTGGTCCTTCTTGAACTCCAAATCGATCATCGCAGCCATTGCAGGGACCAGAACTCATCCAATTTTTTTTTAGGCCCCCTATGGATTAATAGCCACGGCCTCTGGTTTCATCCCTTGTCACTTGGCTCTTCCGATTTCACCCGGGCTCACCTGAGTCCTGGTTCAATCACTGCCAACCATGTTACTTATTTACCTGTTTTGGGCGCGCTGACTCTATTCGAGTCGATACTCAATATTAGAACACAATAAGGCCTGTGCTAGCTTCAGCTCGTGGTATTCTCGGCAGTGGTAGAATTTAATGCTTCGATGCGGGAACCAACGACGAATGGGCCAACTGTTTCAATGTGTCACCGGTGGCACCATTTCGATACTGAACGTCAATGAGAAGGAGACCATGCAGCATTGGAGACTACTTTTAATTCAAACTTTTTGCACGATAATTGACAGAGTCCATTGTTATATTCCCTCAAGCTCTCTGCCAGTAAGGTTGAGAGGCAGCATGGCAGCAGAATCCCCAGCTTTTCAGTCTCTGGGTGTCCTCATAACATCGCACCCCTTAAGTACCCATTGTCTGCTCATTGTCTCCCATTACAGTATATATTTCGCACCATGGCCCTCCGTCCGCGAAAACTACGTACAGATCGGTGACATGGTATCCCGCTGGCATTTCGGGCATTTCTTTTTCCTACACCCACGATACAAATATCCCGAGCGCGAGCAAAAAAAATTCAGTACTTTGCATCTCCATTCGCGCCACCCTGCGCCACCTAATTCTCGTGATTTACGCGTGGGTACGTGAGTCCTGACTCCAATTTCGCTCACCGTGACTCATCTTTCTTGCACACGCGTTGACCGTGTATCCTATTGAACCTTGATAGGCCAGGGTTACAGCTATATCAAGTTCACGAAAAAACTCCGCGGTTTCCAATATATCTAAATCTACTACATAACCCGTGCGGTCAACTTCTTTCGTCCCTTTCTTACCCCTGCCCATCTGCCCCCCATTGTTCCCACTGCTTCATACTCTTTGACTTGCCATCTTCGTCTCACGAAACCTCGCTTTTACGGAAACTTCAATTGTGCGGATGTGCGTCCAATCTAAAAATCCTTCATTGTCTGCCGGTTATGGTTTGGGATCGAGATTCGAGGCTATAGACTACTGTGTTTTCTGTGGGATGTACCGGTAAGTTGGTCAAATGATTTGATGATTTTATTCTGCTTCTCGATGGATGGCGTCTGGATTGCCCTCCTCAGTAAGGTAGTCATCTGCGCCGCATGAACTGGCACCGAGTCTGATTTTTTTTTCGACGCGTCGTAGTTCTCAGCTCTTCCCCCTCCTGCATTCAATGCAAAGAACTTTCATCTCCTGGTGCTGAGGATCGTCAAAAGGACCCACAAAGCAAGTTAAACTTTGACGCGTATGTAGGCGTACAGGTACGCGACATCCGTATTAATACATACTGAGATCGGATCTAGAGGGCGGGAATCATTGATGGGCCATCGGTCCATCTTATCGTCATCGGAATCTCTCACATTATTTCTGACTCGACTTTGCAAGATGCATTTACGCAAGCCTAAAGATTGCTAGAATCGAGGAATTTCGAGCTATATTCAACGTCATCGCTAGCAGAAAGAAACGGTGAGAGGTTGAAGTATTGCAATCATGACTATCGAAATCCACCAGACTCTACCACAAAGCAAGCTGCGCGGCAGGCTATCTTTGAAATTCCAACGGAAGATGTCTTACCTCGCCTAGTATAACAAGGCGTACGTTGTTCCTCGGACAAAGCAGATGGTTGCAGTGATCACCGATGGCCGAGCACCGACGACCGTTTCTCCTCGACTACTTTCAGTGATTGAGTAACTTTGTAAAAGATTTCTGTGCAGCAAGTCGATTGCTTTCTGAGTACTGACACCGCCACAGATTCAAGAATTGTAAAAACATTAAGGAGTTGAACAAAGCGTCGGATCGAAGGTTCCCAATCAGGAAGTTTCAATACATATGATCTAAGATATTAGTTACACGCACTGAGCGCAGGAAAACGCGATGCAATGTAGATATGAAGGTTCCACGCCTGATTCTGACCAACTCTGACTCGCGTATGGGCAAGGACCCTTATAAATGATCGCATACTTCCATATCAGGGACGATACCTCGATAACAATACATCTTGTTTGAATCTTCCCGTGCCAAATTCGATCCTTCCTGTTATGGAAGACAATGAGTAAAGGATAAAGCTACGAACCATGCGGGAATAAATGAGTCCGGACCAATTGACGGGCCCGCGACAGTTGCTCATCCTATAAAATTCAGACGTCGTATTGTCTTTTCGTTCTGAGCTCCCCACCTCCCTAATTGTTCTTGTTCTAGTGATACAAGAAAAGGTGGTCAAGCTTGAGAACGTTATTGTTCTCTTACTTACCGACGTCGAGGGAGTTGCTATAGCCCACGCTCTAATTGTTTTATGTCCCTCGACCTCCTCTGAAAAGTTCACTCTTGTTCTTCGTTCTTCAATAACCTCTCGATCATGCCTGCACTACGAACTCGCGATAATACTCAGACACAAAGTGCGTAGCATTTTCCCTTTCCCCCTGTTGTATTCTAACCACCACTGCAGCTCTGGAAGTGAGGACAGACAAACCTTCACTACCCTCGTTGGCTATAATCGCCCCAACGCCAAAAACGTTCACATTTCCTGTCTCCCATTCTCTTGATATCAGTCCCTACTCTACACCATCTAATTCACCCTTCGAACCCGATTTTAATTCTCTTGAACTTGCATCTCCGGCCTCATCATGTCTGCCAACACCCCCACCATTATCACGAACTTTGTCTCCCGATTCTTCTGTATCATTATCTTCACCATCTTACAACCGCAAGTCGGAGAGCCTTGACGCTGAGCGTCGGCCGAAAAGGGGCGACGACGGCTATATCAAACGGCCAGAGAACGCTTTCATCCTCTTCCGACGCAAATGTTGTGAAGACAGCCAGCGGGCAGAGGATGAAGCGGCTTCCGGAGGGCCTACGAGAAAGCAGCGCCAGGCAGATCTGTCGAAAACCATCAGCCACAAGTGGAAGACTTTATCCACGAAAGATCGACAGTATTGGGAGGACTTGGCGAAGGAGAAAAAGAAGGAGCACCAGCAGATGTATCCCGATTACGTTTACCGACCGCAGCGTGTTCGGGATCAGGCTGGAAAGGCTAGGAATAAGAAGTATACCAAGCGTTCCAGAGGCAGAAACGCGCAGCACGACGCAGATGCTGACGGGGAGACAGCGTACGTGGTCTCTCCTCGACCAATAAGTCGATCAAATTCTGCTCCTACGCCGTCCTACCACACGATCCACATACCTACAGTTTTCGCCAGGCCATCGTGTCCATCGTCTCCCTCACTTGTACCCATGATCACCCGACGAGCTGCTTATTCCGGCGCCGCGGAGAATATCATGTCGAATTTTGACTACTTCCCTAGTAATCGCTCTTCGGACCCAATGCAGCAAGCGGGTCTTGAAGCGGGGCTTCAGGTAAAGTCAATCCTCCATAACACTTGAAATTCTGTGCTGACGACGCCCTTTTAACTAGTCCTCCGACCTGATGCGAGATCTCTTTGATCTTCCGGCACAGAGACAGTCACTTTCTTCTGCGACCTCTTCTCTGACTTCAGGTCCCTATACACCCAGCTTCGTGCTCGGCCAACAAGAATTTTGCGCAGTTTAGTCCCACCGATAGCTGTGACCCTGACCAACAAGTCCCATCTGATCTCAACGTCCAGATGGGAACAGACGCGATTGCGGGGTCCAGCTATCCATGGAACCCAAATGCGATATGGCAAACGGAGCCGAGTATGCTCATGGGTAATGACTTTAATCTCGATGAAATTCCGCCCATCGAGCTCAAGCAAGGGATCTTCAACTATGGCGACGACGCTGCTTTTGGAATATCTCCCGAAGCCACCTCAATGGCTTTCCTTTCCAGAATTTCTCGCAGGAGTACAGCCAGGACCAGGAGTTATTGCGTATGGATTGTTTGGATGCGTTCAATTTGGAGAGCGAATTTCCGACTTTTGGCGAATGTTCTTGAAGACCGCGACCGGGTCACATATCATTATGCCTTCGATAGTTCGATAGTTATGTATGCCTGTATTCAATCTGTAACAGTATACCATATGCATAATCTATGTTTGATCTGTGACGTAGAAATGACCATACCTTCTGAGAACATTAAGCTCCCGATTAATTGCCAGATCACAGCATACCCAAGGTCCAAGGTGGAATGAGGAAGAACAAGCACGCTTCATCATGATGTGTTGAGCACTATTTAAGTTACAGCTTTGAATCTGAAAAGGTGGGTTTATGCTTGAGAGTTGGCGTCATTTTCATATGAATACCGGTCACAAGCAGACGTCGACGTGTAGTGCTCCATATCTAAAGCAAATGAGTGAGCACGCGTAGGCGAGAGTTTAAGTATAAGCGAACCTCCGTCTTTCCCGATTCCATTCTTTCTCCCACCGAGATGCTAGTGTTAATGATTTGCAAGTCTTCCCCTCTAAGAAAGAATGGAGTCGGTAGATTTCGTAGAGAGTGCAAGCTGACTCACAATGCAGCGGGAGCATGAAAAATTAAATGCATAGCCTGAGAGACTGCCATCGTAGGACTCCCGCTAAGATGCATTTGTAGTGCTGCCATTGCCATCGTTGAGCACAGATCGACGAGGAGAGATGAACACCCTCCATGCAAGCCCCCGAGGCGATTGACCATATCTGAAGGAAAGCGCGTTACGAGCGACAGTCGTATCATAGGTTTCTATGTGAAAACACACCATCAGCAACTTGAATGCCGCACACTACTCTGGCTTCCTGTGTTGACGGTTCTGTCGCATTCTGAACCACCGAGATTTCGGAGACTACTATTCTTTCGACGACGCTCTCGGCGAAAGTTGTTTTGCACCCTCCCTCCATAAGTGTATTCAACAAAGTCTGTGGATCTGCTAGAAATCTCTTAATGTCATCGGATGCATTGCCAGAGATAGTTGTTGGATCTAGCGAAAGCATCGACTAAAAAATTGAATGGAGTTTGGGTGCTGAAGTTGCCAGTTCCAGTGAAAGAACTTTAAGAAGTGAGATAATTCACATATCATGCGCTTTAGACATCATCAGCCGACTCTAACTTAAGTCAAGTTTCCTACAAAATTTATCTGTTCAAATCCAGTTTGTCTGGCCCGGAAGCATTCGTCGCATTCGTTTCAGCTAGGCTGCAGCCGTTCAAGACACGCAGAGGACCTTGCAGTTTTTGGTGAAGATTGGTATAGAAGAACGTGTAACCATCGGCGCCTATTCACATCTAAACAGGCGCCTCACTCTATACCATGTTTGATTCGTGACATAGAAAATACCTTCTGAGAATGAAAGCTTCCTCTAAGGTCTAAGGTGGTCCAGCAAACATCAGGCATTCACTGAGAGGAATGAGGAAAGAACAAGTACGCTTCATGTTAAGCACTATTTAAGTCACAGCTTTGCATCTGGAAAAGCGGGCTTAGGCTTGCGAGTTGGTGCCATTTTCACATGAATACCGGTCACAAGCAGACGCCGACGTGTAGTGCTCCATATCTAAATCCAAAGCAAATGAGTGAGCACGCGTAGGCGAGAGTTCAGTACATAGCGAACCTCTGTCTTCGCTGATTCCACTCTTTTTCCTACAGAGATACTGGTATTAATGATTTGCAAGTCTTCTCCTCTAGTAATGAATGGAGTCAGGAGACTTTGTAGAGGTTACAAGGTGGCTCACAATGCGGCAGGGGCGTGAAAAATTAAATGCATGGCTTGCGAGACTGTGATTGTGGGAAGCCCGCTAAGATGCATTTGTAGTGCTACCATTGCCGTCGTTGAGCACAGATCGACGAGGAGAGACGAACATCCTCCATGCAAGCCCCCAAGGCGGTTGACCATATCTGAGGGAAGCGCGTTACGATGAGACACTCGTATCATACTGTTCTGCGAAAACACACCATCTGCAACTTGAATGCGGCATACTACTCGGGCTTCGTGTCGTGACGGTTCTGTCGCATTCTGAGCCACTGAAACTTCGGAGATTACTATTCTGTTGACGACGCTCTCGGCGAAAGTTGTTTTGCACATTCCCTCGATAAGTGTATTGAATGAAGTCTGTGGATCTGCGAGAAATCTCTTAATGTCGTCGGATGCATTGCCAGAGATGGTTGCTGGATCTAACGAAAACATTGAATAATGATCGAATGGAGTTTGGGTGCTGAAGTTCAAGATGCTAGTTCAAGTGAAAGAAGCATAAGCTGAGAAAATTCACAATGAATCACATACCATGCTAAATCACGCGCTCGCGTTTTCTACCTACAAAATCTCCAGTCGTTTGGCCCAGACGCTTTCGTCGCATTCGCTTCAGCGGGGGCTGCAGCCGTTCCAGATACACAGAGGACCTTGCTGTGATGCCGTCTTTGTTGAAGATTGTGATAGGATTTAAGAGTGAGTAGGAACGGCGCCTAAGTATTCATGTCTCAACGGGCGCCTTATCTTCGTTCCTACATAGCACCAGCTCATTGCGGTACAACAAATAAAAACATTATGTATACGCTGGGGATGCGAACACAACTTTCTCGGCAAAGGTTATTCTAAGCTCTTCTGGTATTTCCCGTCTGATGAACCGTTTTCTAGAGCTATTGCCGATATCGTTTCTCTGGAGCGCAGTTGCACCATGCACGTATAAGTGAATAGTGGCATTATATACAAGTTTAACTTTGCCTGCTTATCGCTAGGATTTCATCTCCAGACTCCACTCAATTTGCATTCTGTTCGGCTCATCGCCCATATCTTACTAGAGCTCCTCTATTCTTTCCTCCCTCCCTCTAACTCGTCCTAACTCTTCAACGTCAAAACCGACATGCTTGAGCAGGAAGAAAAACAACACAAGCCGCTCCGAAGCTATCTCTGGTAAGCTTTCCTTGAGCTTGCTGGCTCTAGTAGTATTAGATTGCGTTCAACAGGGACACATGGGATAAATCACCTGAAGAGCGGAAATTCCTCAAAACGCTGGATGCTTGTCTTCTTACTTACGCCATACTATCTTATTTCAGCAAATGAGTTGATTTTTCAATATTTAAATAACTGTTTCCTTACCGTCAAGCCTTTTCACGACTCTGGATCTGTCGAACATAACGGTGAGTGACGCTCCATCGTCGCTAATTCATGATCTCACTGTGTCTATGAAGAACGCCTACGTTTCTGGCATGCAAGAGGAGTAAATGCTCACCTCTCACCTCGCTTATGAATAACTTCATCTTCTCGTATCTTTAGTCTCAAATTGTAAGAGCTACTGCTCTCATCTTCAAAGCAAAAATCACTAAACAATGGTCTGATAGAGCTGGTAATGACCTGAACTACATCACAACTGCATGGACGTGCGGGTACATAATTGGTCAAATCCCTTCAAAGTAAGTAAACCACCCGCTGTCTGTAATGAGGTTTACGTCTCTTTTTTTTTCAGTTTATTGATTACCCGTATCCGACCCTCAATCTGGGTAGCTCCCCCTTCTAGGACCGAGGTGATCGATCTCATTTCTCGTTACAAATACCTTCGATGGAGCTACTCTGGAGCGTCTTAACCATAATTTTATGTACATCAAAGAACGCGACTCATCTCATTGTCATCCGTTTCTTTGTCGGTGAGAATTCAGTTATCGATCAATGAACAGTGCCTCTTACGCTTTTCCAAAGGCTTAGCTGAATCGACATTCTTTCCTGGAATTCAATATATTATCGGGGGCTGGTACAAGGGAGATGAGATAGGAAAACGATCCTGTATCTTTACGGTACATATCAAACCTTTGAGTACCAACAACTCGCTTCACTTCTGTTTCAGTGCGCCAATGCTATAGGCCCTATGTTCAGTGGCTTTCTTCAAACGGCGAGATTACTGCATATACCTTTTTTTCAGTGAATTTTACTTACTGGCCTCTGTGATAGGCTGCATACGCTCGGCTCAATGGAGTATATGGCTTACCGGCGTGGAAATGTTGTGTTTTTCCCCTAGTACCAAGTCCGCTATTGACACTTCCATAGGGCTCTTCATTCTCGACACCGTTATTACACTCCCTATAGCCATTCTAGGTTTCTTGATTATGCCGAACTTGCGCACAATACACAACCCTCGTTCTTATATAGCGAGTCCCAGTTGAAGTTGGCACGAAAACGCATGGATGAGATTGGTAGGAAACCTCCTGCAAAGTTTACAAAAGCCAAGGTGGGCGATCCCATCTAACACTCTACGTCGTCCCTCATGCCGCTCCTGCATTGCCGATATTACAGGTTCTCAATTTCTTCAAGACATGGCACATATACGTGCTTGTCCCTTGTGCGTCACTTACACTGTCCTTATTGACCAGCTTTGATTGGGACAATAGTTTACATTCTGGTAACATCATCTATCACCCCGGTGGAATGAGTGATTATCGCGTGAAATTCTTTAGGAGATTTGTGGGGTAACAGATAACTTTTTTCATTGAGAATCTCGTCCGAAAAAGGACATCTTTCGCGCTGGAAAAAAATTGAGAGATAAGATATATTTTTCAGCTGTAATCTATTCCCTTTTTCACTTTCAATTGATCAACTTTTGCGCTCGGGAAAGTTTAGTGGCGTTTTCCATTGAGTTGCCATATGGTTATTTGCAAAACTGAATTGAAGTGTGCCTTAAACTTTTTCGAGTGCGAAAGCTAAGCAATCTTGAATGAAAAAGAAAATAGATTACAGCTGCAATACATATCTTATCTTTCAATTTTTTTCCAGTGCAAAAGATGTCCTTTTTCGGAAGAAATTCTCAACGAAAAATGTTATCTTTTATTCCACAAATTTCCTAAACAATTTCATGCGATAATCACTCATTCCACCGGGGTGTATTGAACTCAATCCTAGCCATTCTGAGTTTATATTGCAGATCTCCGATGGATTTGGAGTTGGTGCTTCGATGATATTCTGGTTACAGAGTATCAACACTCCGGAAAATCAAGTCTACACAGTCGGTCAAATTAACCTATACCCGTTGGGTATTAACGTTGTACAAGTTATTGCCAGTTGAGTCCTCAGTTCATTGGCCCAGTGTTTCGTTCAAGTTGAAGATTTTTTTTAGCCTTGGTGTGGGCATGGTGGCCTGATATCATGCGTGTACGGTGGGCTCCGATAGCCGTAGCAACCGTACGTCTCCTAGTCAATGTTGTGGAACTGGAACATTGACTCTTTTCTCAACAGCTTTGGACCGGGGCGGTATTCATTGCTCTCGCAGTTTCTCCCCTCTATACACATTGCCGCAAGATGGGCATTGTATTACATGGTTTTTATCACAATTCATACTACTGAGCTTTAAAAGCTTATTTATATACAGACCATGGTCGCTGGTTGCTTGTTCTGGTCTGGTGATAGCTTGGGTAAATGAGCTCAATGGCCACGACAGCGAGAGTAACGTTTTCGTTCCGTTTTTCCTAAAGTTTCTAATTTATTTTTCGTTTAGAGCGTGCATTTATGATTGCGGCATGTGATTCTGCTGGATATGTTGTTCAGGTGCGCGTGCTTTACCAACAAGCAAAGAAAAGCTGACCATAGAGTAGGCTTGGTTCAACATGTAAGAAAGTGTTTTTGGGTGTTGAAAGCTGATCTTAAATTCAACCAGTGTCTTTTTTCCTCAAGTTGAGCAACCTAGGCGAGTACTTGCATTATTAGTTTCGATGCAACCAGAGTCTGATGATGCGACTCGCACACTTAGAATACTTGAAGGAAAAATCGCATCTGCATGCATGAATTTTCTCATAGGTATGATCTTGTTATGAGCATACGCGATAGATAATTCACCAAAGCTACAGCGGCCTGGCTTTAATTGACCTACTATCTTGAACGACGCGACAATCTTGCGCGCACGCATTCGAGCGCCGCGGTTACTAATATCAATTGACCAATTATAATACGGACATCTTTTCCAGTACTTAATATATGTGTATACTCCACGAATCTCACGAATCTGTATGCGTTGAAGAAAACCTTTCGGCATACAGTGTCCATATTTGGTCCATATTGCCAGCTTTGATATTTCTCACACTAACCCATCAATCAACAACCATGAGTTCTTCCGACTTGGTCGATGAACTTGGTATTCTGCTCCAGGCATTGCAGCTTCCTATCGCTCTTCAGTCACCTGCAGATCTTACACCGTCGCTTTTGTTAGGCTGTTCTCGAATCCATTCTATCTTATCGACTTCCGCTTCCACCTGAACTTCGAACTGCCCTGTCTTCTAGATCCCAGCACTCGAAAAATGCCGAAATTCAGTGCATGAAGATCTTTCTAGGAGTAATAGAGACCGATATCTTGAAGAGAGATGTTGGTTTGAACAGAATCGATCCTAGAAAACTGGCTAATGGAAACTGGGACGAGGTTGTTTATGTGGGAGAGATGTTGTGCTGGATCGGACGAGAATGCGGCCTTGTAGATGAAACCAGAGCAGCCAGAGAGCTTCAAGCGTGGCGCCTCACTCCTTCTACTGCTCCGGAGACCTCGACTTCTCTCCGCTCATCGTCGTCGCCCACGACTGCAGACACGAGCACCAGTCTACACGACTTTGATCACCTGCGCTCATTCCAAGCTCCTTCTACTTCATCTCTATCACCATTATCGCCTATCATTACTTCACCAAGGATACCGCAATGCATTCACGAAATAGCGTCTCCTTTTGCAGCAGGACCATATTGGGTCCTCTGAGCCCTTTGTGCGATATTCTGGCTATATACAACCGGTCGACGAAGATTTCGAGATAAGCTCATTTGAACTTAATCGAACATTGAGCAATTGCAGCTTCAAGAACCGATAAAAGCCCTTGTTCCGAATGAGGTGTGTAATAAATGTTTTCAGAGATTTTCATGTGCTCACCAATGGTTTCAGCAGGACTTGATTGCACTATCCGAGCTTTTCGATCCAGATCCACAAGCACGAACTGTTGCTCTTTTACAGCAACGAGCTTCTCTGTTGCATGAATTGGCGAAATATCACCAACTAGACCTGAATGCGTTAGGTTGATCTTGCGATGCTATATCTGTTTTCACTTTGCTTTTCATCCCCACTCAAACTGGGTCAAGCAGCATTTCAGATGTTGACTGAGAGCTCGGTCCAAGTACCAGTGCTCTTACCCTGGGCTTACTGATCATTACTGACTCTGATCCAATTCAGAGTCCGTCCCGGCTGAAATCAACAGCATGCTCACCATTTGGGCGTTCGTAACTCTGCCGTCTCCTTAGGTGGATGTTGTATTCACTCTATGTATGGACCGCGTCTGATTTTTTGGTTTAATCGACAGGATGTGCATTTCGCCTGTACTTCAATATGAAAGGTGCGACTCAAGCGCAACGAAGGTAGGCTTGTTAATATCCCTCTAAGGCTGTACTTGACAGATACTGACAGACATCTTTGTCTAGGCTGGACTTTGCGATAGAAAACTCAGTAAAGAGTAGACCAGCATTCTTGGTTCCTTGAAGGCCGCGTGGTTGAGACTGTATAGCATGGCTGTTTAAAGGTGCTTGCTATGTTACTATACTATTGCTATGATTTCCTATGATTATGATTATATATTGCTACCTATCAATTTCGGAAATCTCCATACCCCCCTCTAGGTCATGGTCATAATTTCCTCCCCTCCTGGCCCTTTCCAAACCATCGACATCGACAGGACCCCATTCGGATCCGAAATCTGGATTGATAATGGTAGATAATATTCCTCCTCCTTCTGCGGCTGAATTCCTTGTTGCGACTTGGGACCCGAGCCCGAGAGCTGCGAGATCGTCACATTTTCGGAGGTATAATATGAAACGGGAGGTTAAGAGGCCGGAGAGTCTGTGAGAGGAAGGTTAATGCTAGCTATAAGCCAGGCCCTGGAGAGAATTAACCTACGGTAGTGTGAGGGCGTTCAAAAGACGCTGATAAAATCCAGCCTATAGCAGTTGAAATGAGCTCGAAAGTATACGTGAAGGTATTTCTTTCTCACTGAAGCACGCTGAAAAGACGATCAGTTGGTTTTGAAGAAACGCCTCGAAGAGAAAACGTACAAAATCTAAAATCACAGACGCTGTTGTAAAAATCGAAATGAAGCTAGAATTCATTTGAGCCAAAGGCACGTTGGAGTAAATTCTAAACGGAAAGCACCTGAAGTATAGAATTGCTGAAAGAACGTGTCACAACTTGTTTTGGCGGCTGAAGCATCTAGTATTACTCGAGCTCACCTTGCTCAAAGTGTAAATCCCAAAATCCTCGTCTCGGTCGACCGTCAGCGCGCCTAAGTTCTTTGAATGTTTGGATACATCGCACGGAAACTAGAATTGCGGAAGAAAACTCGAAAATGACCATTAATATCGAGAGGAGGTCGTTCGCTAAAGGGTAGGTAAAGAATCCGACAAGGAAGTTGACGATATACATAAATACCTCTGATAAGCACGCGTATATTAGCATTCAAAGAAAGAAGAAGATACTATGGACTCACATTGGGATGGTTGACGAGCCCACGCAACTCAAGCCAGGTACATGTGCCTACATATTATTCGATGAGCGGGTACGACTCGGAAGTGACATCGAGACATGGGCTCACTATGTCCAGGCCGATACATATAATACCCAGGGTTGCGAGATAAGCGTATGCAATCCGGTTTTGTCTCCAAACTGCATACGTTCGCGCTATGAAAGTATCTATGTAGATGTCAAGACAAAATCACACCGTCAGTGGGCCTTTCACCACGTCGACGCAAAAGACGGACATAGGATAGCTGTGCGGCCCAAGACGCTCAACGCGCCAATGATCTTGTACCAAGTATCACAACTGTTCCGAAGTGAAAATGTTCAGAATAATTGAGAATGACAGGTTTGCAGAGGCTGGAACTGTCAGAGCATAATTAAAGTTCGTCAGGATATGTAAAAGTATCATCCAAATCGTGCTGGGTCACTTACCTGACCTGAGGCTGTCTGTGAAAGCATTGGAGATGGCGAGGATATACAATATATTGGCTAAGAGAGCGTAGTGACATAGGATGTAAATGACGGTCGATACTCGGATTTTTGCTCCCCAGATATATTTGATTTCCATGGGCAGCATTAGAATCCAGTCATACCAGATGAGCACTGGAAAGGTCGTTCAAATTCCAAGTAAGGGGAGGTAGTATGAACTCACCAATACTAGCGTATTGGATCTCATACTCGAGATAACTATGATTCAAACCAAAGTGAGGAATGGAACTGAAATAAAGAATGCATATACTCACTTTATCCCCGCCATTTTAGGATTTGACAATAACGCGGAGAGGACCTGCATTCACCAGCAAAACCTGGGTGAATGCTATAGTGAGTATAGTATCTTATAGTAGTGACCCATAGCAGCCACAGCATTGTATAGTACTTACTATAGAAAGCTATAGTAAGGTCCTAAATATGAGATCCTGTAGATTGCTGTAGGTCGGCCATTCTGACACCTGTCATTCTCAACTTGTAGAGTATAATTACCTGTATATTTTGTATTTTCCATGATGGGATTGGGATCTACAGCAGCGGCGGCGCCAGCAGCGAGCTCGTCCCGTTTCATCATGGACGCCCCGGAGTTCCCTTGCTAGTGCCGCATTGGATAATTCTCTAGATCACCGGCTTTCAGTTCTTGGTCCATGCCTTGTAATAAACAAACTTTCTTCCTTCCTTCCCAACAGATGGATACAGCGCTGGGGACATTAGACGCGATTTAATCGGTGCCTATCAGTGCACGAGACATGTCTTCCCACTTTGACTCCGACAGGAATTTCTCCGCAGTTTTAGAGTCCTCAATATGTTTTTCAGATGTTGACTGGGGGCAAGGTCCAACCGGTGCTCTTACCTGACTCTGATCCAACTTAGAGTCGTACTTAGTCCCGGCTGAATCAGCAGCATGCTCACCAGTTGGGCTTTTGGTAATTCTGCCGTCTCCATAGGTGGATGCTGTATTCACTATGTATGGTCCGCGTCTGATTTTCTGGTTTAATCGTCAGGATGTGTATTTTGCCTGTACTTCAATGTGAAGCTCAAGCGCCACGAAGGTTGCACGAAGGTACGCTTGCTACACCCTCTACTAAGGCTGTACTCATCAGATGCTGACAGACATCTTTGTCTTGGCTGGTTGCTGGATCTTTGCGAGATGATACTCGTTGAAGCAGCCTCTGGAGGCAGACAGTCACACCCTTCTTGGTTCCCTGAAAGCCAAATTGTACATGTGGCTGTTTCAAAATGAATTTACAGGTGTGTATGTTACTGTGCTATTGCTGTGATTTCCTATGATTATGATTATACAATGTTGTTATCTATCAACCTCGGAAATCCCCAAACCCCACTCTGAATCCACTGGGTCACGGTCATGATTTCCTCCCCTTCCTCCCCTTTCCAAACCATCGCCTTCGACAGGATCCCATTCGGATCCGAAATCTGGATCGATAATGGTGGATAATATCCTCCTCCTTCTGCGGCTGAATTCCTTGTTGCGACTCGGGAAACGTGCCCGAGAGCTGCGAGATCGTGCTCGCGTTTTCGGAGGTGTAGTATGAAACGGGAGGTTAAGAGGCCGGAGAGTCTATGAGAGGAAGGTCAATGCTAGCTATAAAGCCAGACCCCGGAGAGAATTAATCTACGGTAGTGTGAAGGCGTTCAAGAGACGCTGATAGAACCCAGCCTATAGTTGAAATGAGCTCGAATGTACAACGAATGTATGCGTGAAGGTCTTTCTTTCTTACTGGAGCACGCTGAAAAGACGATCAGTTGGTTTTGAAGAAACTCTGGAAGAGAAAACGTACAAAATTTAAAATCACAGACGCTGTTGTAAAAATCGACATGAAGCTAGAATTCGTTTGAGCGAAAGGTATGTTGGAGTGAATTCTAAACGAAAAGAACCAGAAGTATAGAATCGCTGAAAGAACGTGTCACAGCTTATCTTGGCAGCTGAAGCATATTACTCGAGCTCACCTTGCTCAAATGTTAGATTCCAAAACCCTCGTCTCGGTCGACCATCAGTGTTCGGAGCGCGCCTACGTTCTTTGAATGTCTGGATACATCGTACGGAAACTAAGATTGCAGAAGAAAACTCGAAAATGACCATCAATATCGAGAGGAGGTCGTTCGCTAAAGAGTAGGTAAAGAATCCGACAAGGAACTTGACGATATACATAAATACCTCTGGTAAAAACACGTATATTAGTACTGCAAGTCCAGGAAAGAACAACATACTAGTACTCTTATGGACTCACATTGGGATAGTTGACGAGCCAACGCATCTCAAACCAGGTACGTGTGCCTACATAGAACTCGATGAGCGTACGACTCGGAAGTGACATTAAGACATGGGCTCACTATGTCTAGGCCGATACATACAATACCCAGGGTTGCGAGATAAGCGTATACAATCCATTTTTGTCCCCAAACTGCATACGTTCGCGCTATGAAAGAGTCTGTGTCGTTGGAAAGATAAAAATCACAGACAACGATTTCAGCGTCAGAGCGCCGTTCAACACGTCGAAGATATATCAAAGGACGGACATATGATAGCTGCGCGGCCCAAAACGCTCAGCGCGCCAATGACCTTGTACCAAATATTACAACTGTTTTGATATCAGTTGACAATGTCAGATTTTCGGAGGTTGGAACTGTCCGAGCATAATTAAAGCATGTCAGTCAAAAATATGTAGAAGCGTCCGAGTCATTCAAATCGCACTGGGTCACTTACCTGACCTAAGGCTGTCTGTGAAAACATGGGAGATGGCGAGGAGATACAATATGTTGGCTAAGAGAGCGTAGTGACAGAGAATGTAAATGAGGGTCGATATTCGAATTCTCGCTCCCCAGATATACTTGATTTCCATGGGCAGCATTAGAATCCAGTCGTACCAGATGAGCACTGGAAAGGCCGTTCAAATTCAAGTAAGGGGAGGTAGTATGAGCTTACCAATACTAGCATATTGGATCTCATACTCGAGATAACTACGAAAGTGAGGAATGGAACTGGAACAAAGAATGTAACTCACTTTGTCCCCACCATGGGGGGATTTGACGAGGACGAGAGGTCGTATTTTGTAGGAAATATTTGAATGTGGATCCTACATATATAGATTGACAAGGAACTATGAAACTTTATCAGCGGGGTCTGGACTGCGCTCAACGCCGGAGTGACGGAAGATGGACTTGTGTCAAGCAACCCGTGGAAGGGAAAATCGAACTAACCTTTTGGAGGATCAACGTTCACAGAGCTTTGTGCCCTAGCTCAGGTCAAAGAAATTAAGAGCATGAAAGGGTCGTTGTGCGAAATTTTCGAACGTTCCATTGTCACTCCACACTAGTGCACCGCTTGGTGTAGCAATGGTGTAGTCCTCAAGATTACGTTTTCACGGTTATTCCGGGTTGACATGCAACGAATCATGATCAGTGTTGAATCTTTGGACGTTGAGGAGATCATATACTGTGTTGCTGGGGATCAGCATTAAGACGGAAGGATTCCACAGTGCCGCGGCTAACGCGCGGCTGAGTGAAAAGAGGTGAAAAGTTCGGACCCTGAGATCGAGCCAGAGCCATCGAAAACAAGATTCACGTCCTCAATGGTTCTCAACCTATCACAACTGATATTTTATGCACTTGATCGCTCGAGAACCCTCGAGAGTATTTTTGTTCGCTCTGGACCAATTTTTCCAAAACAAAATAGCCATTATTAGACTGATACCACACTAGTACTGTAGCGCAATGCTTAGATTGTCAGCCTGAGTGGTGTATGATACTTACTCAAGATTACATTTTCATGGTTATTCCCAGTTGGAACGCCGGAATTGCATTGGCCCAACCTAAGTTTATACAGTGCTAAATCTAATACCCCTTGAATACCCCATTTCTAGGACCGAGTTACCCTAGTTTGGTAATCTAGGGTAATCTGCAAGTAGTCCGTACTACGCCAACCCCTATCAGTATTGACCCGCTCTTGAATCTTTGGATGTTGAGGGCGATATGTTGTTACATTGGGATCAGTATTATCTCGCCAGCTGCTTATCAGGATTGCTGCAGACCACAATGCAAGGAGAATGTAAGGAGAGGCTGAATTCGGCAATCAAAAATTCCGGTGCCGCGGCTGATGTCGGCAATTGGCCTCACTCTGCTGACCTTCCCTTCGAGTTCAACTCTATTCTGCGTTCCATGCTTCTGTAATACCTTAACTATCTGCTGTAATTCCGAAACATGTCCTCGCAAAACCGACAGTCCTCATCATCTTCAACACGCAACAGCACCAGCACCAGAAGCGAAACTAATGTTCGTCTTTGAGCACCAATTTTCAGTCTTCCGACTAGCTAATGTTGGCTTGAACTTTAGCCTGCAGTGGAATCAGCGGTTACCCGACTTTTAGTATCGATCAAGCAGCTGCTTGAAGCACTCACACAATGGAGCTTGGTGAAAGTTGATGAGGGTCATGTTAGCGACGTTTATGTCCGACTTGGAAATGATTTCAATGCTGCAGTCGCAGCTTTTGGTGCTTTCAATATCGATATGAAGTGCGCTTCTACATCTTCCATGCTTCAAAGTCTGGTTTCTGACTATCTAATTAGCGAACTGATGTCTGTTCCGGACGAGTTGCGCAATGTCTTGGAGCAATGTTTGGCTGAGGATGCTACGCCAGAAAATCTAGAACTTTATCTGCCTACAGTGCGCCAAATTATTACCGGTTTATTGCAGGGATTACGCGGCAAACAATCCATTTATCGCCGTATTGTTTCAGACCATAAACATCGCTCTGACCAATCTGGCCATGACAGAACAGAGAGCAGATCTTCTCGCTCTTCAAAATCACATCGGAAGCAGCTTTCTCGCAGTACGACAGCAGAATCCGAGTCTCGCCGCAGTGGCACCGGCTCTTCAAGTCGAAAGCGAGAAATATCTTCGAGTCAAGCTGATTCCGATGGGTATTTTGCTGGTGGATTTTCGCCGAGTATCTCAGAGACACCAGAAGTTCGCCAATCAGATTCCAATGATTTCCCTAATCCCCATGATACTCGGCAGCCTGATTATCCCGGCTCTCCTAGGTCACCACCTCCACCGCCCGTATCACCTCCTCCCCCTGCGCAAACTGCTCCAGCCAATGTCAGACGCTACTCATTAGTCGACAAACCCGTTACGTCTTCTTCTCCTCCTAGTGTCGTAGTGGTCGAACCTACCAGTCCAGATCCTGAAAGAACTGAGCAACCTGAAATTCAGCAGCCTCAGCCTCGGACCAATGGTTTTCCACCTCCACCTCCACCACCCCCAGATTCACCTCTAACGGATACATCACAGGCACCAGCCATGGCCAGTTCACTCGCCGCATTAAAGAAGAGTGACGCTCTCGAGCGAAGGGCCTCCAAACGGTTTTCCACCTACAACATCTCGAAAATGACGGGTGCAGTGGGCCGAGATCGACCTGGGCGGAATCCATCCAATAGACGTTCATTAGCAGTATCCTCTGCGTTGACTCCTGGCGAATTGGCTGTTCTGACTGAAGTGGATGATGAGGAGGCATCGCCATCTTTGACTAGGGAAGGTAGCGCGAGGTCGAGATCTCGTGCAACGACACCAGACAATCGAAACGTTACTCCGCCGGTACCTCCACTGCCTTCGACTTCGACAACACCAGAGCCTGTCACCCCCGAACCTATGACCGCTAGGCCAAGTGATCCGGAGGTTAAGAGGGGATCAGGCTCTAAAATCACCGTTTTCCTTCAACTCGGCAGGGAAGTCAAAAAGGCTTCACTGGAACCCGGGATTTCATTCTCGTCTCTGAGGATGTTGTTTGTGGATAAATTCTCATATAACCCTGGGCAGGAAAATTTCCCTGCGATATACATCCGTGATCCTTCAAGCGGCGTACAGTACGAATTGGAGGACATGGATGAAGTCAAAGAGAAATGTTTGATGTCTCTGAACATTGAACGTACGTATCTTTCCATGGTTCTCATCCTTCCACTCTATTTACACCTTTCACACAGCTCTGGATCAGATCAAGCAGCATATCGATTTCCAGATCTCCAACCTTTCTCAAGATATCAAGGAGCTGAGGTCTACGGTCGCAGCCAACCAACGACATTCCACACATATCCCCAACCTTGTCTCCTCACCGATCGCAGAGAGCGCACCTGTGCTGAATCGACCGACTGACCGACAGTTCCAGAATGTCGCCCGACGATTATCTCGGTTTCGTTACCAGTGTAAACGAGCCTTCGACGTCCTTCTCGCAACCCACTCCTTCATCACCTGGAGCTCTTTTCCCTCAGATGACGGGTCAGACTCTTCAGTCCCAGATGACCGGAGGGTCGATCCTCTCAGGATTACTCTACCCGTGTCGTCGGTGACCTCAAAACACAGTTTGACGAGGTACAGAATCTACGAAGGGACTTGGGCATTATGCGTCAGCTGTATACCGAGTTTATGAAGCAGACGAAAGACTCGCTGGGAACACTGCGTACTCAGACACAATCCGTCAAGCAGCTTGCGACTGCCAACGTGGGTGGTTCTAGGGCGTTTATCGATTCTGGCAAACAAAAGCTCGATGAACGCACCCAGAACGTCCTCACCGAGGTCGAGCGTCTGCAGGACACCATCGAGAGCTTGAAGGACGATGTCTTGAAGCGTCATATCACGCCGAAAGCACTTCAACTCAAGACCGTCAAGAAGGACATGGATTCCATCGCTGCCGAGTTGGATAGTCTGAAGGAGCACTTCAAGACTATCAAGCCGATGTGGAAGAAGACGTGGGCGGAGGAGCTGCAGAATATCGTGGAGGAGCAAAAGTTCCTCACGCACCAGGAAGAGCTCTTGAGTGATCTTTTGGAGATCATAAAGGAGTTCAGGAAATTTATGGTCATGTCGAGCAGGTCATTAATCTCCGCAGTACGGGCTCGGGGCGACGAGTTAATGGTCGTGGGTTCAAGCCACCGGTGGCGGAAGAGGGATCGCGGAGTCTCAACAATGTCATGATGGAGATCAGGACTGCGTCTGTTGATCCAGAGAAGCGAATGAAGGCTATCGAGGCAAGTCAGAAGAATCGCCAGAAAGGATCTGGAGAGTCGAGGAGATGAGATGCTTGGGGAGCTGACGGATTTCGTGGCGGGGAAGAAGTTGAAAATGACTGGAGGTGCAGAAGGAGGCGGAGAGGGTCCGACAGAAGAGGAATGATATGACTTTGAGGGCCATGTTCACAGGTACGGACATTTCACCTATGAGCGGAGATATGATCTAGTAGTAGCATACGTCGTTTGCACCTGTAGAGTGTATTGTAGGGATATATTTTCTTCTTTTTCCTTTTCGCTTTCTCCCGATATGCATTTCTCTTGTTTTCTTCTTTGCAACTGACACTTCCCTTTTATTATTTGCATTTCGTGTGTTTTTATACTGTTAGTAGTGCTGGATGGTGTTAAATAATAGGATGCATATTAACCCGAGAAGGGTAGAGCACTTTCGTATCCATTGGAGGGAAATTTATATACATGCGTACGCAAAGGTGAGTTAAGCTACTTAATTAGAAGAGAACTGAAACCGCGTACTAACTCCACTTGATTTGCTTCGGATGAGGTTAAGTATTATAATGCGAACCCAAACTCCGTCGCTTCCATTTCTGTTTCCGTACTACTAGCACCAGAATCCATAGCGCCAGAATCCTAGTATCATTAATGGCGAGGAAGGACGTGATGCTAGCGGCACTGCTTGACTGTTCTCGCTGCGACGATTATTTCGCAAGGATCGTGGAGCTAAGAGCCTAGTTTTAGCCACCAAACGGCCTAACCAGCTAGAGGGGGGCCTATAAAATGGAGTGGTGTGATTCTCAGTGACTTATAGTGGTTTGAGGAAAATATCTATAACGTACAAGCTTGCTCTTTGACGTCGGGGTGAAGACTTTTCACCAGGAATTCGTACGCGTCTGGGCGGTAGGATGATATAAGATAGCTGCTTCAGCGACATGACCGCCAGGTGGGTGGACGCGGGAAAAGGCCCTACTATGTGAGGGTGAAAAGAGAAGAAAGATTTAAAGCTTTAAGAACCCCGAGGCTGTTATATAGGCATTTCTCACAAAGTTGGACCCGAATCGCACTGAGTCATTAGGCAAGAGTAATTTCGAATTGAGGAGAGACAATCGCCTTGTTGGTTTTGGTTGCACAAGGAAAAGAATCCGACACTGACTTACTGTAAAGTTCCAAATGGAGTAGGCGCCACTTTTGCCAAATTCAGAGTTGGACTAGCGCCCAGTATGGTAATGAGCACTACAGCAACCATCACCATCGATTTGGTACTTGTCTGTTCTTCTCCTGGCTCAGCTCAAATTCCTTAATCTCCTGCTTAGATTCTCGATCGACACAATACCCGAGATGTCCTCCGAGCTATTCTAGATGCGATTCTTTTCCATCGATTATTTGGGACGGTAAAGCCAAAGACGAGAGAAGTTTTGGGGGTTACTATGGTGAAGAATACAAATGGATTTCTGGACTCAGACCAACTCTCGATTCTTAGCCGGGTGTATCCGATTCAGAGATGGAAAAGCTCATAGAGGAAAAAGTCGACGCGTTTTGGAGGGAAATCGAAAAAGGGAGGAGTAAACACGGGCAGGTACGGTACCAGTGTGACTGCCTCTGACATCGTTAAGCTAACTTCCCAGTAGATTGTAGTCACTTTTTCTGAAAAACGGCCAAAGAAGAGCTGGTTTCAAGTCTACGATGAAGATGTTCCTTGGGAACAGTGGTGAGTATATCCTCGTTTTTGTATTCTCCTCTGAATCGCTGTCCGGGATGCAGGATAATTAATGCAGAAATGCGACAACCACGAGATCACGGTAGGCTCTGCCTTCTACTTTGCTCATAACTTTTGAATCCTTTTGTATGGATAGATCGGCAAGATTTCGATACTGCCCTCTCTAACACGCTCACCAAAGCCATCCAAACTATGCTTTCCCACACATCCTCCGACCGTGGTCGAACCGCCGTCCCACTCATCACAAAAGCTGCAGGTATCTCTCCTTTCCCAGTCAGAATCGCGGTTAGAATTGGGGATGTTGAAGTTGGCTGAGCGGGCATGCGAGGGGACGGTTGTGTATGTTGTGCGCATAAATCTCATCTTTCATTATGGTGTGCTCATTTTACCCAGGTACTAGATTACATGTAAAGATGGTGTATCAGTTGTCGCATTAGATTCATTTGGAAAACTTATCATCGGAAGGAAAATCCCCAATGAGGTACTACGACTCTGCTCAAGTCCGCCCAGTGCCTCATCAGAAAAAGTTATCGATAGGACAGGATTCCATAAATATACTGAACACACTTGGACAACGCAGTCGTTTGGATTTTCATGGCACTCTACTACAACTCTACTACGCTCTATCTGGGATAGTAGCTCTTTGTCTTCTACCATTTAAAGTATATGGGATTCCTCGCAATGTGCTACCTTTTCCTCTCGACCTTGTCCCCTTGTTATAAGAAGGACACTCGCTTCGCAAAATGGAAAGAACAGCTAATTATTCTTACAAATACATTTTGTATGGACGGGTACTTGGCTCTTTTTCGCCACGGAGAGGCCATTCTCCCTTGGGAGGATGAGAGTCTCCATCACCGCCTCCAACGAGATCGCGTTCACAGATCTGAGGGACAAGGCTAGCCCAATCACACTGCAGCTGCTGCGACGACGAAAGAGGTGAATTTGAGCTGCATGATGAATGAGGATGAGGATGAGGATGATGATATGCTGGTAAGAGCAGAGAACTCGACATGAGTAGATTGGGCTTAAGAGGAACTCGAAGCTTGACGGGGAGTTTAGAGCTGGAGGCAAGGCTCTAAGGACTCGAAAATTCGCGTCATGAATTTTCAGGAGGTCAATCTTTGACTTCGAGAGCCACACTAAAGCCATCAAGGCTTCTTTCGACGCACCAGTCTCATGAAATTCTGGCGTTTGTTAAAGTCGGAGTCGCGGCCGGTTGAATTTATGAGAAACAAACCTGTGGATGAACGTTGGGAGAAGCTGTAGAGCAAAGTAGGTCTTCGCACTCGCTTCCCAGTTTTTCTTGTTTACCACACACTCTCCTTTATTATATTACCCACTCGCATTGTACTTGTACATCTTGTTGTATTTTTACCTTACAATACATCTCCGGAAATTCGTTTCTATCTACTAGCGTTGCTAACACATGAATTCGCCTGATACTCAACTATCTCAAAAGGAGCACAAGGCTACTCGCGTTGAGCGCTAAAAGCCGCCGCCGTAATTGTGGGTTGATCATTTGTTCCGATTTCGATCGTTGGCTTTTGTTCCTGTTTTTGAACATCATGATTATTATTTATCCTCCTTAACTTATACCACCATCCTACTAACCCAAATGTCTCAATCCCAGTCAAGATTCATCATCTACAACAATGGTACCATCTTCGAGCCCAATTATTCAGTGTCGCAAGATTCTAGGCCGCGTAAACGCGCCTAGAGTCGACGAAGAAGATCCTTTTGGCTTCTTCCGCGACCCTCCAGTACTACGACTTCGACAAAACGTGACGAAACATGTGTGATCTTTAGTGGATAAAACCTTGTTCAGGGTAAGTCTCGATTCTACGTTTCCTTTTCTTGTATTAATGTATATAGTAGGTTAAGATGAAGACTCTCTCCAAAGCCTCTGTTTTTTTCCACAACTTGGTTACTGGCACACAAACGAGCGACGAGAATCCAATTCCCTTGACTGTGAACTCGAGCAGTTTCGCGTTCTGCTATGGGCGCTAAATACATGGTGAGTCGTCATGCTTCGCTTCTCTATTCAGGCTGACTATTATCTAGCCCACTATTATCTAGCCCAGATCAGCTCAAGATCCGAGAAATCCAAGACCTAGAAAGATTCTGTACCCTTGCCGGAATCTCTCACTCATACTCATGTCCGTCTCAAAAATCACTCGCGCTGTCTGCTATTCGCGACGCCATGACACGCGACGAGACCTTCTTTGGGCTCTGCTCTTCTCGCAATCTACATCTTTTAGCCGAAACTGTTATCAAGTGCGAAGACTTCATTCTGCTCGATACTGTCGTCACCAAATGGATCAAACGCATCCAGCGCCTCGAAGCCCCATGTGTTCCTGCAATCATCACTGCAGATACTCTCCATATCGTACGGCTAGGTGGTGCTGCATGCTATGTTCACCTCCAAGAAGTCGCTGAGCATTCTACAACCGTGTCAGAGGAAGGTGCTACGCGGTTCCATATGGACCCGAAACTTGATGTTGCACAGAAAGCAAAATTGTTGAGTGGGTTTTGGTCTCTGGTGAGATACTGGGAACACTTTCGGCGGTTTCCAGCCAAAATTTTGTCGTGCCGCCACGCTGACTGTATCGGGATATGGGAACGTTGTTGGATCGTGGCTCGGGATTCGCGGGAGATCCTTTGCACTAGTCAGGCAGATGTGTTGGGATTGATAAAGATGATGCAGGACTTGCTGAAGGCTGATGTGGAATTGTTACGCATGCCGGACAAGTGTAGAGAAGAGTCGTTGAAGGCATTGGGTGAGGCTTGGGAAGAGCTGAATGAGAGTTTGGGGGACCATTTTACTGATTCACTGTGATTTATTCTCTTGGTTGTTCCTTTCGGTTTATGGTGATCCACGTCTTCATGTTAATATTTTATGTGACTGGTGTGGCTTACCTGTCGATGGAATTTCAAGCGCCCCAGCTTTATTTTTAACCCACCATGTTTTGAAACACCCCAACTATCCACTATTAGCTGGTCAAGCTTCCCGGTGAGCTTCCACAACTTCTAATGGAATTCAAACCTCCTGACTCCATTGCATGTTATACAGACTTCCTCTCAGTACGAGCAATTTACCAACCAGAAACCTCTTATCAATCAGAAACCTCTCTATCTATCTACCGCTTGCTCGAACGTCATTCGCAGACCTGAGCATTACCAACCAGAAACCTCTCTATTCTATTCTACCGGTGCTTTTGCGCTCCCGAATCATGTCATTTCTTGCAGAACTTGAAGCCTTATCGTTCAAGTTCCTGTCGTTGAATTACATTTACCTTTGGCTTGAGTTCAATACCTCGAGATTACTTACCATTATGCCTCAGCCTCTCACGCCAATTGTTGGCGAGAAGACAAACATGAGGCGTTGGGACAGGGTCATGAGTTATTTCAATGCGCACACTTCACACTTAAGGGTTCGCCCTTCGAATTTTGACCTAGTTTTTTATCCAAGCCAAAACGCATTAGCAGCGATGGCACCGAAGCCGGTATGATTTTATCCAATGATTTTAGTATTATGCTTATCTCTTCCACCCACAGACAACGCACAACGATGGGATTCTTATCATATCCGAGGTCAAATCCACTACCGCGACGATGAATGGGAATTCAAAAGTGAAAGCTCTGCCAGCAAGCTTCTATGATGATTTCCTTTCCGATCAAGCAAAGGAGTGGTTGTTCAGTCCTAGTGCGTTTTCATCTACTATCTTGATAAGATAATTCCCATCAACTTCCAAGCAGTTCGTGGTCTCTTCCCCCTCGAAAAGACGCCCGGCATCATTTCTCTCCTCGCTGGGAAACCCGCACCCTCAACGTTTCCGTTCACGTCCTTGTCATTTACTGCTAAAGATCCTACCAACGAAACCTCGGAAACAACCATTACGATCCCGCAGGATCAGCTTGCCCCCGGTCTACAATACAGTGACACAACTGGCCTACCGGAATTGTTGGGATGGGTTACGGGCCTGCAGGAGCGCGTTCATGGTAGGAAACATGGCCGTAATGGCGTAGGTGAAGGAGTGGAAGGGTGGAGAGTTAGTATAGGGAGTGGTTCTCAGGATTTGATATACAAGGTACTCGAAGCTTTTGCCCTGCTCGGTTAATGTTACTAATGCATGAATGTAGGCTGTAGCAGCAATGGTCAGCCCGGGCGATCCTGTTCTTGTAGAGTCGCCTGTCTACGCGTATGTTCTCATTTGTTTCATGAGATCTTATTAAGTATTGGAACGACCAGTGGTGTTATTCCGATGTTCAAACATTTGCATTGTAAACAAATTGGTTCGTGCTTTGTCTATCTTACACTTCTCACCTCTGCTCATTTTTTACTCGCTCTATATAGAAGTCCCAACTGATGCTCATGGCATCCGCTCCGAGTCTTTGAGAGAGAAATTGGAGAACTGGCCTCAGGGTCAAAGGAGGCCGAAGGTCTTGTATACTGTTCCTGTATGTGCCATGAACCTCCGTTCTTTCCTCAGCTTGATTTTCCACAGTACGGATGCAATCCGACAGGAATGACTGCCACACTCGAGCGCAAGAAGGAGGTCCTGAGACTTGCAAGGAAGTACAATTTTATCATTTTAGAAGGTACGCGTGTTCTTTAAGCATATCTCGTCGCCAACTGTTGTCACAGATGACCCCTACTACTACCTCTACTATGGTAAAACTGTGCGTCCACCTTCGTACTTTTCCCTCGAAGCAACCGAACCTTTCGGAGAAGAAGGAGATGGCTCGGATGCAGTAGGCAGAGTGTTGAGATTCGACACATTCTCCAAAATCCTCTCGGCTGGTCTCAGGATCGGGTTTGCGACCGGTCCAGAGGCATTGTTGAACAGGATTGATTTGTTTGTAAGTTTTCATCTCCTTCCTGTCATCCTTCCTTCACAAGCTCACCGTCTCCACTTCACAGACAGCCAACTCAAATCTCCAAGTATCTTCTCTCACTCAGCTCATTACATTCCATCTACTCCAATCGTGGGGGTACGATAACTTTCTCCTGCATACGAGGAAGGTGTCTGAGTTCTATAGGAAGAAGAGGGACGTCTTCGAAAAGGCATTGGAGAGATGGTTGGGTAGTGGGGAAGCAACTAGTGAAGGACGACTAGCGGAGTGGAATGCTCCAGTTTCTGGGATGTTTTTCTGGTTCGTGTGTTCTCGTCGCTCAAGATTAAGTTCTCATTTAATAGCTGTCATTACCTAGGTTCAAACTGCTTATAGATCCTACTGCGACTGAGGAAGAAGATTCTCGAACTCTCATCGAAACACACGCATTCGCCAATGGTGTGTTGGCATTGCCTGGCACTGTTTTTGAACCGAACGGCTCCAAGACGCCATATGTGCGGGCATCGTTCAGTCTTTTAGAAGAAAGAGACGTGGAAGAGGCGATGAAGCGGCTGAGGAAGACTGTTTTGGAAGTTCGCAAGGCAAGGAAGCAGGCTAGAACTAAGAACAAACGCTTAGGTACCAGTATGATGTAGCCTGGAATCCAATCGCTCGTTTATCGCCCGTCGCAGAACATTTGGAACGGATTGACTGTTGGAGAGTCACAGCTTGATTACTTGAGCCCAGTGCCGAAAACGTTCTGTCAAATGAACTCGAAACCTGCATCCTCTGGATCTTGTGCCACTGCGTTTCTCTTCTCTTAACACTTGGAAAGTGCAATGGTCTCATTGTCATTATCCAGAACCTCGTATTCATCCTTGACAATTTGTTCCGTTTACTTCATTCCACTATTTATTACTTGAACTAATTCACACTTACATGGGACATCCAACCACAAGTCTCGTCGCAACGAACTTCCAAAACCAACCAACAAGGTGAGACAGACTAAATTGGCATTTCTGGTGACCCGGAAGGCCGATATCTACTTCGAAATCCAGAATCACTGCTCGAGTAGATGTAGCGGAGCTATAGATCTCGGAGGCTTGGCAGAACCAGCAACACAACAGTTTTTCTCTGATATCTCGTCAAAGAGCTTATCTACTACTGCCTGGGAGTGGCAAGATAACGAGAGCGCGTCTAGCTAACTTCTTGGCTAAATTTCTGCACCAAACTCTTGTCCGAGCGGTAGTTGGATGAAAGCATCGCCTGGAACAGTCTTCTGAATATGTAAATTCAAGTCACCATAATACAATATAGTACAGAGTATCTTGAGATACTACGAGACATGTTGGCCATAGAAGTTCATTGAAATCAAGTCAAAATTCAAAAAATCTCCTGCCATGGTCAACATCGATGATACCCATCTTGTCCGCTTGAGGCAGTAACTTCCGTACGCGATCCAATATCGAACGATCATGCCAGTGGGCTGATGAAGGACCATCCCAAGAAACCATCCGAGTCGTGCATCTGAACCAGACACGATTCAAAGATCTTCCCTCGTATCTCTGTATCAATGTCTGATCTAGCGCATCCCAATCTCTCAAACTTGAGTCCTGATCTACTGGACCATCGGTCGCTCCAGCATTGAAGTCAATAGAGATGTCGCGAACCGAATAAGGGAGGCTGCGGATGAAAAGACGAAAAAATTTGGCAAGGGATGGAGATTGGGAGCAGCACAATGTAAAGTAAGGCAGATTGAATCCGCGCAAAAAGACACTCATAACTGTTGAGACAGAGAGTGATTTCAATTAGTGTAGACCTTTTTGAATACTCTTGCTTACTTACCTTGTAATATGGTATTTGTCATTACCCAGTTGGGTACCAAGCCAGTGTTCACATCTATTGCGACTGCAGTTCCAGGCTTAAGCGATCGCCATAGTCCCGGACCATGCCGAGAGGTCAGGTCAAAATCTACAAGAAGGGTGCCGAGAATTGGAGGATATGATATCTCTAGTATCCATAATCCCGCCCCGTCCATCTTGGTGATATGTAATTCCCTCAATGAGCTTGGGAGAACTAGCGCCGTCTGGTCCAATGCCAGATTTCCGGAGTTAGACAATTCATCAATTGCAAGGAACTTCAGCTCGGTTAGGGACGTTAACAACCTTTGAAAGTCCTGAAAGTGAACGATCTCCAGGAGAACAACACCTCTAATCCAAAGTTTCTGGAGCTGGCCGCCTAAGTGCTTCCTTATCGCATCGAAGTGTTCGAAGCGTCCTTTTTCCAGCCTGACTTCGGTAAGGAACGGCAGGCTCTGCAATATGAGCAAGGTATCAGGGACGTGGTCCCGTTGAGCGCCTTTACTACCATTTTCAATATTCCCGGGAAAATCGAGGCGTCGAACAAATCTTCCCAAGTAGGATGTTTGTGGATTAGAGAGAATACCAACGAACTGGCTCCTGCGTTTATTAGGAGGTGCTGCCTCTGTGCACCCGGCAAGACTTTTAGATGTCAAGTCGACATGTCGGAACAAGTACGGCTGGGAGAAGACAACAAAGTCTTTGCAGACGACCGAAATGTTCCGAAGTGAAAAGGGGTCATCGTTGAGACTGTCGATGATGATAGCGAAAATTTCGTTGGGGAATCGGCGTTCAAAGAGCATACTCTGAGGTTGGGTGCTCATGAGTGTAACGAAGAAAGAAAGACACAGAAAGACACGAAGGGTCACACGTCACGCGTGAATTTATATAGCGTCGCGCCACGCACAGACCAAGTACAGTACAGTACAGTGTAGTATACATAGCTTCCAGAATCCAAGTATGTACAGTAATAATCAAGTTAATTCAAATAAGTTCAAAGCCATCATCGTCCTCTTGTATCACTGTGTTTCTCCTCTTTCCCTTAGTACCCTTGGAGACTCGGAGTACAGTGGTCTCACCCTCATTATCCAGTACCTCATATTCATCTTTAACAATCCGTTCCGTTTGGATACTCTCCCACTTCCTCTCCGCGTGTTCTACCAAGTCTCCTAGATCCACAGCTCCCCGACTCGAGCTGCTATCATAATTTGATATAAGGAATCCATCCATACCAGTAGCTGTGTTGTTCTCGAGAAGAGCTTTACATAGAAGGATAGACGTATGGCTCTGGATTTCAAAATGGCTGTCTGCCTTCCGGGTCAAACGTCCAAAAATGCGAATTTGGTCATCTCTCACTCTGCTAGTGGAGGCTTTTGGAATTCTGTTCCGATTGGACTTATGACTGCGAGATGTCCTATGGAGGTTTACCAGTACCATTAGTCCACTACGTACATCACATCGAATCGAATAAATCTTTGCTTACATTTGACTATATTGCTTCATTGGCACCACCTTGTTTCGCTGAGATTCGCTGCCTCCCTCTGGTTCGAGGGTGACGGAGGATAAATGAACACCGGACGATGGAGACATCCCCATGCTCCATTTCTTGCGATGGTCTCGGTCACGTTTGAATGGGCGGGAAGCAGAACGAATATCCCGCTCGAACTGGACGTCGCCAGCAGCCGCCATATTTGGGCGAGAGAGAGTGATGAGTGACTGGTAAACCAGACCTGGTTCAAGTTAGCGGGTAAAGGAATGAAGAGGAACAAGCAATCCGACATTTATACTGTGCAATGGACAATGGACATGAATTGAGTCAAGTATCATTGAAGGTATTGTGACGCTTCTAGACTCGAGTCAGTAGCTTCGGTATTGACATCCTTGATGACAGTAGTGGTTCGAGTCTAAGTATGACGCTTCTAAAAGTCAATCCTTCGGATCCGATAGTTCCAAGGCTGGAGAGTTCTGCTACTGAGGGGCATCCGCAGACAAGCGCTGGTAAGACACTGGAAGAAATAATGAACGACTAGAACGCCAGCGCGTTCCTTTGTTTTACTTGATATGTATACAGCTTATGCATCCTACCTAAGCTTTCATAGACATAGTTGTAGACTCCTTCCTTCGCAGTAGCGAACTTCTAAAACTGTCTTCCTCAACCTCTTCATCGCCTCTTCCACCTCAGCCTCGCCTAGAAGGCTGAACGACGCCCGCACATAAGGCGTCTTGGAGTCCGTTCGGTAAGAAGACGGTACCTGGCAATGCCAACACACCATTGGCGAAGGCGTGTGTTTCTATGAGAGCGCGAGAGTCTTCTTCCTCAGACGACTCGGCAGTAAGAGGATTGATAAGCAATTTGAACCTAGGATAAAGTTTATTAATTGAGGAGTTCAATATCGAGCAAGAGAACTCGAGTCACCAGAAAAACATTCCCAGAGGCCGGAGAGTTCCATTCCGCTAGTCGTCCCTCATTAGTTCCCTCCTCATTTGTACTACTGCCTAACCATCTCTCCAATGCCCTTTCGAAAACGTCCTTCTTCTCTCTATAAAACTCGGACACCTTCCTCGTATGTAGGAGGAAGTTATCATACCCCCAGGATTGGAGCAGGTGGAATGTAATGAGCTGAGTAAGAGAAGATACTTGGAGGTTTGAGGTGGATGTCTGGGAAGGTAAACAAACTTGTGAAGGAAGGATAGCGGAAAACTTACGAGCAGATCGATCCTCCTCAAGAGCGCTTCTGGACCTGTCGCAAACCCGATCCTGAGACCAGCAGAGAGGATTTTGGAGAGCGAGTCGAATCTCAAAACCCTGCCTACTTCAGTGATGCCCTCGGCCTCTGCCCCGAAAGGCTCGGTTGCTTCGAGGGCAAAGTAAGATGGTGGACGCGCGGCTTTACCATAGTAGAGGTAGTAGTAAGGGTCGTCTGCAAGTAGGTAGTTCAATATTGTAAGTTGATGAATAATGGGTATAAGCGCACCTTCCAATATTATAAAATTATACTCCCTTGCTAGCCGTAAGACCTCCTTCCTGCGCTCGAGCGTGGCAGTCATCCCTGTCGGATTACATCCGTACTGTAAAAAATCAAGTTCAAGAAAGGAATATAGATTCACGTAACGTACAGGAACAGTGTACAAGACCTTTGGTCTCTTTTCTCCCTGAGGCCAGTTTTTGAGGATCTCCTCCAAGGACTCGGAACGGATACCGTTTGCATCTGTTTGGACTTCTATAGAAAAATAAGCAAAAGTGAGAGGTGGAAGATAGACACGCTACGAACCGATTTGTTTACAATGCAAATGCTTGAAAATTGGAATGACACCGCTGGTAGTTCAAATACTTAATCAGGTCTCATGAAACAAATGAGAGACATACGCGTAGACAGGCGACTCTACGAGAACAGAATCGCCTGGGCTGACCATCGTCCTCACAGCCTATGTTTCGAGTCAACGCATTAGCGACATTGACTGATCAGTGCAAAAGCATCGAGCACCTTGGATATCAAATCCTGGGAACCACTCCCCATACTAACTCTCCACCCTTCCACCCCTTCACCTACGCCATTACGGTCATGTTTCCTACCATGAACGCTCTCCTGCAAGCCCGTAATCCATCTCAACAAATCCGGTATGCCAGCTGTGTCACTGTATTGAAGACCAGGGGCAAGCTGATCTTGCGGAATCGTAATGGTTGTTTCCGAGGTTTCGCTGGTAGGATCTTTAGCAGTAAATGACAAAGACGTGAACGGAAACGTTGAGGGTGCAGGTTTCCCAGCGAGGAGAGAGATGACGCCGGGAGTCTTTTCAAGTGGATATAGGCCGCGAACTGCATTGGATATTAGATGAATGGTAATGATAAAGGTAGTAGATGAGACGCACTAGGAGTTGGCTTCCATTCCTTTGCCTGATCGGAAAGGAAATCGTCGTAAAAGCTTGCTGGGAGAGCTTTTACTTTTAGATCTCCGTTCGTCGTTGTAATACTAGGAGTGGATTGAGTTGCTTCAGTGATGATAGGAATTCCATCGTTATGAGTTGCCTGGAAAGTCAAAGAGGTAAGGATGAGACTTTATATAGAACGAGATCCTACCATGCTGAATGAAACAAGAGATTTAAATGGATTAGCCGCTAAGATTACGACTCGGTTTTTTCAGCCAAATCCAGAGACCAAACCAGAGAATGATGTTTGGATGAGAAATCGCGTGAGATCCGGCACTACTGCGAGAATACTGAGCTAAATCGAAGCATAATATTCATAATATTCAGTTTAGTTGAAGCTTGGAACAATAGATTTAGCGCCCAGATGCAACAACCGAGCGCTATCACTATGAGCCGTCTTCCTCTCTGTTGACGAATGAGCCGTGCCAAGATTGTCTTCCTCACTGTTGACGAAGATGCCAACATAACGAGAGTAAGTGCATCTGTAGTACTGGAGCTAAACATGACTTCCTACAATGCCTCAACCACCTTGAAGTCAGAGTTGGAACTGCAGAAGAGTTCTTTTGTTTTTTTCGTAAGTACGGTCAACGCTTTTACCTGTCAACGGGGTCAAGCGGTATACTCTACAGTGCCTCGATCCGCCCATTCGGCATGGCACCTCAACTGCTATGAAGGAGCGATTGGGAGGTCGTTTCAACTATGATTGGAAGCAGTGGACAGAGGGGCAATTGAGGACCGTTATTGGCCCTGATCCTGATCTTGACGACGTCCATCTTGTTGCGCTTTTCGCCAGCGAGTTCGAAAGGCTTCGTAAGCGAGACCTAAGAATGCTAATCCGCTTCAACAGCTGATTCTTTCCGTAGCTCCACGAGAGTGGTCTTCCGAATTGCCTGGTGGAAAATTCTTTTCATTGCGGACGTCCAAAGCACCTTCGACTGGTGCTGAACCACATCAATTCGCTAACAGTCAAAAACTCGAAGAAACGTGGATAACCTGCGATCGTGCCCGGAACTCGAAGCAAGTCCCGATTCCTATTGCATTACTCGTATCATCTTTTGGAACATTCCAGGAAAACGCCCGAACCATTAACCCCTCCGATAATGCTTTCAAATATGCACGAAAGATGTCTAATGAACTCTGTGCCTTCTTTGACAATGAACTACGAAGAGAAGAGGCATTTCAAAAGTTGCTCGGCGACTTCCTTGGTGTGGTGATCGACAAAGAGAACATTGGTGACTACACTACCGATGGTCCCCGACTCTCGAACGGAGTGAGAGGGAGGGCCTTGTACCCGACGATCGACCAAAAAACGTGACTTTCTTGCCAGATCTTTACCCGATTTTACCACGCCCTTAACCGGCATAGGTCAATCTGCCGACGAAACAGTTTCTTCCCCTCTATTAGCATTGCAATAGATGTTAGTCGAACAAGAAACTATACGCAATATCTTCTTGAGAACTGCATCTTGCAAACCACAATGGTTGTCACAAACTCAACCCGATTCTGTACACCCACCTTCAGTCCCTTGCAGTCAGCTCGTACAACAATTATCTCCCTAGCCCCTTGAAGTAATCCAGCAAGAAGGATAAGCTCTACACTATAACATCCTTGTTCCAAAGTGCTGCAGCTACGTTACCTACACCACCACAGAATGTTAATTATTATAGGATTACTGTGGAATATGTCATATCCAAATTTGGACAAACAGTCATTGATTCAGAGTCCCTGCCCTCAGTTTTGCTGATGGTGTCGTTGAGCAGGCAAATTCTTGGTGGTCATATCCCGCCTCCCCTGCCAAACAGATATCATTGTCTCATTCAAAATATTTTGTGCTGCTCGCGCTGCTATGGAAAACATTGCCTACTTCTTGTCAACCTTGCTTTGTGATTTATTCCACAATGGTTCACATTCTGTTTGCATTGCAAATATCACTGTTGTGGTAGACAATCATTGCACTGTTGGGTTCATCGCTTTTGGGAAAATCTGCGATGGTTGGTTCACGTCTGTACGTACGACACCTTGGTTCAATGTTGTTCATGGGTGGCCCAATGTTTTTTTGTACCTGGCCTCTTTGCAATGATGGTTTGCACACGCCAGAGAAGGTTCAACATACTGTCGTTACAGCTAGGTCAAACTTGTTGTCATTTCTCTGATTGCGCTGGTTTGACAACTTCTAACAGATCCCTTGCTGTTCTTTGATTGCTTATTTCGTTCCGGTATTTTTTTAATGCTTGGTTAGGGCGTTCGGTCGATGTTGTCATTTAATGACTTTATTTATATGGTTGCCGGAGCTTTGGCATTGTTTTAGAAGTCTTACCGGGGCTCTTAGTATTTACGATGTTCTCTGTGATTTGTTGTGAGTTCTGGCATTGCGGTATTTACGTGAAGGAGTCGGGGATTGTCTCGCGAAGCGTGACGTTACTGATAGATCAAGGACGTATGCGGTCGTGTATCAGATAGTTGGCAATGACTGAGCATGTCGACTTATCATCAAGGTCAGGCCGGAGCAATGTGGGACTTGGGATCCTGGTTTCCAGGTCGCGTTGTACTATCTCGAGAACTCTCGTATCGTCCGTCGACATGCGGCGGCTGGCAATGCAAAGGCCGCAGATTGGATGAAACTCAGATTACCGTCCATTTTAATCACGCATGCCGGTGAGTGGACCAGTCAATTTGTAGCTTCAATGAACTGATCGTTTACTCTCAGGGCCAAGCATTCAGATCCTTGGTGGTGTCATGATTGACCGCCCCCAAACCGAAGTTCTCACTGCCTCCATGCCCATGTCTTTTCACACATGCAACAAGGACATGTTGCTTGATCTTGCACGTACACTGACAGCGCTTCATATCCTTTTCACTGATCTGGGCAAGCTGTACGAAAATCCTCCTGCAGCGAGCCCTTCATCTCCGGTTCAGCACTCTTTCCCTTATTCAAGGAGCTTTGAAGATGGCGAGGAAACGACCTCATTCACCTACATCAGACGCGTGGACTCCAGTCGTCTAGTCTTTGAAGTCAAGACTGAGCACAACGATATTCTTTATGTCAAGTATGCCCAGCAATATGGTGAAGCAGCGCACCGACAGGCTCACAAGATTGGGCTTGCGCCGAAACTGTTAGCGTGCACCGAGCTTGAAGGAGGCTGGAAAATGGTAGTAATGGAGTCCATCCCTACACGCTATGAAGCGGTGGATGACATTTTCAAGAATGTAGATGTTGTCGTCAAAGAGGATATCAAACGCAAGGTTCGCGAAGCATTAGATCCTTTCTTCAAAGAAGGATACGTTCATGGAGATCTTCGCCCTGCGAATATCTTTTTTGATGTGAAGGAGAAAAAGGTGTTGGTTATTGACTACGATTGGGCTGGACCCGTTGGCGAGGTCCGATATCCTCCAAGTGTCTGGACCACCGCAACCATCTGGTGCCCTGAGGCACATCTGAGTTTACGACTTATCAAATTGGAACATGACCAGGAGATGGTGGAGCATTTGTATTAGATGTGGTATGTAACTGCCTGCATCTTCCTAGCTTGGTGACCAACCTTCTATGAGGTTGGTGAAAGTGTCAAACCTCAATACCTAGTTTTCAACCGTCAACCTCTAGAGGGGACTGCGTTAGGCCTAGCATCTTCTAATCATCCAGTTAAAGCTCATTGAAGAGCCTGCAAGTTGGATACTGGCTTGCGTAAAGTACGTATTGACTATTAAAATTACTGGAAGATTGGGAAAATTCCTGAAAATTCGCCTAGTAAGCAAGTGAGAATTCCACTGATAATTGTACAAGCCCAGTTGCAACCGTAGATCCCACCCTTTGCACGTTACTCTGGATTTCTGGGATCGAAGTATCAAGCTTGAGCCAGGGCGCTTGTTAAGAGCTTGAAGCCGAAGCGCGCACTAAGCGCTCTTCTTTCTTCAGGACGTTGATTGTCAGGTCTATAGGATTCAAATCGGAAAATTCGCGAGGAGCAAAAGAGGTCAATCCTCGGCTGGATTCATCAAGGCTTCTTTCGATGCACCAGTCAAAGCTACGCACTTTCGCATCATTTCCGAGGTCCGAGTTCCGGGTCTTTGAATTGGTTCATTGACATCTGTGCAAAGATGAAGCGAAATGTACCCCGCACCCCACACTTCCTTCTTCCTTCCTTCCATGTCTCGCTCTCAGGTCTCAATCAATGAAAAAAGTGATACCGCATACAATTCCTCAGAGGACCCAGATGCGGAATTTGGAGGAACAGAAGCACGTCGTGCGTTGGAGAAGAAGTTGGTGCGCAAGGTCGACATGCGGATTTCTATCTTGGTAATCATTTACATCTTGAACTACGTGAGTACTCTCTTCAAGTTCTTCGTTTTCGCAGTTAATAGTTTCTTCCTAGGTCGACCGAAACAACATCAGGTTAGTTCGATCCCTGTCGATCTTTTAATTGTAATCTCACTCAGCCACGCAGCGCTGCACGATTGAAAGGGCTAGAGTCGGACCTGCATCTGGAAGGCCAGCAATACGCGACCCTCCTGTCGATTCTCTATGTGGGGGTGAGTCGCGCGTCTTTCACCAACTACATAGCTCTTGACCGTGTGATATCAAGTACATCATAATGCAAATTCCATCCAATATGCTTCTCAATTGGATTGGGAAGCCCTCGATTTACCTTCCATGCTGTATGGTGGTGTGGGGTCAGTCATTGATTTCCTTCATTATCGATTTGTGCTCATAGATTTTGTGCGCAGGTACCATTTCTGTCCTAACTGGTTGGTTTTTATTATTTTCTAGTACTTGAACGCGTTATCAACTCGTGCATATAGGAATAACTCACAACTTTGTCGGAGCTCTTCTTACCCGGTTCTTCCTTGGTGTAAGTCTAGACCCAGTGTCAATCCACTGTAGCATTAATTAATGCGTTTTCCTTAGTTCGTGGAAGCTGCTTTCTACCCGGGCGCCCTGGTATGTGTACAATTGACATTTGGAAACATCCCGCTCATTTCTCGCTTGATTTTACAGTTCTTGCTTTCTAAATGGGTTCGTATCCATTGACACCACAGTGCCCTTAAACTCATATTGAATCTGCAGTACAAGAAGGAAGAAATTGGCATTCGAACCACCATTCTCACTGTAGGCAACATCATCAGTAACGGTTTCGGCTCGTTAATGGCGTCTGGCATCCTTAACGGAATGAACGGGGTGCTTGGCCACGCTGCTTGGAGATGGCTTTTCTACATTGAAGGTTCGAACATTGCATTTGATCCGTATTCAGCGCTGATTGGCAAACTCTAGGAGCACTTACCATCTTCTTTGCGGTAGTGGCCGCTTTCATCTTACCCGACTTTCCAGCAACTTCCAAGTTTCTGACTCCCCTCGAGCGAAAGCTCGCTATGAAACGTATGGAGGAGGATGCGGGTGTCGGCGACCAAGACGAAACCGAGAACGGGGGAATGATACATGGCCTATTTCTTGCTGTCACAGACTGGAGAATGTGGCTTTTGGCTTTCGGTCTCACTTCAGAGGTTATGTGAGTACATGTGCTAAATGGTTTTTGTCTCAACCTCTTACAAATTCCCTCTCAAAAGAGCCTTGTCGTTCAACGCGTTTTTTCCTACACTTACTGCGACACTTGGGTTTTCGGACAGCATAACTTTGCTCCTTTGTGCGCCTCGTACGTACTCAGTACTTGCGACTTGATTTTCTTCTTATTTTCATTATTTTAGCATGGATCTTTACGGCGATCGTCGCGTTTATCTGGTCAAGACACTCTGACAGGACTCAGGAGCGTTGTTTTCATATAATAATCCCATTCTCTGTGGGCATCCTTGGATTTGTGATCGCTAGTGCGACCGAGGTTCTTGCTGCCAGATATATCAGTTTATTCCTAATGGCGTTGTCCTACTGTGGGTTCATTGTTCTGTAAGTCTTTTGCTATGTTCGATTCGTTCAAGTGCTGATAACATTTGAATAGCTACGCGTGGATTCCTTCCTGCTTCCCTCGACCACCTACTAAACGTGCGGTATCCATTGCTGCTATCAATGCTTTCTCGCAACTTGGTAATGTTTCTGGATCGTAAGTTTCATTCTTTTTTTAATTGATGCTGCAGACTCTTGATGCATCTCGCATAGATACGTCTTCCCTAGTAAGTGGGGACCAAGTTATCGTAATTCGTATGGCGTAAGTTTCTCTTGCTTTTACTAGACATTATTTACTGACCTCCACCCAGATTTGTATTGCAACGGCAGGCTTGGCAATCATCGTCTGCTTATTCTTCAGGTGGCATCTGTCGTATCTCAACAAGCAGTTTGATAAAGCGGAGCGAGAGGGTGAAAAGACCAATGGATTTAGATATGTTTTATGATTTAAGGTCCGGTTTTACCGTTGTACGACTAGTTTGTTGTATCCCATATTACAAATGTCATGACTGTTCACGTTTACGTATGCGAACATCCTATTATACAGAACTTACAGATTCGGAAGGGTTAAAAGAAGGTAAGTCCAGGTATATGTGTAACCAACGCGGTCAATACATGCAGAAAGTTTGAAGAAAGTGATCGCTAACTGGAGAAAGGCGCGTTCGCGTTGAGCGCTAAAAGCCGCCAGCTCACTGCGTGCTTGTTCGATTGTTCGTACTTTGACCTGCACTTTGACTTGATGCGTCTTACGCCCGAAAAAAAACCGGTTACTGATCCAATGTTTTCTATTCAGACGCGTTTTGCATGCTGTACTTGAACTTAGGTGTATTTTTTCTGCTCAGAGCTATCCAAAAAAACAATGATCGCGCTATTTCGATCATGCCAAATCTCGCCTGCAAGCGCAATTATTCTCAAGAAAACAACTTGAACTACTACCACCACCTTCGCTCTCAACTCTCAACGACACTACAATTTTGCCTTCGCCATTGGCAATGTCTCTGCTCGTTCTCAATCGTTTCTCGCTCTGTTCATTTCTCTTTGTCTTTGTATCCTACCTCCTCTATTCAGCGTCTGCTCGCCCTGCAGAACTAAATCAAGTGGAACATCCACCTTCTCGACCTCGAAACGCCTTGCTTTCTCCTCACTGTGAACCCTATTCCACCACATTCTCTGATCCTTCTATGGTATCGAATGCCAATGACCCCAACTCAGCTGCTTCGCGATTTGTCGCTTTGTCACCACCAGATACATACGCTATCACATCGGACGGGCTGCAGTTATACCTTAAAAGGCCAGAGGGCGAGGTCTCCTCTGATAAAGACGGCGTGAACAACAAGCTGGGTGAAGGCGCGACCATAAATTCAACATTTTACGCGTGAGTCCCACTTCTTCCTATTCTAACTCGCCCGTGTCTTTTGCACCTCCTTCATCTATTTATGTGGTGAAGGACGCGTGTATCTATGCCATTATCTCACTTCTATACCCATTGACTAACGTGTTTCTTTTGACAGAGACTGTGGAAAGGCAACATTCGAGTTTTCCGTTAGTAAATGTGTACCTGGAGTTGTCGGCGCCACAATTATGATTGATGCCACTGAAGGTAAGTAAACTATCTCGCTATCTGCGCCTTTTCGTCCTAACATCGTTATATCTGTTTCGCTAGACTGTCCACGCGGCGACGTTTGTGCTGACGAAATCGACGTTGAAGTTGTAGGCAAAGACCCGGCTCAATGGCAAAGCAACGTCTTCGCCCCCTCCAAAGCTGACCCGGAACCGCACTTTGGCCATTTCAGCGAAACGCACAATTTCAACCAGAACCCTTCTTTTAGGTCGTTGCATAAATATTCAATCGAATGGAACTCGGAGAAGATCAATTGGTATCTAGATGGGCAGGACACTCCCGCTAGGACATTGTTGAGGAGTACGCTATTTTTTTCTGCGTGCGAATAAACTTCGGTTGTTGACCAAGCTTATTCTTTTAGAAAATACGTATATCGATGGTGTAGAACACTTTCCGACGCATCCTCTGCGCATGCAAATGGGGATATGGGTACGTATTTCGAGCACTCGTTGGGCTGAGATCGTTGACTGACCTATCTTCCCTAACCTTGTTCCCTTGCTTCCGTTCACCCATCTCTCATGTAGGACGGAAGTGGGGCGCATGGTACGTCGAGCTGGTCTGGTGGACCTATAGACTGGAATTCGGCGCCTGAAAGAATTGTGATGACCTTGCGCAGCGTTACACTCGATTGTTCCATTTGTCACCAGTCATCATAGGTTGTGTTTCTTTCTTTCTCTTCTATAGGGATTATTGATTTGTATTTACTTATGTAAATTATGGTCCTTGTTAGTATATAGCTTACGTGTCAGAAACGACGAGGAAACGATATCAGACCTCAGTTGCTATTGCCCTTCGTTTTACCGTGCATCGCGAGGACGTGCGCCGAAGAAGAGCTCGTCTGTGTAGGGCTGGTAGCACTCGTCGTCGACGTTGGGGATACCAAGAACTGATCAGCGACAGATAATAAGAAACTACGGGAAAGTAAGCCAAATTCAGAATTTCAAACCAACGGCGAGTCAAATGCTGTACTCACTCGGTCTGTTCTTGACGGAAATCGTCCGTAATCATTTCCGTCACGTTAGTAGACATGTACATGGATTTCTTTGATGAACCGTACTGTTCCCATATCGGAGCACCGGTAATTAATTTAGCGAAGTTAGGATTGAGATGGTTGGCGAAAGATAGCCTGAAAAATCGTCGATCAGACTTTTCTCGCAGAATTTGCTGCAATGGGAGCTTACCAATAAGCAACAGTCTGTTCAGCCAGAGAAAATTGGGGGCTTGTCTCCGAAATGTCGAGGAAAACGAACAGAACATCGCTGGCATGGAAAACTGGAGGGAAAAGATCAGTTTTGGGAGTAAGTATTGAGAGAGGAAAACAACGTGCCTCCCGCCCATTCCGGGGCAGCTGTGATATTTTGTGCAAATTCATAGCACCAGGAATTGATCCCTTTTGAAACTGCTATGTTGAGCCAGTTTCTTCTGGGCGCAAAGAAATGGATATCTAGTTCATAAGTTATTAGATTGGTTTCATTAGGTGACTTGGTTTGTGTTCACCTCCGTAAGTTGCAGCACCTCTCTTGAATTGCTCTCCGAAGAAAGTAGTGTTACCGGTGCCATAAGGAGACCCAAGGGACTCAACGTCAGGATACAGTTCTTCGATGAGTGAGAGAGCGTCGTCTGATTCGTCATGAAAGGTGGGTTGCGGCCCACAGTAGTCGAGGCCAATCCAGGTGACATAGTCGTCAGTCGTGTTCAGGGCCTGTGGCTGCACGAAAACGGTTCCTTCATCCTGGACATCACCAACTATGAAAGGGATGTTGGCACTAGAGAACGATTGTCAGCGGAGAACAGAACAAACAAAACTTGGACGAGAACGCACATCTTTCCCTGGGCCGTTAGAACAGCAGGACTGTCAGGGATGATCTCCCCATCAATTGCGACTGCCCAAGGCTTTTCTTCGAATTAGAAGCTTGAGGTTTCTGAACAGCTCAGAGGACTCACTCTTGCGCTATACGAGTTCGGTGTGCCCGCAATTGTGTTGGCAGCATCTTCAAGAACAGATTCGTTGACAGTTTGAATACATTGGAAAGTATCGGAAGAAGAGCTGCAACCAGTGAGGTTAACTAGCGCGTCGTAGACATTTTGGTAATCGGCTGGAAGGAGAACCGGGACGGATGTCGAGACGCCAGATTCGAGAATCTGAAGATACGAACTGTGAGGAAGAGTTTAGAATTTATGAAAATGACATACAGCGCCGCGGAAGAGGGTCGTGTTCTCAGTCAGGTAGTGGTATGCAATGCACATCCTACGTCAGGCAGGTTAGTAATAAACGTAGCAAATGTAATGTAAAGACGTACGACCCGGAAGATTGCCCGTACAGGGTCACTTTATCCTTGTCACCACCAAAGTATTCGATATAGTTTTGCACCCATTGCATTGCGTCCCGTTGATCATAAAGTCCTAAGTTAAGAGCACCATTGTCATCAGCTTCCTGACCACCACTGGAAATCAAATTAGCATATCAAGATCGCTCGCTACTCAAGAAACAATGCACTCACAGGAAACCCCACAAAGCAAGACGGTAGTTGATGATCACCTGAAAACCACGGTTGTTAAGTTAATAACTGCTCATACCAAAGCTAAAAGAACATAACAGTAATGACAGAAAGATCCTGAAAGAGAAAAGCATAAGTACAAATAAACCAGATACAGCGCCAGTCCATACCATCTTCGAGGATGCAGCGACAATACCGGAACCAGGATAACTGAATGAAGCTCCCTGAGTAAGGCCTCCTCCGTACACCCATATCATCACCGGCAGTTTCGAGTCGCTGATAGTATTATGCGGTCGGTAAATGTCGAGCAGAGTACAAGCTTCTCCAAAGCCATATGCTGAGGGTTGTCAAGTGAGCAGCAGAAATAAGAAAGAAGAAGAAGATAGCTAAACTCACTTCTATAATCCGTAGTAGCGAGAGAACTCTGTAAAAGATGTGGATTAGACAGTTAATCGAGCTTAAGACTTGCAGCATACCGAGCTGATAGTGACTTGGGGACAAGCAACGCCGGGGTAGGTAGCGTTAACGACGGTGGTATTATGTCCAGCGTATGAGGGAGGAGTGGTCCTCTTGAATCGTTCCGCGGTTCCGTAGCTTATACCACGCCAGGTGTCAATACCCAACGTCTCATTATACATACCAATAAAAGAGGTGCTATTGATTTTGACGTCTACGGCGGTTTGGGCATAGGAAGAAGCTAGGACCGATAAAACGATCAGCAACCTTGAACCTGAAGTGGGGTAGCATAGGGGAAGGAAGGAAGGAGGAAACAACGGATAATTACCCTGAGCTCACGATCTTTATATATACGTGACGCTGACAACCAATCAAGTCAGAGTTTCAAGCAAGTCGTGGATGAGAGAGTGGATGAGCTACGCGCGACGGATTTGCAATATATTCGCCGTCGGATCATCCTTAAGGATGGCGTCAGCGCTTATGATGAATGCCTGCGCCGTCGGGAGAGTGAGAGACCGTACCGTGATAGTTGAAAGGCAAGGCAAGGCACTGGTGACTGAGGCGGTGATTTGCGAGATTGTTACTCCAGTGGCCAGCCCTTGAACCAGCTAATAGTAAGCAGCTGTGATGCGACTTTGAAACGGCTAATCGTCTAATCAAGGCCGCGAATGAACAGGCATGTAATACCAACCAACACCTTACTAGTCCTCGGCAACATGTATAAACGGCGGGAAAATGAGAAAGTTTGGTATTTACCGATGGAAGGATTTTTTTGTATTTCCGTGGATTGTGGATACGAGGGATTAATTTTTGTGCATGTGAACGCATGGACTTCAAGATGCTGGTGGTCGTATAGACTGGGATTCGGCGCCTGGGAGAATTATAATGACTTTGCATTGGATTGTTCAAGTTGATATAGACGTATGGATCTTGTTATGTATGTATATAGGTCCAAGGAAACGACGAGGAAACGATATTAGACCTCAGTTGCTATTACCCTTCGTTTTGCCGTGTATCGCGAGGAAGTGCGCCGTAGAAGAGGTCGTCTGTATAGTGCTAGGCAGCACTCATTGTCGACGTTGGAGATACCAAGAACTGATCAGCGACTGATAATAAGAAGCTTGGGAAAGTAAGTCAAGTTCAGGATTTCAGTCCAACGTCGCGTCAAATTCTGCACTCACTCGGTTTGTTCTTGACGGAAGTCGTCCGTAATCATTTTCGTCACGTTAGTAGACATGTACATGGATTTCTTTGATGAACCGTACTGCTCCCATATCGGAGCCCCCGTAATTAGTTTAGCAAAGTTGGGATTGATATGGTTGGCGAAAGATAACCTGGAAAATCGTCGATCAGACTTTTCTTATAACAGACTTCTCCACAATGGGGAACTTACCAATAAGCAATAGTTTGTTCAGCCAAAGCAAATTGGGGGCTTGTCTCCGAAATTTCGAGGAAAACGAAGAGAACATCACTGGCATGGAAAACTAGGGGAAAAGCTCAGTTTTGGGAGTACGTATTGAGAGAGGAAAACAACGTGCCTCCTGCCCATTCCGGGGCAGCTGTGATATTTTGTGCAAATTCATAGCACCAGGAATTGATCCCTTTGAAACTGCTATGTTGAGCCAGTTTCTTCTGGGCGCAAAGAAATGGATATCTAGTTCATAGTTATTAGATTGGTTTCATTAGGTGACTTGGTTTGTGTTCACCTCCGTAAGTTGCAGCACCTCTCTTGAATTGCTCTCCGAAGAAAGTAGTGTTACCGGTGCCATAAGGAGACCCAAGAGACTCTACGTCAGGATACAGTTCTTCGATAGTGGAGAGCGTTGTCTGATTCGTCATGAAGGGATGGGTTGCGGCCCACATAGTCGAGGCCGATCCAGGTGACATAGTCGTCAGTCGTGTTCAGAGCCTGCGGCTGTACAAAAACGGTTCCTTCATCCTGAACATCACCAACTATGAAAGGGATATTGGCACTGGAGAACGCATTGTCAGCTGAAGAACAGAACAAACTAACTTGGACGAGAACGCCACATCTTTCCCTGGGCCGTAAGAACAGCAGGACTGTCAGGGATAATCTCTCCATCAATTGCAACTGCCCAAGGCTTTTCTTCGAGTTAGAAACTTGAGGTTTCCTGAACAGCTCAGAGGACTCACTCTTGCACTATACGAATTCGGTGCGCCCGCAATTGTGTTGGCAGCATCTTCAAGAACAGATTCGTTGACAGTTTGAATGCATTGGAAAGTATCGGAAGAGGAGCTGCAACCAGTTAGATTGACTAGCGCGTCGTAAACATTTTGGTAATCGGCTGGAGGGAGAACCGGGACGGATGTCGAGACGCCAGATTCGAGAATCTAAAAATACAAATTTTGAGGAAGGAATCCAGGATCTTTAGAAATAGCATACAGCGCCGCGGAAGAGACTCGTGTCCTCAGTCAGGTAATGGTATGCAATGCACATCCTGCATAGCAAAGTTAGCGATAAGCATAATAAAAGTGGCGTGGAGACGCACGACCCGGAAGATTGCCCGAACAGAGTCACCTTATCCTTGTCACCACCAAAGTATTCGATATAGTTTTGCACCCATTGCATTGCGTCCCGTTGGTCGTAAAGTCCCAAGTTAAGAGCGCCATTGTCATCAGCTTCCTGACCACCACTGGAAATCAAATTAGCATATCAAGATCGCTCGCTACTCAAGAAGCAATGCACTCACAGGAAACCCCACAAAGCAAGACGATAGTTGATGACCACCTGCAAACCACGGTTAACTTAATGGCTGCTCGTATCAAAGTCAAAAACGAGTATACAGTAATGACGGGAAGATCCTGAAAGAGACAAGAATAAGCACAAATAAAATAGATATAGTCCTAGCAACTCCGTACCATCTTTGAGGATGCAGCAACAATACCAGAACCAGAATAACCGAACGAAGCTCCCTGAATAAGCTCTCCGCCATAGACCCAGAGCATTACGGGTAGTTTAGAGTCAATGGTAGTATTACGCGGTCGGTAAATGTCGAGCAGAGTACAATCTTCTCCAAAACCAAATGCTGTGGTTTGTCAAATACATGAGCAGCAGAAAATAATATAACAAAATAAAAAATAGCTAAACTCACTTCCGTAATCCGTGGTAGCGAGAGAACTCTATAAAAGATGTGGATTAGACAGTCAGTCGAGCTCGGAAAGAGCTTTAAAGTCGGAGCTTACCTTGCTGATGGTGACTTGAGGACAAGCAGCGCCGGGAAAGGTAGCGTTAACGACGGTGGTAGTATCTCCAGCGTATGAGGGAGGGGTAGTCCTTTTAAATCGCTCCACGGTTCCGTAACTTATACCACGGAAGATATCTACACCCAACGTTTCATTACACACACCAATAAAAGAGGTACTGTTGATTTTTACATCTACGGCGGTCTGGCCATAGGAAGAAGCTAGGACCGATAAACCGATCAGCAAAGTTGAAGTGGGAAGCATGGAAGGAAGGAGGTAACAAGGGATATTTACCGACATTGGGCTCACGATCTTTAGTACTTACGTGACAAACAATCAGGTCAAAGTTTCAAACACGTCGTGGATGAGAGAGTGGATGCAGGGAGAGACAGAGAGTCAAAGGCAGGGCAAGCTAAGCCACAGGGGCAGTGACTAGCCAGCTTTTAATTATGAGCCATCCAATAACAGCCGGATTGAACTAGCTGTCCAAGCTGCGACTTCAAACGGCTAATCGTCCCGCGAAATGGATGTAAAAGGCTAAACCACCTCAAATTTAAACGGCTAATCGCCCCGCGAATGAAACAAGAAAGGCTAAACCTGGGTAAACATACTCCTATTTTCATAATATAGTATACAACAGTAACTCACTTCATATGCCTATCTAAAAATCCCAACAACCTCGTATACATATCCTCTACATGAGCTGCCTCGTCGAAAATATGCCCTTCACGCGGATAGAAAACCAGCTCCGCTTTGGGAGCTTTACTGACCCGCTCGATACCCCGCACCATCGCAATCGCCTGGGTCAAGGGAATACGCAAATCCTCTTTTCCGTTCAGAAAAAGCATCGGGCACTGAACGTTACATGCGTCTTTGATTGGGCTGCCTCTTAGATAAATTGGTTCTCCGGGAGTCCATGGAGCACTTCCACCTAAAAAGGCCTGTGTACAGGAAGAATGAATGATGAGTACGCGAAATATTACTAGTAGAGATGCGTGTATAATGCTTACTTCCATGTCTGGGCGGTCGGAGGATTCCACCAAAGAGCCCCAACTTGTTGGACCAGCGCCGCAAACTCCGGCTTTGAACGTGTATTCGTTATTCGCTGGGCGACTGCATCCCCAGGCAGTCAAGAATCCACCTTGGCTATATCCCACGATAGCGATGTTCTTTGGATCAATGAGGCCGAGTTTGAATAGCTTCAAGGATCATAGTATGGGTATCGTCCCAGTCGAGTGCGCCCATGGCATTTTCGGTCTGGGCGAATTTCTTTCCTCTACCAGCACCTGCCAGTCATCGTCAAAACTTTGGGGGGAAAAATCATGAAAATGTTGTACATACTTCCGCGATAATTTGGAGAAAGCACGACGTAGCCGTTGGAGGCTAGGAAGGTGCGCCATTCGAGGAAACCTGCGGTACGTAGTTGAGTAACCGTAAACTCGTTATAAATGTAAAAAGAGTACATACCCCAATATAAGCCAAAATGCTTCGGCCCTGCCAGAAATATAGAGATCAGCACAAGTCAAACAGAACGTATCAATGCACATTACATGTAAGGTCCACCGTGAATATAAAGTACGGCGGGTAGAGCACTCAAATCTTCAGCTCCTCTAGGATGGCTGATAATCCCCTCTATGGTCTCCCCATCCACACTGGTCCACTGGAAGGCACGACTCGTAGGAGCCTTATCGGGCGTGTAGGATGAATAGTTATCAGAAAGCCTGGTACCCTTGGTGATTGAGTCTAGTGTATCCTTTTCAGTTCGAAGAATCCAAACTTCAGGAGCTTCGCCTGTGACAGCAGAGCTTCGTAAGGCAGCAACAACGTAGTTCCCATTCGTCGAATTGAAACGTATATCCCAACTCATCATATGCTCTTCTTTCCATCTGAGTACTGTAAACAGTACCGTCCTCTCTCGAAGGTCAACGATGTCAATGCGGCGGTTCAGCCCTGTCCAGACTTCGACAGCGACTTGGTTATTATATTGTACATCGATCAGACCCACAGCGTCTTCGTTCTCACCGTACAGGACAGTCTCTTCACCGCTGCCGAAATCGTGGATATATAATGCTGAAACAGATGAGAATGATTCTCGTGGCAATGGTTGAAGATATGCAGTGATGGACGGCTTGGATGATGTGAGAATGGAGTTGCTGTATGGAGATCGGGGATGGGTATACAGGTCGCGAGTGTTTCCAGAATCTAGGGAGACGAGTGCCTCGATAACAGGAAAGTCCCGGCTCGCGTCATCCGAGCGACGATGAAGACGATAACCAATCGAGGTACTGTCTGGGCTCCAGACGAATGAAGCAACATGCGCATCCGTAGAGACCAGTGTCCGAATTCTATAAGAGAGTTGTCAGTAACGAATGAATGGGTAAATGGAAGTCCATACTCAGTGCTATCTGAGTTCAAGAAAATAACGCGAAGAGATCCCAAATTTGTCTTTTTTTCCTCCCAAACCTCTATTTCTTCAGTCTTATTGGTATCATTCTTCTCTGTACTGATGAATGCGATATAAGAACCATCTGGAGAAATCTTGAATGATGTCACGCTCTCAGACTTGTCGAATGATGCCACAGCCTGTGGTTCAGACCCAGCGAGCCTGTAGATATGTGTGGGACCATCAGGACCACCGTATCTGTCTGAGAGGAAATAAACGTCGTTGGAAACTGGGTGAAAAGACGGAGAATGATCGAAATTGGTGGATGTTGGAATGAGACGCTTTGCGTCAAGTTCTTTCAAAGTATCAGCAATCCATAAAGCCGAAGTCTTTGGGCCATCTTTGGGCTTGAATAGGGATCCAAAGGCATAAACCAAGCTAGACGCGTCTTTAGAAAGAGAGAAGCTGCTGATTCCTTCAGCACCCGCGATTTCCTGAGGGGTGAACATGATAGTCTAAGTAAGGAATGGATAAGGATCAGAAAATCAATTGACGTGCCTATTATACCCCCGATTCTATTGTGAATACCAGCCGATAAAACTGCGAACAGACCGTAGCAGGCTGAGCGCTGAAATTAGCGCTCTTTGAGCTAACCGCCGGCCGGCAATTTTTTCTTCGCGCTCTCATCATGCTCCGACACGTCCAGCGAATTTGTTCTGGACTGTCTTCACTTCGTCCTTATTCTACTCGAAAACCTCATAAAGCTCTCGTAGCTCGTACTGCCTCCACACCGCTTGCTGTTCGTGAGCGGCGCGAGAAGAAATTCGGACCCATCGCTGAAGGAGAAACAGACGCTTCCCCAGAAGGATTCACGCCTTCCGACCTTTCCAGGTATGAGAGACATAAAGCTCTCGGGACATTACCGAAAATCACTACTCGTCGCGGCGGAGACGGAAAAGAAAAAGTAGTCGATGTTTCTCCAACAGAATGGCTTAAGCGCCGTAATGCCAGGAGATCGCGGATTCGTGGGTTCAGGACCGTCAGACGGCCTGTACCTGGCATTGTTCAGACAAAAAACGCGTTCAAACCGTCGAAGAGGTTGACGTCGTTGGTCAGACCGTTTATTTACCCAACATCATCTTCCGTCTCGTCCGAAATCACACTCCCCAAGGCCAGGATTACAACCCATACGAGGCTACTTTTCGCCTTCCTCCGTCCATCACAAAGACGGACATTCGTTCATATCTTATGGCCGTATACGGTGTAAAGACAACCTACATCCGAACAGACTTGTACTATGGGCGCCAGAAGCCCAGAAGGGGTAGTAACAGGAAAATGAGGAGGGTATACAAGCGAGCCGTCGTCGGGCTCGTCGATCCGTTCTACTATCCACACCGGATGGAAGATATGCCCCAGGAGGAGCGCGAAAAGCGTGAAAAGGTCATCGAGCAAAGCTACTACATCGAGGAGGGCAGAAAGATGTTCCACATATCTCGATTCCGTTCTGCAGCCATAGACAGAAGAGGGGAGGATTCGGATTCATGGAAGTTTTCAGGTGTAACGGGAAGAGGGAAGATTCTCGCTGAAGTTGCTAAAAGAAGGCAGCTGAAGGAAGGCATGGTTGCTGGATTGGTCTCGGAGTGGCAGAAGACCAGACAACAAGGCAGGCCAGTCACGGTTGAACATCCTAGGAGGAGGAAGCCGGTGAAGGAGGAAGAAGGAGAGAGCAGCTAGAGGCACTAAGTAATTATCGATATTATTGATATGATCAGCTCTGTTGGAGGTTAACCTTGCCGCCTGCTCCTACTTGTTTTGCCTTGCTCGCTGCTGAACCTCCCACCACCGTCCCCATGGAGAAGCTGATCAGAAGAGCAAAGACTGAGATTTGACGGGGCTCCTCGGCTCTGCTGGATGAGGTATGCTCAATATCGAAGGTTCTCGTATACCTCTGTTTGAACGAAACGACTGTATAGTATATGTTACTGCAGAACGTTTATCAATTGTTTTCTTGATATGAACTTCAGTTTTCCTTGTGCTCCGACTTCCGCATCGCTGGAATTGGAAGACTTAGAATTAGAGCGATGGGACTGCACGCCGGTCAAGGTTCAAGTATGGGTGCGATTAACGTATACACACATCCATCGGTGACTGTCTCTCTTTGGAGACTGAGGTTAGCATGGCAGCTTGGTATCGAAGAAACCTCTGCTTGAGTACTTACTACATCGAAGAAGTACCTACTACAACTTGAAACACGGACAATATCTATGACTCGGAGTTCTGCCCAGTGACAACCACCCTCAAACCCGCTGCTTCGAGATACTTCAACGGTGCGTAGATCTCCTCGTCCACATCTCGATCTGTGAAACGCATGACAACGGAGCGCAAACAAGCAGGAATTTCACCGCCAGAAGTCAATGAACAACCATCGCCGCGGTGAAAGCTTCGAGATTCCACCTTGAAGAAACTATATCAACAAAATGTCCATCGCTGAAGTCTGAGCCACTGAATGTGAGGGCAATACTCTGCAATTTTGTGACCAGTGCTGAGGGGACTGGCGCAGATGCTGTGCGATGGGAAGCATGCAGACTCTGCAGAAGGCATGAAGTTATGGGACTAGTGTCTGATACTCTAGAATGATCTATCGTAAGATCAAGCAGAGAGGGAAGGCGATGAAGAAGATCAAGGAGATCTGAGTCCAAGAGTGGGATGAATTTAATAGAGGGTCGTGAGGCGAAAAGATGAACTCGATATGAACATGTTCAGGTCATCTTTAGGCCAGGGGTTTGTGTATTTACCGGCCCCTTCCATGAGAAGAGAGGTCAATGAAGGGCATATGATTGAGGAAAAAACAATCGCCAGCGACTGGTGGCGACATTTTGGAGAGAGTAAAAAGGATATCCTTTCTACAACAGGTGCTATTATAGCAGGTTCACATCGTACAAAATTGCATTGGAGAAACTGGTGAAAGCGCAACTCTCTGAGATCAGAACACACAAGAGGTGAATGATTCCTGAATCGGGTACACAAACCTGCTCGCGTGGCCTTGACATGGGAATGATGAAGAAGTGATTAGCGCCCAGGAGCCAGTAGCGTTTTCTTATACTTATATAGCCTTCAATCTCATACTCTTACCATTTGATTAGCTCTCTGGAAATTTACTTCGAGCTGCAGCATTTCACTCAAATCCTAAGCCCAAGCCACCAGTCAAGAGATGGCTTTCTGCCCCGGCAGCTCGGCGATGACTGGCGCTAATCACACTCCCATGTCAAAGCCATGCGAGCAGGTTTGTGTACCCGATTCAGGAATCATTCACCTCTTGAGAACACACCTCGAACACACATTGCATTCCCTCGATGAATTGAGCGATATCAAGCATGACAAGTTGCTTCCAAGGAAAGTCATGGCCATGCAAGTCCCCCAAAGAAATCGTCCCAACCCTGAACCTGCGCAGATTGGGTGCATCCTGGAAGAGGTCTAGTCGAGACTGAATGAATGAGGATGTTTGGGATTGCAACTTCTTCTAGTAGCGGGAAACGCATAGGATGTTTTGGATTCATGAGAGCCTTCCAGACTTGAGCCTCTACTTGAAGCTTCTTCCACCGGGCACAACATCCAACAAGAGTAGTACAGATAGCTAAATGTTGTGGCCTCAGCTTTTCACTATGCTTTTCACTGAATGTGAGAGTGAGAGGAGATTGTTGTGAAGAGGTGAGGTAGAGGTCCAAAATGGGGAAGGAAGGTAGGCTGAAAGATGTGTTCATCTTAATATGGATACAGGACCATATATCAGGTAAAGACTTTGCCAGGCACCTCCATCGCGAACACACACTGCTAATTGTCAGCGCAGGCATGGTCCCTAAACTTTTCGATGTAATCTCGTTCGTATCGCATGCAAAGCCGAAAATGGAGAGGAAAGTCTCGTTCGGCAATCTACGAATGGGTGACCTGAGCGCCCATAAGGACGCTTTGTACTTTTCCAAATGCTGACGACGAGTCTCCAAGCGATGAAGCTCGGATTGCACACGGTGGATCCCGACTTTACAGTCCTCGAGGTCTTTGTCAAGGTCTGCAAGGGCTCTAGACATTTCAATTTCATCCACCGATTGAACTGCAGTGCCATATTCTGCCCGTAACGTTCTCTGTATCTCTGCCAATTTATCGACGTCGGTCTCTTGATGAAAATTCTCCGTTTCTGAAGCCATAATGAACTATTGCTTTTGTTTAGAATAGAACAATATAATAATGGCGTAAGGCTACTCACCACAGAGTCAATCCCGTGATGGAGGTGAGGAGAGAATATAGACTTGAACCAGTAGCCATGTCATTGTACGTAAGTCAGTTACAATCATGATCGCACACTGTCCCAACGCTAATATCTTGTCTCTTGTGAATATGCTAATCTCTTGTGAATAATATATGGATAAAAAAGCATGTTAGGCTATATAATACAATATGCATACTACTGTTCGAACCACTCAAAACTTCTGTGGATAGAGGACTAGATCATCCGCTACTCTTCCTTCAGGCTCAGCTTCAGTACCCTCGAGACGCTTCCAAGTACGAATCCTTTCTCCATAATCGGAGATCTCGTATACCCGGAATCGACGATCAAAACCGACTCTACCATACCCAGAGTACGATCTATACATTCAAGGATTAGCAATGCATACAAAGCCAACGCAAAAAGAACGCACCCTCCACCACCAAAGCACATCCAGACTCCCTTTACGCGACGGCAGTTTTCCGTGACTGCATAGCATAGCGTATACGCCGTTTCAGTGAAAAAATTCGATCCAACAAGACACAAAACCCACGGTGACAATGCCCATTAGCAACTACCTTCACTTCCTGCTTGGGTCCGTTTCCTGACCCTGCTGCTGCATTAACGTGATTGCTTTCTGTAGCATTCAGCAACGCTTTCGTGAAAAATCCATCGTTCCCTTCCGCATTCCCATTTTGTTCGAGACCGCTCAAGCCCACGTCCAAGGGTCGTTTGGTGTCCGGGTTTCTGTCTGCGGCCGAATAAGCTTCTGGTCTGTCGATGAAAAGTAGTAAATTAGGCATGCAACAAAGAAGACAAACTAATCTCTGGGAACATACAAAGGCATATGGAAGAACATCATCGCGTTGGGTTTGGCGAGTCTGCGCGTTTGTGGTGTTAGCTGATCTGTTTGGCGAGCCCAGATCGATCCCAAGTCTTTGGCTCCGTCTGGGGTAAACGGCCTCTCAATCATGTCTATCGAGGCTATAGGGGATGGAGGATCAATGTGCGATGCATAGACTCGAGCCTTATAACTCACCACTCTCTTGTAAGAACCAGTCAATCTGATTTTGCCTCAGCCAGTCGTATTTTGTTGGCTGGAACCACCCGAAAAATGAGAAGAAGCCTTCGGTATACCAACCAGAGTCCAAGAAATAGAGAGTGAGAAGGTGGGTCATCGAACTAGGAAAGCAAAATCACGAAAGACTGTCAGCTTGGAAAGTCATCAAAAGCAAAGCGCTTACGGATCCGCGCTCCGCACTTTGAGCACATAGTTTCCTACCCCGTGTATGTCCTTTGGCCCCCTTTGTGCTAGACTGTATGGCATGTTCTCCATTAAAGTTATCTACCTTGAAAATCAGAAAAATTCTATCAGGACAAAGTTAAACCACACACCTGATCCTCCCTTTTCAGTCCGACCTCCGAATCATGTTCTCCGAAAATTGCTGCCCATGGAATACCTCGTCCCCATACCTCCTTCGCAAACTTGGCCAGGACGCTCTTCGGGTCCCAGGAGGATCCTTGTCCGTTGAGTTGATCACCGGTGAACACAACTAGATCAGGTTTCTCTACATCGAGCATCCGCCCCAGTAGCGTAGAGGTTAAATTATCCGAGCCTGGCCATCCGGCGAAGTACACATTTTATCCAAGGTTGTGCCAGGACGAATATCTTGACAGCGACCGACAGACACAGCGTAGTGCAGATCCGCGATCTGTAAAATCTTGAACCTGCCGTCCCTAGAGAAATGCAACGGTGGGGCCTTAGGTACAGGTTTTACGCCCTTCCTGGTAGTGATCCAAGCGCCATCTATTCTCCCCTCCACCCTGGCCATGGTAGCAGGCTCAAGCTTTTCGAAACCCCACCAAGGAATGTCATCTCCGTAGAGAACATCCATCTCCGTTATTATCTTGCTCTTGTCATCTGCTGTCATATCACTCGCAGTTTTGCCCACATGGTACCAAAGAAATAGCGGAGTAGCGTGATAAACACCGGAAACGTAGGGAGGTTTCTGCTTTCGTCCAATCTTCAAGAGGAATGGGTTCTTCTTCAGCCGGGAGTAGTCGTATCTCGTCAATGAGATTGATGTCAAGCCTGCGAGTGCGGCGGTAGAATAGGCTCTACAGCGAGACGTAAGCAAGGTCAATGGTTGAGATTTTAAAATTGAAGACGAACAACGAATCCGCTCATGTATCCTGACTCGAGATTTAAGTTTCTATCCACACGAACCCAAGGACCGCGAATAGCATCCTTCTCGGTGGTAGTTGATGGTGAGCATATGTCTCCGGCAATATGTGGGTCCATAAAACAGTGGGTTACAGCTATTTCTGACACTGCGAAGGAGCTATTAGAGAGGTGAAAGTATCAGAAAATTCGACTCACATCCAGTGTCATCTGAAATGGACGATTATTATTAGTGGGTAAAAATATCATGAATTCAGTCGCTCACGAGGAAGGAGAGGAGACCAAACGTCAAGTGGAAACGATGTAGTATCGATATTATCCTGCCCTAAGCCTGAGATGCCAGAAACGTTCCACCAATCCACGCCTTCTGGCAAGTCTACCTTGCTGCTATCTCCAGCTTGACTCGGGCTAGTTGTCGCATTGGAAGCTGTACCCACTTCGCTAGCAATCGAAATCGATTCCCAGCTTTGCCATCCCAATCTTTGCTTTATGCCTGGCCCAGGTGTTGGTTGATATAAGATGAAAATGAATGTAAGAAGACATGAGAAGCCGATTACTGCCGTTATTGGCGCGCACATTGACCGCAAATAGCGGAAAAAGCGAAATATGAACGACATAATGAGAGCAGCCTCTAGGCCGGCTTGGCTTGCGGACGGCTTTCGGTCAAATAAGTCGCGAATGAAAGTTGGGAATGAGAAGATACGTATGTGAATGTACACGTCGCGTGGGCTTTCCGGCGGAAGCTAGCGTGGGATGCCGGTGAAATTTCCAGCTTTGACCGAACGTCATCCAGGCGTCTAAAGCGTCCATGTAGTAACAAGCGTATAGGGTATTTTTACACAAATTTACCTAGCTCAGGTCTTCCAGAAACAACATAAGAAGAAGGCTGATCATTCGGCGTCAGAGGTTCCAAAAATCCTTCCATAGCCCAACCCGCTTCTCGCTCGTCGATAGCTCTCCGCAATTCCTGGCTAGACCCAGATTCCTCCGACGCTGCCCACATAGAACTCAAAGAAACTATACCCTATTATCAGATTCTTCCATACTAATCGGTTGGAACTTATGCGTCAGCCGGACCAAGGGAAGCATGTCACAGTCTTGCAGTGATTCTGCGGAGTAGGGTAGGACGCCCGAGGATGAACGATGAATCGATGAAGAAGGAATGTATTCGTCAGCAGGAACATAAAGTCTTTCATCAGCTTTGCATCCCGCAGAATCCGAAGCGCCCTCCATGGGGATACAGGTATCAAAAGCCCTCGCATTCTATCCTTCTATATTTGACGGCGAAGTTGAGCATCAGACGATGAAAGCCTCGTACTCGAAGGATTTACCAATTTGACATTCATAGAGGATGTTGGAAACTTCACGAGACTGGCAGACGGAAGACATTGGTGCGGATATTCTTATGTCGCTGAGGCAAAGGGAACAGATCGAAAATTCTTCTAGTACCGTAAGTCGCTGTACAATTTGCAGTTACTCTATCTAAACGATTTCCCTTGAGCTAAGTCAAGCAGATGCTTCAGGGACAATACAAAAGATGATACGAATGTTGGTTCCGTTTATCCTTTGCTATTTTGCTCATTCATCCTCGTGCTCGTTGTCGTCGTCCTTATTCTTTACTTCAAACTCATATATCACCGCCGACGCCATTTATATACCCTTCTCTCTCTATTGCATCTCTTGGGACATTATGGTGCCATAGTATCAGCCGCAGATTACTAGCCGCGTGTCTCAAAACGATTTCCCGCACTTCCCAGTGAAAATCTCTCCACACCCTCATCCGGCAGTTTTACAAAGTTTACATTTTGAGACATGCGGCTAATACGCTCTATTGGCGTGTTTGCTTCGCTTGCAATTCGTTTGCATTCATACAGCATATTACATTTTCGCTGGAGTCGGGACTGTAATTCTAATTCAAGGAATCTATCCGCGACCATACATCTCCATACATCTATTTGGATTCCCATTGACATCTATTGACATTGTATCTTCGAGATTGCATGTCTTTTGAGAAGCACGTTTCTCTGCTGGTTCCGAACGAATTTCGAACGGCCCTTTTTCTGTATTTCCTGCTGATTTCTTTTACGCTAGAAACGGCCAAGCATTCCGTCTCAATCGTGGCACAGTGGTTAAACTTGCTCCAACTTCCAAGGCCCGGGTATTCGTTTACTTTGAGACTCTTGTCTATTCATTCGGAGGAAATGCAAATGGTAGGATAGCATCGTTTACGAGTCTTTTTACTTTGTCTGGAACTGGTTCGCCCACTGTTCAACAGAAATTAAACAAATCAGAAACCATCCAAATTGGCGACAGAGTTCCATGCTGCAGCTACCCTCGGTCTATTAAATCTTGCTCAAGTGGCAAGGGAATGCAATGAAGAGCTGAAGCACGAGAAAGACGAGCTCCGGCGGCAATGCGCCTTGTTGAAGAGAAAACTGGAAGCAGAGGGGTTGGTGTAACTGCATGCGGTCGGATTGCACGACTCATTGTATCAGTTGTGGCAATCTTGCATCCATACATCCGGCTTTCATGCTGAAATTATTCGGGGACGACGAAGTTGGAGTTTGTGTTCGAGTCGGAATCAGAATCGAGAAGCATCAAGATCTCCTATATTGAAGAACAATGAAGCGAAGGCTGATGAGTAAACGTATTATCAGTGTGTTCGTCTGCTGGTTGGTCTTCAACAATAAAACGATGACGGACCTCTCGCAGGTCTGGAAAGTCGGTGGTAAGTCTAGCACACAGGTCGTTATGGTTTATGGGTGAACTGGCGTACGCGCGAGGAAAGTCTACTAGGCCCGTTGGCTCGAAGATACCATGTAAATTTACTGTAGCAGCCTCTGAGGTCGAGTTCGATTCTCGACAGTGCATATATCATGAGACTGTTTGAGGTTTGATTTATTGATAATGAACCTAACACGCGAAATAGAGCAGTATGATATGGACGAGAGCGCAGAATCGGACTCTTCTTGAATATCAAGATAATTTCTTTACAATCGCAAGTAATAAGTACCACAGTGATCCATCATAATATATCTTATTTCTCCGACAATTGAGAACTCTGAGCCACAATTACATCTACTTGTGCTGTATCTTGATGTTCTGGTTGGGCAACAAAGCCATCTTCATAGCGACGAGCACGAAATTTAGGTCCATATAAACACTGAAGCCAGATCAGGGGGGAAGCAAGGACGCATATGCCTCCAAGAGTGGTAAAGCTCCAACCAACTCCCATTGCTGTGATCATCAATTGGATAGTAGAAGTTCCAACTGCACCAAGGAGACAGCGAACCAGATTTATACTGGAACTTGACGTTGAGGCCGCATCAGGAAAAAGGTCCACAAAAAGTGTCGCTAGTGATGGAGAATTATCAATAACATGTAAAATGCCCGAGTTTAAAGTGGAAATATAATTACAGTAAGTAGTGAGGATGGCAGAATCAAGCCATCCAATAAAAAATGCAATGGTTATAGAGGCTGCTACGGGCGCGTGTATCTGGATAATCCATCCAAAGAGAATGATAAAGGCAACAAAGAGAGGGGCATTGTACGTCAAGGAGCGCAGACGTGCCTTCTCAATGAACATCAAACTCCTTCGAGCAGTTTTCTGTTCCCCTGCGGCCAGACCTTCTAGATTTAAGTACTTCTGGTAGTCGCGGTCGAGAATCTTTCCGATGATAATATTCCCTATCAGAGAGCCGAAACCATTCGATAGATATGTCAACCCAATATCAGCCTCGTCAAGGCCGTATTCGAGCGCGTAAATTGTCGAAGTTGCTACCATGCTGTTCTGCCAAACAGTGTAACAAATACCTGTGAAAACCAAACCAGACAAGACGTCAGGGTATTTCATGATGCGCAGAGACCCCAGCAAGTCTATCTTGGGTTTTAATCCATGTCCGTGTCGAGGTGAAAGGTCCGAGCCAGGTGATGGAGACAGCCACGGAAGTAGAGGCCGCAGATATTTGGGTGGGGCTATGGACCCGTTGCCGACAATTGGACGAAGGGTTTCGGGAAGGAAAAGCACGACGCATGCCGCGCTAAAGATTGCTAAAGCTGCAAGAAACCAAAAGATTCCATGCCAGCTAGCATACTGGGCAAGCAAGCCGCCCAAGAAGGGCCCAAATGCTGTGCCGACACCCACTCCAGCGCTATAAACACCCATGTATCCACCTCGAATATTCGGAGGAACAATGTCTCTAATCACTCCCGCACCAAGAGCTCTAGTAGACGAGCAGCCGGTGGCATGCACTGCACGTAGAACAAGCACTACCGCAAAGGATTCTGTAAGGCAAAGGCCAATACTTGCCCCAACTGTGATGAGCAAGGTAATGACATAGACAACTCGACGACCATAAACATCTCCGATGGACCCCCAGATCGAAGGGGTGATTCCTAGTAAAATAAAATAAGTAAATCTTGACTAAATTCATAAGCACCTCACCTTGGAAAATGAGATAGACGGTCACAGTCAGGTTAATGTCAGAGATGGAGACACCCAGAGAATTTGCAATGGCAGGTAGAGCCGGAGTGTACATAAGCGAGCTGAGTGGACTAGTCAAACCAGCGATACAGACAACTGTCAAAATCATGGTACGTTGCTTTGGAGAAAAAGCAGAGTAGGGAGCGTCCTCAGATTCAGGTTTGGAGTTCTTCGGATCCATGGTCATGGAAGGAGTGCAAAGACTGCAACGAAAACCAAACCTCCATTCGATACATATATATTTGGATAATTCTTCCGGGAGAAACCCCAAATCATTGCTAACAAGCCTGAGTCACATCATTTTTTTATAGTCCAGAAAACCAAGGCCACTTCAAGAGATTCGTTCAACACAGCTCCCTATACAGTTGCAATTCATTCGCCCACAAGCCCCACCAGAATTGAATGAGCGAAATTTCGAAGTGACCTAGGTTTTCTGGAATAGGCATCAGCAAACCCTGTATTTTGCATTTTAATTTTGACAGCAATACATAAAATCCCCAGCGCTCCCAGAGCCCCAGCGCTGGCCAGAACCGGCCAGCGCTTGCCAGTGCTGTCAAAAATATAAACTCGTATGACATTTTATTTTAATTTCCAAATAAGGCAATTTTGAGGCCTCTGGGAGCTCTGGCCAGCGCCGGCCGGACCATCTGGGTGCTGGAGCGCTGGAGCTCTGGAGACACTGTCCAGCACTTGCAAGAGCTGGCCACATCATACATGTTTTGCTGATGCCGCCCTAGTTGTAACGAAACTCAAATACGCAATCACAAGAAGATCCGATAGTTGTCGGTGTCGTGATGGTTGACTGGAATCGCGCACCTCAATGCTCACTACCAAGTACCTGTCCTCCGTTTCAATGCAAAATATATGATTTTTATATGTGACTTATGTTCAATTCGCGGCGTTCACACAGAGCTCCGACTCCGACCCTCCGAATTTTGGACTGAGGTTCGATGCCATACGCTGAATTTTTGGCCTAATCCAGGCGTCTATCTCCGATGCCAGATACAGGGGGCGTTCACGGAAGCGCCCAAGATCAGGTATCCAAATTTTCCTTTTTTGGATGGCCGCTGCTCTCTGTTTTACAGAAATGGAGTACAGGTACTACCATTCTGAATGAACCATTAGAACAAGCAGTTAATTTCTACGCAATGAGCCACAGAACTTGTTAAAGTTGGTATTATTTCGACAAAAGCTTGTTTTCATCGACTCGAGGTGTCCCAAGATGGAAATTTCCCGGAGTTATCCTACTTCCATGAACGCCCCTTGGCTAGATATGCACCTGGCGGATGTCCGGTGCCTTTCGCCGAAATTCTGTATTTCTGCCGTGACAAGCAAACGGGCCACGGCACAAGTAAACGTCCCAGTGAAAGAGCGTCAAACGTATCTTCACTTCCGCGCCCCATCGTCGCCGCTGCAGGTGCTCGTTCATCGAGCTTTCTCTTTTGTGTACATTACACTCTAGTAATCTACCGTATGCTCTCATCTAATTCTTGCATCGACTCTATGGTTGAAAGCGCTATTCCTCCCAAATTCCTCCTCAGTTTCCAATCAGAGCTCTGCATCTCCAATCGCTCCTCGACAAAAAACAACCGCCTCCGCTCCGACCTCCGAACCAACCTAACCCCCGAAACCAAGTCCCCCCTTTCAACTCATCTGGCGGAACTGGCGAAGGCTCTGGCGTCGGATCACACAACCAGAAATGTAGTACTTTGCCGTCTCGCGACTCACGACACACTCGGATTAGCGGGAGTCCTGTTCATACTCCTTTTCTTCCTTCCTTCCACCGCTCCTTCCCTTCCCTTCCTTCATCAACCAACCTCTTTGCCGCCTCAGCGCTTCAAGGCTTTGCGCCTTGAGTCTGACAATTTTTTAAATAAGTATGAAGACGACCAACAGGCCAAACTTCAACGAAGACAAGCACTTCAAGTTGTTTCAAGTTACGAACCAACTTCAAGCACTCGATGCAATATTCAAATTCAAAGTTTCTGCTTCAATGTCCAATGTTTTCAAAGGTCAACCTCAAGGCATCAAGCGCAATAGGCTGCTTGAAGTTTCTCAAGAATTCACTGGCATGTTCAAGGTTAACGTTCAGATGGTATCGTTATTGGTGACTAGTTCTTTTATATATCATGTATACTCGTAGTTGGCTATTTACTGCTTCCAAGTGCCATTTTTTATACCATAAAAATTATTAAATAAAGATATCAACCAACTAGAAGAAGATGTGCCGGAGCCTCCTGCGAAGCTTCCAGGAAGTTTTTCATGAGGTAATCAAGGCTGGGAGGGAGGGTGATCAAGCATCCAGGAAGCTAGCCGGGGCCTCTTCGCAGCTGATTGCGAAATGGAATAGTCCTTCATCATTCTTGTTACGTCGATCGCTTCTCATTTGGTCATTGGAGCTCTAGGCTCTTCAGAAATAGAGCGTTTATAGAGTATTGTCTCATAAGCACCATCACTGATGTGCGTTTGGACAAAACTATTTTACGATTTCGCAATCCGCTGTGAATTACACTGGTGAACCAGATTCCTAAGATTATCTTGTGGTCGCCAGATCCTAAGAATCTGGTCAAATTTAACAAGAGATTCCGAAGATACAGGAGCGCCCGTATTTCAAGATTTCAGAGAAATCATCAATTCGCAGACTATATCACATAGACAGTACCACCCCTTAAATTCCGCAGTGCGATAGGCGGGAACTACGCGGTTCATTTTCAAAATATTTTTCGAAATTCTCACCAACGAAGCTGAACCAGTTTGGGCGCGTAGTGCAAGCAAAACATTTTATCGATGATTGGGACCCATCTTGATGCGTTCATCCGAAATACTCCTCATACTGGCATGTCAAAGGAAGTTGTGAAAGAGGCTATGTTTTTCCCAACATCCTTTGCGCACATATAGACAATTATGCACTCCTCATCACCGTGTCACACGGTTCATCTGTCTTAGTACTTACTCACTTGAGTGAATTGACGGAATGTGAGTAAGTACTGTTAGCCTAGCATGGAGGAGGGTCTCCTGAATTCTTCAAGGGTATAACCAGAAAAGATGGTGTTGATTTAGTATTCATTGAGGACTCTTTGGATGGAGTTAGGCTCAGATAGTCAGCGGCAACAATGAGCGCATTCAATCTTCCTGCAACCTTCCTGAGCATGGGTGCAAGAGAGAACAATGATTTATAAGGAGTGCTAATGTGAACGATCCACAAGAATTCATTTACACTGAGCCAAGGAGCTGTGGATAGGGTTACTTACCTCAGGTCCAAAGTTGCCGAAGGTAAGTTGAGAATGGCAGAGAACCGCGACCTCACACAATCTTGACTCAGGTCACATATATCACGTTTGAAGATGTTTATTCCCTTGCCAGCGATAGCTTGACTCTTGAGCAAACTTAAAGCTTGTCTTAGGCACACTAATCAGTCAGTGAGATTGTGATATCACCATCATTTCCAAATTCCGCTTCAAGTTCCTCTTGAGTCTTCACTCAAAACCCCAGTGGCTAGCCTGTTCAAAATTGCCTAAAGTACTGTACTTGTGTTTTTTAATTGATACCGAATTAATACCAGCTGGGACAACGCGTTGTAATGCGTCGAGACGGGTCCCATTCATCGATACAAAGTGCTCAATGCTTAGGCGTTTAAACCGGTTTGACTTCGTTGGTGCAGTGAGAATTTCGAAAAATATTTTGAAAATGATCCGCGTAGCTCCCGCCTACCGCATTCCGGGGATAATGTCTAACTCAAGTGGGAAGGAAAGAAGTGTATTAAAAATAGCCTAGCGCGGCGGTAGGCGGCAGCTACGCGGTTCATTTTGAGATATTTTTTGAATATTTTTCGAAATTCTCATTAACAAAGCCGAACCAGTTTGGGCGCTCAGTGCAAACGAAGCATTAATATTGTATCTATGATTGAGACCCATCTCGACGCGTTCATCCGAGTTAATCCTCCCGCTGGCATGTTAAAGGAAGTTGTTCTTTGTGCGCATATAGACAATCACACACTTCCCATCGCCGTGTTTATCCGCCTTACTAATTTCATCAGCAAAACATGTATGATGTGGCCAGCTCTTGCAAGTGCTGGACAGTGTCTCCAGAGCTCCAGCGCTCCAGCACCCAGATGGTCCGGCCGGCGCTGGCCAGAGCTCCCAGAGGCCTCAAAATTGCCTTATTTGGAAATTAAATAAAATGTCATACGAGTTTATATTTTTGACAGCACTGGCAAGCGCTGGCCGGTTCTGGCCAGCGCTGGGGGCTCTGGGAGCGCTGGGGATTTTATGTATTGCTGTCAAAATTAAAATGCAAAATACAGGGTTTGCTGATGTTGAGTGAATCAATGGAATGTGGATAAGTAGTACTGCTAACCCAGAGTGGAGAAAGCTCTCCTGTGAGGCGATGAATGCATCGGTATGGCCGGAAAAGATGGGTATTTCTTTGGATGGAGTCCTAGTCCAGACTCGGATAGTCAACGGTGACGATGGGTGTGCTCGATCCTCCGTAGGAACTACGTTCCCGAGGTGCAAAAGAGAACGATGATTTACATGATTCACAAAAATTCATTGGCGCTGAGCAAAAGAACTATGGATAGGGTTAATAACCTTTAGGCCCTTATTCGTTCGCCAATGATAGCTTGGCTCCTACGGTAGTATCGGCGTGCTCAACTCTTGAGCAAAGTGATATGCATCTTAACTTTTAAGCCTTGAAAGCTATCAAACTTCAGTGAGATTACATATGAGAAAATTAATACTATAGTGTGCATGTCCTAAGTTACGTTTCTAAGCATCACCATCATTCCCGCCTCTTCCTCTTGAGTCTTCGCTCAGAACCCCAATGGCCAGCCTATCCAAAAATAGCTTGAAGCAAGTACTGTACCTGTGCTTGTAAATTGATACAAGCTGGGACAACGCGCTGTAACAGGCTGTAACGCGTCGAGACAGGTCCCAATCATCAATACAAAGTGCTTAATGCTTCGCTTGCACTAAGCGCTCAAACTGGCTTTGGTGACTCAGAATTTTGAAAAACATTGTTAAAACGAACCACGTAGCTTCCCCCTACCGCGTTCTGCAACCGCGACTGATATGACTGATTTCTACCAGCCAAATTGCTGTGGGAAATATGAGAAATTACATCTGGGATTCTTGGCTATTGTATCATAAATTAAATTAAATTTTATGTTCTGTAAAAATGTATGTAACAGACCGAAAATGCGATATTGCCTCTGTCGGGACATTGAGCAAACATCCTGTCTTTATTAAGGAGCTTCGAAAATTTCATAAAATTTCCCCAAACATCCCGACAAGTTATTTGCAGAGTGTGTTGCCCTGGGGTTCAATTCATACAACCTCGTGAGGAAAGTATCTCTAAGCACGACAACGTTGTCATCTGTACAGCCCAGCAGACCATGTTCCAGCGTTTCCACATCTCCTTTGCATAACCTGCAGACTCAATCACTGTGTGGTACCTCTAGCTCCAGTTGGTGATTGTTAGGCCAGGCTAGCCTCACTACAGCAAGCGGGTGATCACCGCAAGTTATTTGGTAAGCGCTGTTTCAAGAAATATCACTGAGGTAAATTCTCGCGCACATCCGTTTGTGAGAGGTGGTGCAGGAGATTGTGTGCAACGCGGGGGGATAATGTCCGATAATTCAAATGTCAATGCTCAACGCTTGGGTACCAGGCTACACATACTCATGTGATAACTGGGAACCATAAGCCTGCAGTGGAACGAGCATTATAAGCTTTGGGTTCCAAGTTGTCAATTGAAGATTCTCCGCATCCTTTTTTTGAATGTGAAGCTATGGCCATAATACTGTAAAATAATTCATTCATGCAAAATCTGGCGAGGTTAGATCAGACATCAAATTCTCGACGATGTTAGATTTTCGGCACGCGCAGGGATGTTAGATGTTTCGCGCACACGGCGAAGTTTGATTTTCAATGTTAAATTTTCGACGGTTGTCGCGCCTCATACGCGTCTATACGCGTATGAGCGCAACAAGTCCTTCGGACTTGACAATACGGACAATTACCTACACTACATATATACTACATAAAACGGACATTTTACTTACTCATTGACAGAGTCTCGGTCTCGCTGAGACTCGTCACCTTAGCATTGACTGGTATACGCCGATGCCACCAACTGTACAGCTGGTGGTATATACGGCGACGCTACCTATGAGAAATATATCTTGTTTTCCCCCACCATCTTACCTGCGTACTGAGCGAACTGCGAGAGTTCTACCCCGCCGCACTCAAAGCAAGTCCCGCGCACAGACGAGACTCAGCTTTACACGGTGTTAGATTTTCCCCGGGCGCGTAGGTTTTCTACAATGATCCATAGTTCCTAGAAGTATGGGCGCTAAATTAGATTTAGCACTGAATCGATATGCCTCTTCCGAGGTCCTTCCTCTTTCGGTACGGTAGATAACGCCACATGACCTAACGTAGAGGGTACGAATTAGGGAAATAAGATATCGAAACCGTTATTTCTCTAAGTCTATGGCGGCCCAAAGGGTGAAAAAATAAAATGCCCCCCTTCCCACTATTGTTGCGCGCGCGCCAATAATTTATCGCGCGCGCGGATTTCATTCTTCCAAGTCCGCGCGTTACAAAGGTCGCCGCTTCATACTTAGTACTTATATATAGCTTATATATAGATTTGAGTTCCAGGCCATTCCGAATGTCCAAAATAACCACGTGATGACCATACGGAACGGCAGCCGTATCCTCCAAAGTGCACACGCTGATAACGATAACGGTAATCGGTTGCGAGTTGTCACGATGGTTAGTCCCGGGCCATTCCGAATGGTCCAAAATAACCACGTGATGACCATACGGAACGGCCGAAACCCTCAGTAATACACGCGGAATGTGAAAGAACAATGAACTTCAATGGCGGCCAGCACTCTTCTTACTTACCTCCAGTGGTCCTCAGTGGAATCCACTGCTGCGAAACTTTGATATCAAACAAACGGTGAAAGCCAGTGAAAGCCAGTGGCTTTCGCCGTTTGTTAGTTTTTCCACTATACATTAATCTCAATATTCAAAAGACTACGGCAAAGAAGGCGTAACAGCAGAAAGTTTACAATATAGAAAGTCATCAGTATTTACCTTTCCTGCACTCAAAATTCCAATAAAAACCGTCGACCCTCAACTGAAGAATGAGCGGAAAGACAGTGAAAGTCAATGAAAGTCACTACCTATAATGGGCGAAATCATCAAACTTGAGCTGCCATAGCAGGTGAAAGTCAGTGAGAGTCAATGGAGAAGTGGACAATATTCACCTATAATGAGCGAGAACCTCAATGGTCTCCATTGCGCTGGTTGTGCCATAGGAGCTAAAAGTCAGCAAAAGTCAATGGAAAAACAATGATGTTCACCTCCAGGAACTAACAATGTCAATGACTTTCACTGAAGTCAGCCAGCTATAGGATCCAAAACTCAGCGGAAGTCAATGGAACTTCAATGGCTTTCATGCCAAAAGTCAATGGAAAAATCATGATGTTTCTCACTTACAATAAGCAACAACAATGATGGCTTGCATTGTCGTTGGCCTGCAGTATGAGGCAAAAGCCAGCGAAAGCCAGCGGAGAACCAATGTCTACCTGTTCAGATGGGAAAAATAAAAGCGCGAAGGGTCAATTGCAAGTTGGGCAGTGCATGGGGAAGTATGGCAGCGGCGGGAACCGGTACATGTGCATTCAGGATGAAGATGCAACAGTGGATGCTGGGGCAGCAGTAGAGCGAGCGGTTGATCTTGTTTTACAGAGGATAAGTTAGATGTGTCCATATATCTAGAAGAATAACATACCCTGCTTGACGTTGCTTTCTCCGGTCTCCCTCATTCCCTATCCTTTCTCTCTCGCCTGCTTTCCCCTTTTCTGCAGCAGAAGTGACTGTCGATCCATTGAATTTGGATGCATTTTGTGCTCCGGCGAGAGCGTGGATTTGATGATGGAGGACTTGGATTTTTGGGCTAGCTAGATGAGTTATTGACAAGGTTACAAACCACTGTATAGTTCACAATGCTTAGAAAGCTTTGCTAATATGAGTTTAGTATGAAATGGAGGGGAATTGACATGGAAAGAAGCACACGTGGAAGAAGAGAAGGAGTAGGATGATTGTTAAACCAGTGAAATGCCTCGGCTGCTACTGGTCTCCATCTCGGAGCTGGTACTTGGAATCCATGAGAAGAAAGCTTACATTGAAGAAAAACGTCGGGAGCAAACGGGGAAGATCATGATTACCAAACACGAAACGACTCGAAGAAAAACCATTTCATTGCCCGACGATTCCCGACAGAAAAACAGTGATGATCAACGTTTGAGGCAAGCCACAAAGAAAAGTGCTGACGGCCACTGATTCTGGCGGATCAGGGTGTTCACCGATGGCCGGCATTGAACTTTCCAACTCCGGGTAAATAACTCGAAACCCTCGAGGATAGGGTTGCGTAAGAAACCTCTGGAGGGTTTTCGATGAGGTTATATACCCAAGGCCTCCGGAGGGGGGTTTAACAGGTTTCAAACAGTTTTAAAACCATTCACGTGCTCCAGAAAAAGCACTAATTTTCTCCTGCCGCCCACGGCTGCGCAGGTATTACAGTAGTATAGCAAAAGGAGAGGTTAAAATCAAAGTGAACAGGGATGTGGAGTTTTAGTAGAATTAGTAATGCTCAGTAGTCAGTACTCACTTATGTATGTACTCTCGATGAGTCAGGAGCTGGCAAGGGAGTTGGTTGGGAGTCAGAAATTAGCTTAATGGTTCAGTCCAACTTCGGAATCCAGCTAGCATTTTGAAATATTATATCAAGAAAGGCAAGTATTGTGTTAATGGAAGACCGAGAATATTCCTGAATATTCAGATAATAATTAGATTGGGTAAGTGATCTTACGGGACTCGCTGCTCGCAAGGTAAAGTCTACTACAGGGGAAAAAGCCAGTTCCAGATGTCATCTGACCAATTCCAGTCCCTCTCTGAGACCAACTTGTATGAAGTGCAGGCTCCAATCACAATATGGTGAGGATATCTTTATCTCAAGATGTTGTTCCATTACTGATGCTTAAATAAAGTTGAATCACCTCTTGATACCAATGAAGCTCACCAGTTGACAAGTCAGAGTAGATGAACTAACTGATTCACTACTCCTGAACTCTTTGTTGAGCAAACTCAAAGCAAACTACTCTGAATGCAAACTGATGCCTTGACTTTCCCAAGGGGTGTGCAGGAATTTAAGCACCCATATAGGGTTGGGAGGGGAGGGTGGGGTCAAGAGGCCTTAAGACTAAAATTTCTGAACTTAATTTATTGCAGCAATATGGCCTGGAATCAATACTTTCACATGTTTTATGCATTTTTTGCACATTTGGCAGGCACAGGATGGTTTGCCCATGGTTCTCTGACCCTCCTCTGAGTTATTGTCTAGAATGCTTGGATTAAACAAAAACCACTTTAGTAAAATCATCTAAAATGAATATGTTTGTGCAAAATCCCAAAATATGACTGGTTTTGTAATGATTAGAGGCAGTGTTAACCAACAGAGATTTGACAGAGATCACTCAAAAAGAAGTAATTACTTTTGTGATATTTGAATTCAATGTCCTAAAATTCTGACAGCAGGGGAAGAGGGGGATAGACCAGGAGCATAGCAAAGCAGATTGCATCTGTGGGATCAATTGGGTGCAATGTCCCTGGGGATTTGCTTATGTAACCATGGGAATCTTCTTCCCTATAAGGTAGGTACAGGAGGGGAGGGAGGGGTCTATTGAGCTAAAGACCAAAATACAAGGTGATATATAATTTAGAATTTTTGCACACCCCTTGGACTTTCCTTTCCTTCATACTTACTTTGTTTTTTCCAGTCACAATGTTTCAACTTACCTACACTGATCTAGCAATTGGCTTACATATCAATGCACCAAGTTTTTACTCCTTCAGTTGTACCACTACTTCATGGCAAACTGAGGTGAGCTTTATTTTACTTATTTCATCCTGATACTTATAATCCTATAGTTACATCTCATTGTACAGGTAGTATATTTGTTGTACCACTACTTCATGGCCAACTGAGTTACATTTCATTTTACACTCTTGCCTCCTGCACCCTTAAAGCAATGGAGTCCAAAATGGGGTGTGTATATGCTCCAAAACTTGACTTGAGGACTCAAATACCAAGCTTGACTTCTGACCAAATGCTTTCTGTGACTCCTTTTTTTGCTCTGTATTTTCTCATAAATCTCTGATTGAACTACTTTCATTTATGCCCAAAGCTTACCTTTGACTTGCACTGTGCCTCTGTCCTTCTACTTTAGATGATCCACTGATATCCTTTAGTGTTTCTCCTCTAACTCACTGCTGACATCTGGCATTGTAGAGGAGGAGTTTGGTTCGCTGGGGAACCAAGACTAAACAGTCATGAGGAGAGAGACGCGTCTAAGGGTGAATCGGGATGGCTGGAGGTGTCTACAGACACCTGGACCAAGAGTGAGTGGGTGTTGGGGGTAATGGAACCAGCCAGAGAGGTCTATCAGTACGGAATCGATGTCCGCGTAGATAGACAATGAGAATGAGTAAAAGAACTACTGGACGCGACAGTCCAAGTAGCTGTAGATGATCAAACAGATTGATTGGTGCGATGAACGGATAATGAGCTCAAAATACAGGATGGTGACGAGCCCTGCAGCTATGTTGAGCTTACCACTCGTTGGTGGTTTGGGACAGGAAGAACATATCTATTTGTTTGGACACAAGGTCCTTTATACTCGAAAATAAGTACAAATTATAAAGTAAGAAATACGTACCAAATTGGTCTCCACTCGGATCGGATTAGACTTCAAATCGCGTCCGCGCAATAGAATATGCAAACCAAGGCATATATATGCCTTGGCTGTAATTCCCATGCAAAAGACATGCTGGGAATAGGCCCAGTACATCATCTTCACCTCCCCAGAACCATACCAATAGTAAGTAATAATAAAATGAACGAATAAAAGAATAAAGTAAAATTTATGCCAATATCTTGAATAATGTATAAACCGAATAATAAAGAAGCGATAGAAGCAAGGTCAGGGAATTGAATGTCCAGTGTGGACTGGGAATAAAGATGGTTGTAACACGGAATTCTACCTGGCAAGCAGGTAACCCTTCCACAGCATGTGGATACAATACTTTATTGTTATGATTAACAGTTCGTGGGGTGTTACACGCTATGCATTGATTTCAGTTTACCAGTTTGTGCACCAATGTCATGAGTTACGCATGTCAAGTTAGTTCCCTGATACAAGTGGGCTGTAGGCCTGCAATTTTTTTAGCATACATCTCCAGTTTGGGCCCTGGGGTGATTTGGGGTGTTACGATCTCACTTTATACATAGTTCTTAGGTCCTTATTACACATTATGATCTGGAAAATCCCAAAGTTCCAAGGTTCCCGTGTAGCGGCAGGCTACACTCCCGTACTCGCTACGCTACTTCCCTACTCTCCTATCCTGTCAGACAATTACGGTGGTTATTCATTTACTCTTCCCCGTCCTTACTCAGTGGCTATTTTATCGTACAATCGCCATTGTCTATTCAATACCCTACTCTACTATTTAAGCCAGAGCTTGTACGTAGATTAGGGGAAGCTTTTTCCCAATTTACACAACATACCCTAGTCATTTCTGGCCTGATCTCAGCTTACCTGCTCGTTGAAAGCTCACCTTTCCCTCTCGCGCACATGCTCTTTGTAACTCTGTCACTGAAGCATGGCATATTTTTGACTAGCAAACTCGTTTGTGTTCCCGGCGCCTCACGGATCCCTCAAGTCTGATCAACTTCGAGCATCCTTTGGTCATCTGGAATCAAAAACTTAGGTTTGCTTTTCATCGAGCTAATTAACGCTGACTACTCAGTTTCAGTTTTCAATTTTGGTTATTGTTTTGTAAGTTGGCATTTTTTTCTATGTCTTCTCCGAGTCGATACTCTATTAGTGAGGGCTTGCGCAAGCCCACGGCACTAAGTGGTGAGTACTGTAATTCCCGTTCATTCCATTCTTTTGCGTCCGGTCTCTCGGAGACAGATTATGTAGGGTCAGAGGACCATATTTCGCAAACCCTGCAGGGGCGAGGCATTCCAAGCACTGCTCGAGACCCAGATTTGGGTTTTCCTCCAAATAGTGGAGTGAGATTTCAGCCTGTTACTAGGTTGGGTGACCAGAACAGAGCTTCGCGAAGCATTCCTGAAGCTGATGAGCACGGTCAGGGTGTCTCTGGAATGAAGGTTAGACCTTCTTCCGATACTAGTTCTATGTATAATACATATGACATTAATAATAATGGTAATGGGTATTCTTCTTGGTCTCGCAAATTTTCACATGAGCAGCAAGAAATTTTGGATAATTTTGAGCAGCCAGGTACTTGGGAGCTATGGCAAGAGTTTTTGCAATGGAAAGAATTCTTGAAATGGCGTAACAGCCAGTCACCTGAAGCTCAGAATGGTGAGGATTACACCCATGAGTCGCCTCGAGCACCAAGTGTGGTGCCAGTAAAGGCAAATAATATTTCGAATCAGTCTTGCTGAGTCAATGTACCTGCAGAAAGAGTGGTGCCAGGTACTATGGCAGATAGAATTGTCAACTTGGCGAGTAAACCTTCCCATTTGACTCCAACGGGACAAGGTTCAGGTCAAATATGTGCTGACAGGCCAAGCGATTACATTGCTCCAACTAGCAGGCTTGGCAAAACTATGAATTATTTACGGGCACACAGTGCCGCAAGTGCACGCCGTGAAATGTACTCTGATTCCGGCTTCAAGGATCTCAACACTGAGATTGGCTATAAAATGAGCATTAAGCCAACACCTCCATTTGAGTATGATGGTTCACCCAATACACAAGTTTTCATGCAATTTTTCAAGCAAGCCAGTCGCTATATTGAAGATGGGAATGTCCCAAAGCACCATGAAGTTGATATTATGGCCCGTTACCTAAAGGGCAAAGTGTACAATTTCTATGATTGAATATGCGGCGATGATCCCGAGACCTGGACATTGGACCAATTCTTTATCAAGTTGTATGACAATGTCTTCCCGTTGAGTTTCCAGACAAACCAGCGGTTTAAACTTCGCAATTTCCAACAGGGAAATCTTGAGGTCCGTAACTATGTTGGAGAATTCCAAGATATCTGTGATACAATCAGTGTGATTGACCCCCAAGAAAAAGTATCCCTGCTTTGGGATGGGTTTAATTCTCATATTGCAATAGGATTATACAATTGTAACTTGCATCCTGAACGGTCTTCCTTCCAAGAGGTTGTGGAGCATGCAGAAATTCTTGAGTTAATTGACTTGGAAGCCCAATGCAATTGTGACATTGACTTGGGAATGGACGTAATATCTGATGATATTGCAGTATGTTCTGGAGGGCGTGATTATGACCAAGCAGATGATTTTAATGAAGGAGATTACCCATCCGAGCATGAAAGTAGTGCAAATTATTATCTGAATGGTCCAACCAAAGATGAACCAACAAGTTATCAGTCAGATGATCAAGATTTGACAGACAGAAATACACCTGCCGTATTGAATCACAATTTAGATTTTGATTTGGTGGAGGTGGATGCATTTCACAATGCTTGCCATGATCACCCAGTGATTGAATTGTCACTTCATCAGGAAAAATGGTCTGGGCCAAGGATAGCCTAGGTAACCTAAGCCTCCTAGGTTACAGGGGCTGGACTTGGGATGGCCTAGGCAGCCTAGGCCTCCTAGGTTACCTAGGACTATCTCAGGCTGCCTGAGGTTTCCCCAGGGTTCTTCCAGGTTTCCTCAGGTTTCCTCAGGTTTTCTCAGGTTTCTCAGGTTTTCTCAGGTTTTCTCAGGTTTTCTCAGGTGACTCAGGTTGTCAAAAGTCCACCCCCTAATTCCTAGGTCATCCTAAAGGAACCTAGGCAACCTAGGTGGCCTAGGTGGCCTAGGTGTCTTTCAGTTACCTTGAGGTTAACTTCAGGCCATCCAAGGCCCAAACAGTTTTTCCTGATGTTGGTGCTATGAGTTGGTTCAAAGACATTGAGAACACTTACTTTAGTGATGGTTCAGAATGTTGGCAAACCAAAGAAGGTGATGAACTTACCAATTCCGAATTGGAGGAAGACTCGGACTCAGAGTCCATCCCAGCGCTTCAGGATGTGCCTGATAGCGATATGGATTGTGGCTTTGACTCTGGCTCTATTTTTTCGGATGACAGTAGTACCACCGACTTCGTGGATATCCAGTATCCACCTCACCGAAAGTCTGTGTATCCAACTTACTTTGATGGTTCAAAGTTCAGCTTGCGATCCCAATACCCGATAAATTTTGATACTAGCCCGTTCTCATTGAAACCAAATGAATCTAGTGCAGAAGCATCACTCGAATTGATGCCAGAAGTCGTGGGAAATTCCTCACCAGAAGTCGCCGCATTGAAAGAAGTGACTGCCAAAAGTGCGGATAGCATTGCACATGCTTGGTTTTATGATAAAAGGAATGAAGATAAGCTATACTTCCATGGAAAATTCCTTGTAATTAAACATTTGGAACATATTGATGCTACTCGAAGCGAAGATTTTTTGTATTCACCGTTTGACATGCCTGTGCACAAAGATTTGGGTGTGAAGCAAAATCTTGGTGACCCACTGGAAAGCTACCTACAATATTCAGCTATGCACGTGGTACCGTATACTGGTGATTTGTTGAGGCCTGACTCAAAGTTTGTACCTATGCTGCAAGGAATGTCCGGCGGCGCTATGGAATATAGCTCTTGGCCTGACTCCAATAAAACTATGGAAGAAGTTAGTACTACCAATTCAATGGAAGCTGAGCTTCTGGTTCATTGTGGTTGTGGAGAACTGTCTTACCTTGAATGTTCTTTGCCCTTTGACCAAGAAAAAAGTACTGCGACTTACCCTGCTTGTTTTGATGCAATTCCGTTTTCAATAATTCCAAAAACATCTCATGCGAGATGTGTGCGAGAGCCTAATTCAGGTGATCTCGGTGTGATCCCATCTTCCAGTGTTGATACTAAACGACTCCATCCGCCAAAAGTTGAGCAATTGCTGATGGATGCTGCAGCCAGCTTTGAACAACAAAAAGAGTGTTTTGAGGGTTCAGGTATGGCTATCGGGATATATTTAGTACTAGAAAGCAGCGGTGAAGTTATTCATATTATCCCATTCAAACTGGGACATGAGTTTGCAGCAGAGAGTGACTTGGTTTCCTCGGAAATGCATCCATCATTGATGGCACCTAATTCCGCAAATCAGGACTGGGCGTCTAATGCGTGGCTTGGCACATCTGCTTCTCGTTCTTCCATCCAAAATTCTGGAGGGCGAATTGACAGTAAAATCATTGTATATACCTGTGATGATTCTGATTTTAGGTATTTCATTTTAAAGCCTCAAGAATGGGATAGTGAAGTTGGCATTAATTACTTTGATCTCGACTTTGCTTTAAATATTTATCTGGAGGGCAATAGAGATTGGCACAATGCATCTTTTGAGCTAAGGAGTAATGAAAACAAGGCTCTTCATTTCACTCACTTGCCGCTTATGCTGGATTTCGTCTTGGAGGGATGAAGGGATGATTTTATTTTGGTATACCTTCATCCCACTACCTCCACCCCTCTCTACAACATCTATCCTATCCGATCCCTCAAAGATCCTCTCACCAATTATCATTCCTTCTCTGGAGTACCTCAAAACAGTGCTCTGAACATTGCCGGAGATTTGGTCCACTGCCAAAGGGACTTTCTTTTGTGCTGTTGCACCCTGGTTCATGGCTCGATTCACGGTTGGGAGGCTGTGCCTCATTCTACTCACTTTTGATTTTACACTGGCAATCCATGTTCCACCATTGGTCAACCCTACCAGTCACCGGGTCTGAAACTCGTTATTCTTCATTCCCTCCCGCTGACTGTTTTGCTCCATTGGGTTCATCTCCACCCTCACTATAATCATGCCGAGTCCACCAATAAATCCACTTCATCAGGAAAAACTGTTTGGGCCTTGGATGGCCTGAAGTTAACCTCAAGGTAACTCAAAGATACCTAGGCCACCTAGGCCACCTAGGTTGCCTAGGTTCCTTTAGGATGACCTAGGAATTAGGGGGTGGACTTTTGACAACCTGAGTCACCTGAGAAAACCTGAGAAAACCTGAGAAAACCTGAGAAACCTGAGAAAACCTGAGGAAACCTGGAAGAACCCTGGGGAAACCTCAGGCAGCCTGAGATAGTCCTAGGTAACCTAGGAGGCCTAGGCTGCCTAGGCCATCCCAAGTCCAGCCCCTGTAACCTAGGAGGCTTAGGTTACCTAGGCTATCCTTGGCCCAGACCATTTTTCCTGATGTTGTGTCCAACTTGCTATCAAGCATAATAGAATGGATGCTCTGTATACCATTGGTCTAGGAGCTTTATTCTTACTCGCTCTTGGATTTGGAATTTTTGCTATTGGAGGAGGGCTTTTCATGCGAGATTCCTTCGCAATCTCGGGAGGGCGTATGTAGTGGCGGGCTACACTCCCGTACTTGCTACGCTACTTCCCTACTCTCCTATCCCGTTGGACAATTACGGTGGTTATTCATTTACTCTTCCCCGTCCTTACTCAGTGGCTATTTTATCGTACAATTGCCGTTGTCTATTCAATACCCTACTCTACTATTTAAGCCAGAGCTTGTACGTAGATTAGGGGAAGCTTTTTCCCAATTTACACGACATACCCTAGTCATTTCTGGCCTGATCTCAGCTTACCCGCTCGTTGAAAGCTCACCTTTCCCTCTCGCGCACACGCTCTTTGTAACTCCGTCACTGAAGCGTGGCACCCCGTTATGCATTACGGGAACTGTTAATCATAATGATACATTACATCCTTCTAATTATCTATCCAGTCATTCACTTTAAATATATATTTAACATACATACCACCTGGTTTTCTTGGTTATGATCTATGCACAAACTTAACATATAGCATAAGCAATTTACTGATATTGTACTGATAATTACTTCAATGATACAGGTTCAGGCAATCTCAACAAGGCTACTCCCATGGATGGCAGCAACAAAGCTGGTCCGAGTGGACCAAATCAATCTACTTCTCTTGAACTCTCAACTTCTACTGTGCCTGCAAAGGAATGGCGCCCAAACTGGGGTGTGTATATGCTCCAGCATACAGCCTGGGGCTCCAATGTTGATCTCAAATTCTAGCTGCATGTGGTTTTGTTTTGCCTTGTATTGCCTATACCTAATACTCAAGGCTTATCTTTGACTCATGTAGTGCCTCTTTCCTTATACTCTACCAACCAATATATGTTTTTAATGTTTCTTCCCTAATTTGCTGCAGCCTTGACACCTGGAGACTGGTATGCAGATATGATATGCTCTTCTAATCCAGTTACTCATTCTAGTATATACTATACACTACATACAAAAGTACCACTCTGATTTTTACTTAGGTCATGATCCACTTGCTCGATAAATGCACTGACTTCTAAGTTAGATTGCATATCATATCTGGATTGAATTGGGCAATGTCTGGAATGGAGATGAATATTTAACGCGCACGCGCAATGAATAACTTTTAATACGCGTGTGCAATGAATAATAAACGCGCACGCGCAATGAACCAAAAGCGCGTGCGCGCAATAATTAGTGCCGGGGGGCATTTTATTTTTTCACCCTTTGGGCCGCCATATAAGTCCATCATGCGCGTCGGTCACTGCCCCGCTGGTGCGCCTCCACACTCTGTTCAATGACTTCAAGTCCAGTAGTTAATTTGTAGTAACAGTTATACTAAAGGTCATTGGGGAAAATAAGTATACTCATCCCCAACTCATCCCTACATTGTCATAATCATCATGTTAGGTCATGTGGCGTTATCTGCAGTACCGAAAGAGGAAGGACCCCGGAAGAGGCATATCGATTCAGTGCTAAATCTAATTTAGCGCCCATACTTCTAGGAACTATGGATCATTGGAGAAAACCTACTGTCATCGCGCGCGCGGAAAATCTAACACCGTCGAAAATTTAACATTGAAAATCAAACTTCGCCGTGTGCGCGAAACATCTAACATCCCTGCGCGTGCCGAAAATCTAACATCGTCGAGAATTTGATGTCTGATCTAACTTCGCCAGATTTTGCATGAATGAATTATTTTACAGTATTATGGCCATATGAAGCAAAAGATGAAATGGTGGAGTTTAGGGAGGAGTTTACCGGTATGATTTTGGCAAATCTGCCTCAGTTAGGCAAGCACTATTCAGATTCTTCTTGCAGACAAGAAGGTGACAATCCTCCCTGCAATCTTTGTTTATGAGGTCTTAATAGTAGTAAAGAGATATTTTACTAACGTGCCCTAATGATGAATCGATATTCTGTGAAGACTTAGCTCAATTGGTGGTTCAAAGGCGTATGGCTATTTTACTCATGACGGGGGATAAGGCCGCAAGCGGCAGAAGGCCGAATCTCTTGGTTTACTGTTGGGGTTGCGCACGAGCAAAGCCAGAACAGTAGGAAATATTTATTTTGCGTACTCTTCGGTAGACAAGCTCAATAATTCTGCTCGTCATGTATCTTGCGAAATTTGATTCAAATGAAATGGCTTCGCATACTTTCACAGCTTCAAGTTCAAGGACAGGAAGTCGGGTTCAGAAAGCACCGGATAGTAATTACAGTAACAGCATGCTGTGGTCTTACAAGACAACCAGAGGAGCAATGATGTTGAGAAATGGTCTGAGGTCAGGTTTACTCAGTATTCTAACAATAAGACGTGCCTAGGCAAACGCGACGTACGACGCGTTCATGAATGGGCGCTTATAGCTTTATGGTCAGGCTCGTGAACCAGTTTGCAAAATGACAGCAAGTACCTCAGCTGTTGACAGCGCATTCCAATTTATTTGAAATAGGCAGCGACCGATCGGAACTGGCCCCGCGAGCCTATACCCTGTTCGCCATCTCGATTAGCCGGACGCATCTAGATAATGGTCAAATCATGTCTAGATTAGTTTCCCCTCACATATATTGCAAATGCTTCTGTTTCTCAATGGGATCGCGCCGGTTTACTTACCAACCTTCTAGCGCTCCAGCCTCCTGGACGGCATTCGCTGGAGCAGGCACTTATGGCGCCGGAAGGTACTGTCCAACCGGTAATACCAGTGGTTATTATATACATGCATTAAATGTTCAAGGGCCTGTGTAGTACTTGGTCTTTACACTAGTGCCATTGACTCAAGATGTCTTACAATTGAACATATACTCTAATTTTACCAGCGGTCCCAGCAAAGTCCTAATATTGCCCAGCGTCGAAACACCTCTGGGCGGTGCTGGAAGCGCTGGGAAATTTGCGCGGGCTCTGGCGGTGCTGTTGGGAGGAAAATCCCAAAATACACGTTTTTGCTGATGTCTGAAGTTGGTGACGGTTTACCAACCTACTTAACAGCTTCTTGAGCGTTCCGTCGAAACACTTGGAACAAAATTTAACGAAATCTCGACCTGAGCCCAGTCGGGCCTACCTGTCCTTGTCATCAATCCGAACTTTACAGTGAGCAAAGTTGAGGCCCAGAGTGCTCAGTCTCATGACCCCGCACCTAGTTGATGGCTTGCCAAATTAAATGTCCTTAAGTTTCCGAGAACTTAGGAAGTCGGCCATACCTACCCGAGACCCTAAAAAGCAAAAATCTGGAGTCATCATTTTCTTTTCAATTCTTTTCCGATCGAAATTTATCTACCTCTTATTAGTTTTGCAAATGACTGTATTTGAATTCAATCGTAAAAGAAATGCCGACCTCTCGCTAAAAAAGCAGTTCAATTTCGCAATTCTTCGCGATTATCCTCTGACACCTCAATTCAGGAATTGAAACCCAGTGAAGGCTTCACATACAATCAATTGCACCAACAGGAGATACCACTGCGAAACACTGGAACATCAGTAGTTGATCGCAATACCATCCAAGAAAAGTGGACGTAGTCCTATCGGGGTTGCCAAGTTGTCCTCAAGTGACAAGCCGCAACGTGCACTGTGGCAAACTCACAGTTATACTAACCTTGACTCTCATTCCTGTCTAGTAAAGTATTTTCTCCGCGTTCGCCAAAAATACGTAAGTAGAGAGGGAAAAGGTGAACCACTTTGCCGTTTAGATATAAATATGTGGGGCTTATTTTTTATCCCCTACTGAACTCGCTCGCGTCTACTATACCATGGCAGTCCAATCTAAACCTCTTATGAGCTCAACCGGTATATCCCCCGGGCCCATATACTTCCCACCCGACTTTGTTACACCCTCCAACAGTAATGACAGAACATTTCTTAGTGTGGACGTCGCGCTGTTGGATGGACAGTCACTCTTCGAACTCAAGAGCAGTTTCAATGGTTTGACAACACCCAGTATCATCATGTCAGCCTTCATTGCAGTCTTGCAAAGAGTAACTGGCCGGGATGATGGGATTTTTGCTGTATCACTCGTTGATGCAATCCCGTTCACTTTTACCTTTGCTGTTGAATCCAAAGATACATTGTAAGTGGAGAGTTGTATTCTTCCTCTTCGATGATTTAATGGAAGTTTTGACAGTTTTAATCTCACCCGAATCGTTGCTCACTATCTGAGTCTCGAAGTTCAAGTCAACAAAAGCTCGGACATCTCTCAATGCCCTGTCCTTCTGACATTTACCAATGAGAAGAGCAACCGCCGCTTTCATTACTCGACTTTGGAATCAGAGTGGCAATTGGTTGAGAAGGCCAATGGAATCACGGCTCGCATCCATTTTTCTCCATGTTTCAACGCCACCTCGATCATCATGTTCGCCGACATTTTTTCACGTATTCTCAAAGCTGCGATAACTCAACATGGTAAAGTCTTAACGAAAGTTCGGATTTTCACCGATGCGGACAATTCTCTTTTGAAGGAGTGGAACAACACACAGACACCAACTTCACATTCATCTCTCAATGCTCGCTTCCGGGAGGTTGCTACCGCTGAGGCGTCCGCCATTGCAGTCGTCGATGGATCCTCTTCATTGACCTACAATGAACTTGACAAACAAAGTGATCGACTGGCGTCTTGGCTTGTCGGCCTGTCTTTAAAATCAGAGGAAGCAGTGGGAATTGTAAGTTTTGTTGTTCCTCTTATAAATCTATAAGATAACCATTATAAATCTAGTGGATGGGACGATCGGCGCTGCTTGTCATCGCATATCTGGGATGCGTGAAGGCTGGTCTGGCATTTATGCCTCTTGACAAGAAGCTCCCGGTCAACCGTGTTCGAATTATGGTTCAAAATACCAAATGCCGTTTGATGCTCACTTACGGAGACGGACCCCTTGCAGAAGAGATTGAAACCGTTGATTTAATGCAGCGGAAGGAAATTTTGCTCTCCACACCCATTACCGAGTTGCCCACCATTACCAGTCACCAGCTGAGCAATATTGTCCACACTAGCGGCTCAACTGGAACACCAAAAGCTATTATGATTGAACATCGCAGTATGGTCAATCTTTGCGCTCCTGAAACAACAAATTGGCCTGGTAAATTCAATACTGCATTATCGACCTCGATTGGATTCGATCCTTCGGGATTCCAAATTTTTAGTGCGCTTTTAGGCGGCTCCACGCTATACTGCCTACCTGACAATGGTCTCTTTGACCCAAAGGAATATCAGGAATTTATCGTTCAATCCAGTAAGCATCCATATCTGTATTCAGGCAAAATAAACTTACTGTGAGCTTAGGTATTCAACGATGCTCTATGACCCCCTCAGTCCTTTCGGCTCTTTTAGAGACCGATGATGATTGGTTGGAGTGTTCATCACTTAAGCATATCATGCTCGGTGGAGAGCCTCTTAACCCATCCAAAATCACTGAATGCCTTCGTCGTCTTCCTACCTTGGAAGTATCTTCATCGTATGGACCGGCCGAGGCAGCTGTACGCTCTGCTTACTACTTGGTGACTCCGCTAGTTGAAAATCTCCTAAAAATCCCCATTGGTCGTGCTCTTCCAAATACATCGATCTATGTACTGGACGAATCATTCTATCCTGTTCCAGCTGGTGTTCTGGGAGAAATAGCTGTCGCTGGTATTCATCTTGCTAGAGGATATCTTCACCAACCAGAGCTCACCGCGGAACGTTTCATCTCTATATCGGCTAAGAATCCTCTTGGCCCATGTAGACTTTATCTCACAGGAGATGTTGGTTATTGGAACAGTGAAGGACAGCTCCAATTTGTCGGTCGCAAGGATACTCAGCTCAAATTGCGTGGTCAACGCATTGAAGCTGGAGAAGTGGAATGCGCCATTAATTGTCATCCTGCTGTCAAGTCGAGTGCGGTGGTAGTGGTTGGTACTCCAAGTGGAGATCAACTAATCGCATACACTCTGCTTTCGCTTGATACGTCTTGCGATTTCGCATCTATCCTTGACTCAATCATCAATTCTCTAAGACAGAGTCTCCCGTCATACATGATTCCCGCCCACATCATCCCCTTGGACGAATTTCCTCTCAATTACAGTGGAAAGTTGGATCGCAAGACCCTCTCTTCCAATGATTATCTGGAGAAATTTAAATCGGTGAAATTTATTCCAACTTCGGACGGCCCTCGGACAGAGACAGAAGAACTTATACTATCTATCTTCTCCCAAGCACTCAGTATCCCTGAGAAGATGATCGGAGTCTATGACAATTTGTTTGATCTTGGCGGACACTCACTCATTGCCACGCACATTGTTGCAGCCATTCGTCGACAGTTCAATGTTTCCTTCGACATCTTGGCTTTCATGGATAATGCAACCATTGCTGATACTGCTGCTCTCGTGTTGCACAGCCATGTCGAGAAAGATCCCAGGACTCACATCATCCCCCGTAATTCTCAAGATCTGCTTATTTGTCCAGCATCCGACGCGCAGACCCGTCTCTGGATTGAGGAAGAACTTAACCCTGGGTTGGCACGGTACAACGCTGGATTTCAGCGTAAGATCACAGGTCCTCTAAATGTCGATGCTCTTGAAAGGGCATTTCTTGCCTTGGTCGATCGCCACGAAGCTCTTCGAACAACATTTTCGGTGGGTCGATCTAAAATTGTTCTACTTGACGATTGTTGAGATATATTTCTAGATGGACAACGGTGTTCTGATGCAGTCTATTCGACCAAGTGACTCTGTTACTGTTAGAGTAATTGGCATGGGTGACAGCGCAGAGTCTGAAGAAAACGCCTTGAAGTTATTGCACACCGAGCAGTCGCGACCGTTCAACCTCCGTGAGGATCCTCCGGTCCGATTTGCGATCATCTCAGCCGGCGATAATCTCTTCTTCATTTCTGCCATCATCCACCACATTTCTACCGATGGATGGTCCTCAGGTATCATTGATCGAGAAGTTACATTACTTTACAACGCTCTCTCAGCCGGTCTCCCGACACCGCTGCTCCCAAACCTTCCTCTCCGTTACACAGATTACTCTCTCTGGCAGAATGAGCGGCTTAACACAGGTATGCTGGACACACAGCTCAGTTACTGGCACAAACAACTGCAAGGCTCTAAGCCTTTAGAACTTCATGCCGATTTCGTACGACCAGAAAAGTTGAGTGGCAAAGCTGATGAAATACCATTTGAGATATCCGAGGAGTCCTTAATGGCATTACGTCTGCTGGCAGCCACCCATCGGACTTCATTATATGTCGTGCTGCTAGCTGCTTTTCGAGCTTCAATCTTCCGCATTACTGGAGAAGAGGATGGAACCATTGGGATGGTAAACGCAAATCGCCCGCAGGAAGAAATCGAGCATATTGTTGGCTTCTTTGTCAATACTCATGCGGTTCGCCTCTCCATTGACAGTAACACTAGTTTCGACGATATCGTCCTGAAAACTCGACGCGTGACCGCAGAGGCTTTGCAACACTCGGATGTACCTTTCGACAAGGTTGTACAAAAATGTTTGACAGCTCAGCGAGAGCTCTCACGAAATCCGCTTGTTCAATTGAGTGAGTCTGCTTTTGAAGGTTCTATGCGTGTGTCTCACCTAGTATCTCTGGCAGTGTTTGTTCTCCAAGATTTCTCTGGTGTTTCGGTGAATGACATGGGCAAAGGCCTTCATGGGGTAAAGACTGAAGAGATACGAAATCCAACAACACGTCTTGACATGACAATCCATCTCTTCGTTCAGGATAATCTTCTACGAGGCTATGTTATGTATCAAAGCGACATTTTCACCTCCAGTACTATTCAATCAGTCATAAATATCTTTCAGCGCATGATCGTTACAGCATCAACCCAACCATCAATTCCAATATCGACTCTTGTACTTGCCACGCCTCTAGATTTAGATATTCAGGCAGGTTGGAACAATACGAACCAGCAACTGGTGTCGTATCGTTCTCTGCATGAGAGGTTTCGTGGTGTTGTATCTCTGGAAGGGTCTTCCGTGGCTGTAGTGGATGACTCTTCATCAATCACTTACAGTGAACTTGATGAACAGACGGATCGCCTAGCCTCATGGCTCGTTGAACGGGGCTTAAAATCGGAAGAAGCTATCGGAGTTGTACGTGATCTCTGTTCTGTATTGCTCTTTTATTCACCTTTATATTTGTAGTGGATGGAACGATCTCGGCTCCTTGTTATCGCGTATCTCGGCTGTTTAAAGGCAGGGCTAGCATTCATGCCTCTCGATAAAAGGCTACCTGTTGACCGCCTGAAACTCATGGTTCAGAGCGCCAAATGTCGTTGCATGCTAACTAGTGGCGAAGGGCCGCTTACCGACGAAATTGATAGTGTTGACCTAACCCAGCACTCGGAAATTTTGCTCTCCACACCTATTATCGACTTACCTAGCGTCAGTGATCACCAACTCAGCAATATTGTGTACACTAGTGGTTCAACCGGAGTACCGAAGGCTGTAATGGTTGAGCATCGTGGGATGGTCAATCTCTGTGCTCCCGAAACGACGAATTGGCCCGGTAAACTCAATACTGCGTTATCAACCTCAATTGGATTCGATCCGTCGGGATTCCAAATCTTCAGTGCACTTTTAGGTGGATCCACGCTCTACTGCCTACCTGACAATGGCCTATTTGATCCCCAGGAATACCAAACATTTATCGTCGAGTACAGTAAGTGTTGACCTTTGATATATCTCCAGCCAAACCAAACTTACCACTCGTTTGGATAGACATTCATCGGTGCTATATGACGCCCTCTGTTCTTTCAGCTCTTCTTGAGACAGGGGATGATTGGTTGGAGCGTTCATCGCTCAAACATATCATGCTCGGTGGAGAGAAGCTGAATCCATCCAAAATTTCTGAATGCCTCCGCCGTCTCCCTACTTTAGAAATCTTTTCCTCCTATGGACCTGCCGAGGCATCTGTACGCTCCGCATTTCACCCTGTTACATCGGTCAAAAATCTCCAAAGAATTCCCATTGGCCGCGCGCTCCCCAATACATCCATTCACATTCTGGATAATGCCTTATGCCCTGTGCCGGCCGGAGTACTTGGAGAAATTTGTGTTAGCGGAATCCATCTTTCCAGAGGATACTTGCATCAGCCCGAGCTCACGGCACAACATTTCGTCGAGACAGCACATGACTCTCCCCTAGGATTCCGCCGAATTTACCGCACAGGAGACCTAGGGTACTGGACCAAAGAGGGACTTGTTCAATTTGTTGGTCGCAAAGATACACAGTTGAAACTTCGGGGCCAACGCATCGAAGCAGGAGAAGTAGAGTTTGCTATTAATCGTCATCCTTCGGTACAGTCGAGCGCAGTTGTGACTGTACACTTTGAGGATGACGAACAGCTTGTTGCGTACGTTCAACTCGAAGAAAACGGATCGTCGAAAGAGGAAGGGGTCTTGTCTCTTTGGGAAGATCTTTATAACGAGGAGGAGAAGTATGATATCCTGGATAACGATGATGCCGGTCATGACTTTGCACGATGGTTCAGTATGTTTACCGGAGAACGCATCCCACTGGCCGAAATGCACGAATGGCTTGAAGACACCATACAGCACATTCCCCACAACCTCTCTGACCGTTGCCTTGAGATAGGAGTTGGGACTGGTATGATCGCCTTGAACCTTATCAATGAGGTTTCATTGTACGTTGGTGTAGACGTTTCGGCCCCATCTTTAAACTTCTTGGATTCACAAATCAAACGTCTAGGCTTATCATCCAAGTTTTCCATTATGCAAGCCGCGGCTCACGAACTTGATTTACTCCCTAAACATGACTTCTCCTTGGTTATTTTCAACTCTGTCCTCCAATATTTCCCTAGTGCAGATTATCTGACAGATGCCATTGGCAAAGTTATTGCGATCATGGCTTCCACTGGGCGTATATTCATCGGGGATGTTCGCAGTCACGCCCTCATTCCCTATCATGATGCTGAGCGTATGCTCAGCTCTCTCCCACAGGACGCAAGCGTTGATGATGGCAGGATTATCATGCAACGTTACGGAGAGGTACAAACGGAGCTTCTTCTATCCCCCGCGTTCTTCTATCAGCTACAACGACAATATTCGGCTATTACTCACGTCGAAATTAGACCAAAGCTCATGAAGGCTCGTAACGAGTTAAGTCGTTACCGCTACACCGTTCTTCTCCACGTTGGATCTCCCCCAATGTTGATCACACCTGCACTTTGGATAGACTATCCCAGTATCGGTTCAACAACATCAAGCATCCTATCGGAGCTTCGAAGCCTACGAGGGTCCGTTGTTGGAGTGGGCCAGATACCCATCGCCGACGTTCAAGCTATTGAGGGTGTGCTGGATCGTATTGAAAATTCGGACAATCCTATTCCCGTTCTTCGCCAACGATTGTCAGATGCTGCAAAGCTTCGGTCGACTCCCGCGGAACTGAAGCAAATGGCAGATGAAGAGGGTTGGGATCTTATCCTCGACTATTCGTACCAGGGTCGTCATGGGAATTTCCTTTCAGCGATTTTCGTCCCCTCTCAGAATCGCAACTTCTCAGAGTATCTAGCAGGCGACTTCCCTCTACCAGCCAGCTCCGAGTCATCTCCCATCCACAACATGCTTACCCAAAAGACAGCTGATGTCGCCGCAGTTCTCAGTTCTCTCGAAAAGCGTCTTCGCAAAATTTTACCCGTCTACATGGTCCCAAGCCGCATTATCAATTTGGAACAGTTACCTCTGAACCCTAGTGGTAAACTAGATCGAAAACTATTATCATCAGTGGCCTTTTTTGAGTCCTGTGATATCACGGCTTCAACGCCCAAGGACATTGGTCTAGCGTGAGTATTTCTATACTTGCTTTTTTTAAATTTACATGTACCGATAATTTGACGCTGCAGCTCGGGAACGGAGCTGGAGGTGCTTGCGATCTTTGCAAGTGCACTCGGCCGTCCACAAGAGTCTATCGGGATCGAGGACAGCTTGTTCGATCTCGGCGGACATTCTTTGACAGCTACGCTAGTTGTCTCTGCTGTTCGTCGTGAATTGGGGGTCGAATTATCGATGGCAAGTTTCTTCAGGAATCCCACCGTGCAGTCTGTCGCTGCTATCGTTGAAGCCCAAGGCCGCGGTATAGCCCAGGACTCGGAAATCCCTTCCATCTCAGACACCATTCTTGCAAATTCTCACTGCTGCGCTTGTCCCACTGTCTTCATCTTTCCGGAGTCTACTGGCATTCCTTCCCTCTACTCAACCGCATTTGACCGCATCCCATACCGAGTGGTCGCTTTTGGAGATTCGCATTGGGGCCAGCCGCTCCAGCCTGACGAGTCGGTCGAGTCCATCGCTGGCACTCTAGTTACTGAGATTCGCAAGATTCAGCCTACCGGCCCTTATTTCCTTGTTGGATGGAGTCTTGGCGGGTATCTAGCCCTTGAAGCAGCCATTCAGCTCGAAGCAATGGGAGCGTCTACCAAGATGGTGGTTATGATAGACTCGAGCGTGTACGATCGGTCACTTACGGCTGCTCAGTGGAGACCCGATTTAGATCACTTGTTGGGTATATTGGATGACAAGGAGCAATGGTTGGCGCAGTTTACGCGAGCGAATATGATGATATCCAAGTATCAGACGAGGAACAAGGCTTATGGAGGTAGGGTGGAGCTGATCAAGGCTTTGCGGGCACGTTCAGGAGATGTCACTGCACCTATTGACGATCCCACAAACGGTTGGGGGAGTATCCTTCCACAGATCAAGGTGCATGGATTCGACGCTTCGCACAGAACGATGTTCAGCTATGAGAATGGACCGAAGATGGGTGCCGTGATTGCAGAAGTTTTGAAGGATGCCGAGTCAGTAGAATGATATTCAAGTGTATTATAATCCTGTTATAGATTTTAGCTTTATGAGTAAATGTCGTACTGCTCTTTCTCTCTGGCTAAAAAGAAATTCAATGCGTTTGATTATACTGGTCTAATGGACCTCGCCCCACAGTAACCCAATAAAAGCATCAGCTTCCACTCATCTTAGAATATAGAAAGAAAACTCATACCTGGGCCAGCACCACCCGCATCAAAATATCGACCCCGAACCCGTGCCCATTCCGTGGCCCAATATCTGGATCTTACTTGGGCGAAACCCGTTTACACTTGTATGATAGCCATTCCCTCGCATACCAGTCCGGAACCAATAACCACAGTATCTCCATTACATGCTTCTCCCTTGTAGATTTATCAACGTTTTCAACAACGGAGTAGTCTCCTGAGATGTGGTTTGAATTCTTCGCGGATGGTCGACAGGGTGTGGCGAACTGAGCCATGACGGTTCTATTTCTTTCGCTGCTTTCGTTGGCTGGATTTTTGTAGACTTGCAGATCTGTTTTGTTATCCTGGATCCAAAGCTTGAGAGTGCGATATGAGCCTTCTCAAAGTTTCTATTAACTTTCTTTCGTACAGAGAACAAGGAGGGACTGCTTGAGGCCTAAGTCACGCATGAAAAGTAGAACATATGTCGCGTGGGCTTTCCGGCGGAAGCTAGCGTGGGATGCCGGTGAAATTTCCAGCTTTGACCGAACGTCATCTAGCAATCATCTAGGCGTCTAAAGCGTCCGCATGTAGTACAGTACGAGCATGTAAAACAAGCGTATAGAGTATTTTTACACAAATTTACCTAGCTCAGGTCTTCCCGAAACAACATAAGAAGAAGGCTGATCATTCGGCGTCAGAGGTTCCAAAAATCCTTCCATAGCCCAACCCGCTTCTCGCTCGTCGATAGCTCTCCGCAGTTCCTGGCTAGACCCAGATTCCTCTGACGCTGCCCAGATAGAATCCACAGAAATCGTATCTCTATGGGGTGCTTTCATTTCGGTTGGAACTTCTGCATCAGCCAAGGGAAGCATGTCTTGCGATGATTCTGCGGAGTAAGATGCCTCAGGAGAGCTTGTTACAGCTGATTGCTGGGATTCATCGAAGCCAGGAGGATGTAGAGTCGATAAGGAAGGAATGCATTCTTCGGCGGGAACATAACGTCTTCCACCCGCATATCCACCAGAATCCGAAGCGTCCTCCACGGGGATACGTGTATGACTCGGAACCCCTCGCATTCCATCCTTCTGTCTTTGACTACGAGGCTGAGCATCAGACGATGACAGACTCGTACTCGAAGGATTTACCATTTTGACATTCATACGAGCTGTCGATAGAGGAGGAGTTGTATCTGTCAGGTTTTGGAGTAACGTCATTTCCTCTAGTGCGACCGCGCTCGAATCATTCCAGATGTCTCGAAGGTGATATATTCCGTCTCTCTTTCCTCTTCTTCTTCCATTCCTTCCATTACCCGTGTTGGCAGGTACTTTGAAATAGGACTCGCCATCCTCCAACATAGTTGGATCCGGGTGACTCATTGTCCCACTTTGAGGTGGGCCGGAACTACCTAGGCTTCGCGTAAATTGAGTCCTATCTTCGGGCGCTGTTATTTGATCGAGAGAGTCTGGATGTCTAATCGCCCGATAGACAGACGGACTGACGAATGAACCCCGAGTCCGGTTGGCTTTACCAGCGCCACCCCGTCGACGTCTCGGACGTCGATGGCATTTTAAAAACCCCGCGATGAGCAAGCTCACAACAATGACAAAAAGAAAGGTACCAGCTACAACGCCAATGATGATTGCGGTGTTTTCGAGTGGATGTGAATTGGGAGAGCTGTCAGAGGAATTTTCTGATGTAGCGGTGGTCAATGATTGAGTGCTGGAATAGAGGCCAGTGCTTGATACCAATGTTGGAGCTGCTGTGATAACTAGCGTTGAAACAGTGGTAGCAACAACCTGAAAGAGGGAGGTTGATGTCGAGGCACTAAGGATAATAGTTAGTCAAAAATTGAACAGAGTAAGTCGACTTTCAAGACGGTCGGACCTTGTTGGAGAAGTGGATGAGAAGGTGAAACTGCTAGCGTGGTCCGTCGAGAGTGACAAGATATTCACTGTTTCTGTCTCTGTCTCTGTGGTAATAGATCGTGTTATTGTTTTCCCTTTGATTATATGCGTGCTGCCGTGCTATGTAAGTCCGAAAGAAAAATCATATCAGAAGAAGACAGAATTACCTGTGCAATGGGTCCCTTCTCATCTTGTGACGTCGAAGAGGGGATTGTAGGCGTACTTGTAGAGAGAGGAGCTAACGTAAACGTCGTTGCAGACACAAGTTCGACACCTGGGCTCAAAGTCCCTAAGTGGTTCGTCCGGGCTACATCGCTAGGTTATATACATTTTAAAAGCTTTCCTTGCACAAGTGGAGTAAACTCACGAAGATGATACTGTAGCAGAAGTTACTATAACTTGCGTGGATGCCAATATCAAAGATCTTCGAGCCTTGCTTAGTTAAAGTTTGATCTAAAGATTGGTTCTTACATATCGCTAGCTGATACCCCTCGTATTAAAAAATTGCTGTAGAAACAAATGAGACTCAGATGGTTCGGAGAGATGGCGCAGATGGTACTTGCCTTGGATAACTAAACAGGACTGCAACCGTCCCTTGCTTCTCCGCGGGTATATTTGGTATTATTGTCGCTTGAAAGTCCCGTATCGGGTCTAATAAAATGAGCTTTATATCCATAGGATCGTTTATATCACGAGTCCAGGTCAATGTAGAAGACACGCCAACGGTAGCCATCGGGTGGATGGATATATTGAGTGCATTTGCCACCCTGAGCAACAAAACAGCGACAGGATGGAGTTTTCTATGAATGTCTGAGATTAAAATTTGAAAGCTCAGAATGCGAACGTACAGAGGCCAGTGAGCGAATGTCATGAACGACGAGGAGTTGAAAGTGCAAAACAATCGTCATTTCGGGTTCTTTAAATTTTTGGAACCTTACGAACTGCCAGCAGTCTGTCTGCCGTGGAGGTCATCACTGTGCCAGCGCACTCGAACAAGAAGATAGAAACCAGTACACGATTAATTGGCAGAAAATCTGATGATGATCATTGAATGCAATGCATAGACTTGTACTTGAGGCTGTTGGATGAAGATCCTATCCGATAGGTGGGAGCCCCTGGACTTGATAGTCAGCTCAAACATTTCTAAAGGCTCGGCCGTGAATATGAGATAGGCGACTTGCGCGTTAGCAATGAGCTTGAAAGATAGCAAATGCAGGAACGAATTGGAAGTTGATCATGATATGATCAAAATGATCAAATTGATCCTATGACGACAGCCTTAAGCTGTAACACGCGATCGGTAATAAGCGCCCGTCTGCTATTTCAACTGACCATGGCGATGGAACAACAAACCAAGTTTTTTACGAGATATAACTCGATTCAATCCTTCTCATCTCCACCCCAAACCAAAAACTTTCCCTCATTTGAGTCCTTCAATGCAACCCAGCAAAACGGCAGACTTGTTCGATCCTGATACTGGAGTTGAATTGCACCGACATTCTGACCTTTGGTTCGACGATGGAAGCGTGGTCTGTCGAGCAAATACGACGCTGTTTCGCGTTCATATCTCTCAGCTCAGCCGCCACTCTCTTTGTTTTCGAGATATGTTCTCGATAGGCAACCACGCTGGTTCTGCTCTCGGCTCATCCATTAATGGATCTGACTTTGAAAACTGTCCTTTAATCGAGCTGCATGACTCTGCAGAAGATGTGGGTAATCTCTTTGCTGGTGAGTACTAATGTCTTTTCTTGAATAAATCTAATGGGTAAGCTCAACAGCACTATATGATGGCCCGTATGCATGAATTATGTTTCACTTCTTTGTCTTGTCATTCATCTTGTTATTCATTAGACATTTTGGCAACAACGACCTGGAAGACTTTCGTGTTGTATCCGGGATTCTACGCCTTTCTACGAAATATCTCATCGACTCTCTGCGCGATAAGGCCATGGCTCATCTCAGTCAAGCTTGGCCATCTACGTTAAAGGGCTGGGATGCTCGAGAAGACCTAGCTAGAGCCTATGAGATGCAAACGGGCACCAGTGGCGCTCGTCTGTATCCACCACCATTGGTGAGCTTGTCTTTGTTTATTCTGTTTACCTATATCGACCTTGATTCTAGGCTGTGATTAACCTTGCGCGAGAAGTCGATGCCCCTACACTCCTCCCATCCGCATTTTTCGACCTTTCTCGGTATACCTTCTCTCAGATATACGAAATTTCCATACACGATCCTCTTTATTACCCATCTAATTACCCATCACAGTCACCGGAGTCCTCCCCGACATCACCTCCGCCGCCGATATTTCTTTCTCTAAGCGATACACAGCGACTTTCTATAGGCAAAGAAGCCTCTCAACACGCAATTACATCTCTCATATTGTCTATGAGCAACAGCCAATCGATTCGCAACAGCGGTCTGCAAATGCAGTCTGCATTCTCCCTTTCCCACCCTCTGACCCATGGTCATGCTCCTACCGTCAGTGGATCACATCAAAGCAGTGTACTCACTCACTATCACCACCACCGTCGTTCCTCCTCGACTGCGATCTGCATATCTGCAGCAGCATGTCGTAAGGATTTCTCTGAACTCGTCGAACTGGCAACAAAACATTACCTGTTCGATCGCGAGAGGGGATATAGTGATCCTTTATATATGGCGGACGAGATTGGAGGATTGAAGAGTGAAGCATCAGAATGCAAAGCATGCGCGAAGAGCTTGGAGACTTGGGCTATGCGGGAACGAGAAAGGATCTGGCGTATGATACCCAACTGGTTCCGACTAGGTTCCGATGCGGGCATTGCCAGTCCTGAGAGGACTTGCTCTCCCCCGGTGCCAGTGATCGATATAGAAGCGCAAGTGGCGCAAACATCAAGTTGAGTGAAACATGTTTTTACTATTATCTGTTGTATCATTGCATCTGTATGCATAACTGCTTCCATCTAGTATTCTATTTTGCTCTGCGTCCTGCTGTAACTATCATGTTTTCATGTTACCTCCTCATCTTTGTCTAGTATCATTTCCATAGATGTTATTTAGTTTATAATGTGTACACGTACTGCTCCTCAACTTCAATGGCTGCGCGCCTTAAGCCTCAGAAGAGCAAGGTCTAATTCAGCTATCATATCATTGGCTGAGAAGCAGCTGCAACGGAACGATCATCCGGCGAGTCCATTTTCTTCCCAAGTTTGTCCAGCAACTCGCTGAGATGCTCCGCCTCTTTAATCAACTGTGCGACTGAACCCTCTCCTGGTTTGACCTTTGCAACCTCCTCTCCCTTGAAACTCAACTCCTCTACTGCATTTTTCACAATATCTGCCCAGGTTGTACCCTCCTTCTGTAGCGTGTCCACGATCTGGTCTTTGATCCTCCTGCAGGTCCCCACCCCATCATATCCGAACCCAGTATATACCTGTACCATCGTAGCACCCGCACGAGCATATTCAAGAGCATCTTCCCCCGTGGAAATACCTCCACATCCGATAATCGGGATGTCGGCGGGAAGATTGGCTCGTAGCGTCTTCAAAGCAGCGAGAGTATATGGTTTGATGGGTGGGCCAGACAGTCCACCGGTTTCACTACGGGAAGCTTCAAAGGATAAACTGTTAGTGGAACAGGCGCACTCCTCGAGAGAAAGATATCTTACCACTGAGCAAATGTGATGGTCGTTGAGTCGTTGTATTGCTAACAATAACACCATCGATTCCACTACTTTTTATGACTTGGGCAATATCTTCGATTTGCGACTGGTTGAGGTCTGGAGCGATCTTGAGCACCAAACGAGGCTTTTGGGAGCCAAGGTAGGAAGGAGGTAAAGAATCTCTGGCTTGTATTACGCCGCTAAGCAACGCTTCAAGCGAGGCTTTATTCTGTAGACCCCTAGGATAGTCCAGCATCAACACCTCGAGGCTTCATGAACACAGAGGACATTACATACCTCAAACCAGGAGTATTGGGACTCGAAACATTCACCACTAACACATCCGAATACGGACCAAACTTCCTAACACCCGCAACGAAATCATCTATCGAGTCGGCCGGGGAGTCCTTGTTCTTTCCCAAGTTTACAGCGAGAAGGGATCCATCCCGAAGAGACGCGTTACTTTCTTGTCCGGTGAGGAATGTAGGAAGACGTGCTCGGATGCGAGAGAGTACAGTTTCATGGCCTTGAGAGGGGAATCCATAGCGATTGATTACCGCGCCATCTTCTGCGAGACGAAAAACGCGTGGTTTAGGATTACCTGGCTGGGTAGTGTTAGAATGAGTTGGCTATTGGAAACAATGACAATGAACCTGAGGTTTTGGTGTAATACTGCCAATTTCAACCCAGCTAAATCCAAGGTCGAGAAGTCCTTGAGTCTGGATTTAGAATACGCGGTATAATAGACCAATCTATTCAAGGTACTCACCATCTATTGCTTCTCCGTCCTTGTCAAAACCGGCTGCCAGCCCTACAGGATTTGAGATGTGATGTCCCCATAGCTAAACGGGAATACATTCAATTCGAGAATAGTAGAATTGATTATAAGCTCACCTCAAACTTGAGCTTCTCATCGTCAGCTATAGGATCCTTGGGACCAAGACCACTTCGTAAGACTTTGACTGCAATTTGGTGGCTTGTTTCTGCGTCCACAGTATGTCTTAATACAGGCATTATCACATATCTGTGTATTCCTGAGCGGGCATCGAAGTAATAAACAGCGAAAAGGCCTGTGGAAAGTACGAGTGCAGTTGCATAAAGGCCAGTTGCTATAGGAGAACGAGGGGAAGGAGCTGCTTGGGTAAAGACATTTCTCGAGGCATAGTGAGGTTTTAGTGGTCTAAAGAGTGAGCGCTGGGCAGCTTGTCGTAGAGCCGCCATATAATGTGATGACCGTAATAGGAAGGAACGATGAGGAGTATTTGTGAATGTTATGTTCGGAAGCTTTCGGAAGCTGCTGCTGAGCGCTGCGAAACCTTTAGACTCCCATGTACTTACATCGCCGTTTTCCAGTTTCTTTCAGTCAAGATAGGAATGCTGCTACTACTGGTCATCTAAGTTATATGAAGGGAAATTTTGTTGAATGGTTTTTGTAAGAAGAGAAGCAGGAGAGGAAGTAGCCTGATACCCAACGCCGTTGCTCAACGCTCAACCTTGGGTACCAGGTTAGAAGAGAAGGTGGTTACAGCATTGGAGCTCAGATGGCAGGCCCGAATATATTGTAGTATATATTCCTATGCACGATTCGGTCCAAGTCAACCCACTTTTAGTTGCATGGAGGTACCGACAATGACGCTGACTTCGGTTGCTTTAGCTGTTATTTCCAGAGCTAATCCAAAGAATCTTGACGTTCTGCTTGGCCCTTGTGTTCATTCGGAAAACTGGCATGTCTGGCCTTTACTGGCGTAGATTTTCGGATGGAAAACCCCAAGAAAACCATGTACTTGAATTATGGAAAAATATTCAAAACGGTCCACCAGCCCAGGATATCGTTGACGGCACAACGGTCATATATCACATTGCTTTTAAGACGTACATAAGCAGAAAGCTCGAGTAATACACGCACAATCCATTGCCAAGCCACACTTTCGTCCGAATGTTCTATGCCGAAAATATCGAAATTCACTACTTAAAGCTGCTGCCAGTGATGTACATAGATCGAAAAGAATCGTGGACAGCCAACTTGCGATTCCCTTTATCGGAGGTAAAGAAGGTCAAAGCGTGATTTACCAGCCATCAAGATTTAAATCATGCGAATTATTAGTAAGTACTTATTATGAAAATATTTTAAGCTCCTCGATCCTGTAAAATCATGTTGGACTTCGACTATGGTGCATATCTAGCCTATCTGGAGAAACGTGTACGAGAATCTAGGATCCGCCCGAAGGAAGGTTCTCTGCCACTGAGGGTACAAAAGCCTCCAGCTGACAAGTAATTATGTGCGAGGTATATAATCCCGTGTCCGCGATTCGGTGTAGATTGAGCATGAGACGCGATACCATTGTGACAGAAACGCTGACGGAGTAGTTTAATCTTTATGAATTCTAACCAAGAAGGATGTTTACCAGCTGGCGAATGTGCACAACGCCCCTCGTAAAAAAGGCTGTATCAAAAATCAGCAATGAACCATGGCTCGAGAGGCTATGCGAGGCGTACGTCGGGATACTGGCGAAAAGGAAATGTTAGACCCTTCCAATGAAGATAGTTCCAAGCTCGTACATAGAACGTCGATATGTTGACCAAGTTTGCAAACGCCACGATTCTATAAATGAGCAGCGTTAACGTGTGGAATACTCACTCAGGCTGTGCAAATCAAGCCAGTTACCCAAAATATATTGATCCTGCAGCAAATTATTTGGGCCACAATGATGATAAACTAGCAGTAGCACATACCGTCGCGGAGAATGATTGCGAACATTGACACTAGGCCGCAACGCCCCAGTTCACTCAGTTCGTGGCGGGCTTTATAGGCTTTATTGAGCGTCATGAGGAACAAAATTGAATCATACAAAAACACAGCTTCCCAGGCGGCCGCAACTTCTGTTGAAAACAAAGTTAGCTTGACTTGTGAGGGACTCCTCTCACTGGTTGAAGTGTTTATTGTGAACGTACGGACAGATCTAGTATATACAAGAGCAGAATTCCAGGAAAGTTAGAACGTGGCATGGGCTCATAGTAGCAGATATACGCACGTAATAAACGATAGCTGTGTGTGGCATCCTGTTGCGGTCAACTCTGATTGACTTGACTGACCAAAGAATATAGAAAACTATAAGAGAGTTCAGAAATCAGAATAGGTGTACTGCAAAAAGCTTACAGTGGCGAGTCCCCCTAATATTAAAGTGGTGAAAAACATAAACGCAAGTATGCGTTTACTGCAATTGTAGAGGGCGTATATGCGGATGGTAAGAAGAACTGGGTAAGCGGCCAAGGACACTTCAGTCTTCACCTGAAAGCGAGAGCAGAGCAATAAGTTTTCTTACCGAGGACGGACATCTGAGTCAAAAGGAGCAGCAGCTCACGAAAGAGATGGAAAGGCCGACAGCTGTTAAAGATATATCATCTGCGAATCCATTACTATGTGATCGCATGATACTTACACCTGTCGATTAAAATTTAGTTATGGTTCGTTGTTGGTGAGAGAACATTACTGACTGACTCAGTCAAGCTGGTCGAGAAAAGAGACACAGTCACTACAGCATTGCCCAGCACCGCAAAATAACGATTAAAAAAAACAGCGCCGTACTGGCGCGCACCGGACGCTTCCACAGATACTGAAATTCCTCGGCTATACAAAGTATTAAAAAATAAGAACGACAGGAAAAAATACATACGGAATGTAAGCAGGTGGTCCCAGTAAAGAAATGCTAGAGTAGCGTAAGGATGCAGTAGGGACATGGGATCGATCGCGATGCAACGTACTAATCGAAAATAGGTGAAAGTAATCTTCTAATCGTCTAGTATGGTTGTGGCCAAGTTAGAAGCAGAAACTCGAAATAACAGCCACAGAACTCGGATAGATACTTAGTACTTAACTGCTGCTGGGCCGCTGAGACATGCTGGTCGATTGTCCGAGTTCATATAGAGCCAGTACTGTCGGAAAAGAATTTAGGTGGAAGAGAAGCGCTTTTAGGCTTTGAGGACTTTAAGTATATATATGCAGCCTGAGGCGCTGAGGCTAATCACAGTATACGTTGATAGATCGAAGATGGTGAACCCGACAGATACATAACCTATACGTTCCTAGGATATCTGCGACAAGTCGATTGGTCTTGTTCGATTCCATCAAAAAGGCACACCAAAAGCTTCCTCCCAATTCCCAACAATTCCCTCCTGGAAATCAATATCATCCGGAGAAGCCTAGACCTTACCATAATTGTAAACAGAAATTGTCCAATTTTTTAGGCCTTAAATTGTTAGTATGAGCAAGCATCCATGACTTACTACGTCGAGGCGAAGAGGCATATCTGCGGCAGAAGGGTAAAGGTAGTTTGGATGTAGTACTAGACATTTGCTGTTATCGAGCGACCCGAAGAATTAGAGGATTACGGACTTGTGGGGAAAAGGCAGGCTCGATTCGGTCATCACGAAAATCATCATAAAAATTAGTGAACTGGGAAACCATCCCGATCTATCCCGATCCTGATTCAGAGTTCTGATGATCCGGAGGAAGGAGGATCTTTTAGAACCAGAATTTCGAGCCCTCTTCGACCTACTTTGACCTTCCGAAGAAAGAAAACGACAACTCTGGAAGCCCTGTGTAGGAGCGAACAGAATTACGATCAACATCTTATACGATCTACGTGATATCAATCTCACTTACCAGAGTCCCGACGTCTCACTATAGCGATACGGCCTAATCTTCGTTGGTCACAAAAACTTTTTGTTCGTTGGTCGGTCTGTGATTATTGTAATTCTCGGAAGCTGTCCAGGCCACAGGATCCTCGAATGATATCATTGTGTGGGACCTTGGCGGGATCTTGAATTCATGAATTGATGGATCACTTTAGGGGTGAAGGAAAGCTCCGTCCAGATCAGTTCCAGGGTGTGATAGAAACGTCTAGGGTATCATAGATCTGCTGCGTACAACGTCTGGGATATATCAGAACCTATTGAGGAAAGAAGGAGAGGGAGTGCAGAAGCTTAGTCTTCAAGACTCCGAAATTGAATTTCATTATTTTTTAAGTAAGTAGTGTAAATTAATCCTACAAAGTCCCAGTGAAAAGTCCTAAGCTTCATTATACAAAGTGTCGTACATCGCAGTCGTCGCAGTCGTGGCTCCCCCTGGTGACGCTAAGAAAGCGCTATTGGTTCCTAATTGACAAGTCGTGATGTGTGAGGTGAATATTCCTGAATCCGCAATTTGGTGAAGATTGAGCATTAGGCGGCTCAACATAGTAACTGACATCCTGAAGAAATAGTATAAGTTTATGAATAATACTAGCAAAGATACTTGAAGGTTGTTACGCGCTGGCAAATGTGCATAACGCCCCCCGCAAAAACGGCTGTATAAAGAATAAGTAAGGAATCACGTTTCGAGAGCCTATGCACAGCGTACGTCAGGATACTAGCAAAAAGAAAATATTAGAGCCATTCGAAACTCGTTCAGCTCTGAGTCTCGTACATAGAACGTTGATATGTTGATCAAGTTTGCAAAAGCCATCACTCTATAAAAGAGAGGCGCGTTAGCACCTCTACCTGTGTTTCAGGAATGTAAGAACGCAACTCACCCAAAATATATCGATCCTACAAACAGGTAAAATTATCAAGTCTGACATGAACGATCAACATGGACCGTATCCCTTACCATCGCGGAGTATGATGGCAACCATAGATAGCCCCTCCAACCGAAGTTCATAGCGGGCTTTGTAGGCTTTGTGGAGTGTCATGATGAACAACATTGAGTCGTACAAGAATAAAGCCTCCCAAGCAGCCGCTACCTCTATGAAAAGTGGTTGGTATGAGATGGGAGTTTGAAGCAGTTAGCGGAGCTCGGACACGTTACGGACAGATCTACATGAAATTAGAGTGAGATGAGATATATGGCAAAGGCCGAAGATTTACGCACACAATTAATGGTAGTTGTGTGTGGCATCCAGTTGGGGTCAGCACCGACTGACTCGACTGACCAAAGAATACAGCGAACTACACAAAAGTTAAGAAGAAGACTATCTTCAAGGTAAAATGCGAAAAGCTTACAACAGCCAGTCCTCCCAATGTAAGCCCGGTAATAAGCATGTACGTGAGCATGCGCTTACTGCACGAGTATAGGGCGTATATGCGGATCGTAAGAAGTACTGGATGAACCAGCCAGGGTCATGAGTCTTCAACTAGAGACGAGCAATAATTTTTCTTACTGCAGACAATAACCTGAGTCAAGACGAGCAACAGCTCGCGAAAGAGATGGAAAGGCTTGCAACTGCGGAAAGATATTTGCGAGGCCATTATTCCAAGGAAGATTGTATCATACCTCTGCGGATTAACAGTGAGATACAGTGCTCTGTCACATCTGGCGAATGTTACTAACCGATTCAGTCAGGCCGCTCGAGAAGAGCGACACGGTCACTACAACATTCCCCAATACCGCAAAATAACGATTAAAAAGAAACAGCGCCGTACTTGCGCGCACTGGACGCTTCCAAAGATAGTGAAATTCTTCAGCTGCGCAGCTGTTAGAAAATGGCAGTATCAGGGCCTGCAAAAATACCTACGGAATGTGATGAGATGGTCCCAGTAGAGAAATGCTAGAGAGCGGCGTAAGAGTGCGGTAGGGATATGGGATCGATCTCAACCTACTAATTGAAAATAGGTGAAAATAATCTTCTAATCTTCTATGAGGATGTGTTAGTGGACGAGAGAACCACAGCTAGGATTCTGATCTAACTCACTGCTGTTGCGCGCCAAAGACATCTTGGGCAAGCGTCGAGTTCATGCAGGGTCTACCTGGCCAGTAAATGCAACTGTCGGGAAAAAGTCAGGGTGAAAGAGACCGAACTGTATACTCTTGCTATATAAGTGGTACCCACAGCGCCGATACTACAATTTCATTGGTTCCTGATGCCGAGCGGAAGGAATGCGGTCTACTGTAGCGTGAATTGAGAATGAGTCCCTATTTGGAACCTGTCATCTCCTCTGATTGACTAAAACTATCTAGATTAATTTGCAGTCAGTACAGTCAATATGGAATCTCGGAGCATCAGCAAATCTTCTGGCCTTGGTGTGTATGACGGGGAGCATTGAAGCCAAGCAAATCATCTTGCTTAAGCTTGCATCGTCATCGTCGTCATGATTGTCCACCCGTAGATGATTCACACACTTGCCAGCACGGGCGTAAGGGCGCAAGACTCGAGAAGCTTGGTCTAGATAACAAGCTACAGCATCCGTGAGTCCTGACAATCAGTTTGCAATAGCTTCTAGTGATACATTTCGGAGCTCGAGGTGGGTCCTGATAGTGAAACAAGGGCGATTTGCATGATTATCAGATCCAGATGGCATTTCGAGAACCACCATTGACCAACGTGGCCCTGAGGTTTTGAACAAACAAAGTTTATACGATGTATTGAAGGTATATTTACACCTTTCGTTCGTGGGTGCTGAGTAGAAGCGCAATACTGGTTCAGTAGCGATATCTTCGGTTCACTGTAGCTGGGAAACGATACTAGTGACCAGCCTAGCCTGATCTGATCCCAGTAGTGGGCTTATGAGATTCGGAGTGGCCACTGGAATGATGGCCCACTAATAGTGGTCATCGCGGAATGCTCCTTGTGCTTGATTAAGAAAGTTAAACTTAAAGAAATAGAGACGGGTTTTGGGTCACATGATCGCGTCCGACGTGGACACTGGAGTACTGTTGAGGACAAACATAAAGGGGGCATCATCTAGAGTTGAAAAGCATAGCATGTTAATTGAAGTTTGGAAGCATATTTATACTTGGACAAGTACTCTGCAGCAGTGGTTGCGGCATAGAGATGACATCAGGAGAATGCGGGCAGAAATACGAGGTTGAACATGGAAGTCGAGTGAGTTAGGGAGAATATATATAATCTATGATAGGGCCAAATGATCACAAAAAAATCCCAAAGAATGATTAGATGACTTACAACTAATACAAGAAGCATCCGAGAGGCTAAGTAGGTCGAGAAAGACCTGCAGGGAACACTGACCAACGTCTCCGAGCAGAATGTTGCTCAGCCTGGACGATAATGAATCCAGGAGGAATAGAGGAAAACCGCCGAGACTCTCGAGGTCGGGAGGGTGTGCTGATACGCTTCCAAAGCAAGATGAGACGTCGCTTGAACGTTTTACGTCTTGGCGGAGTTGATTTACTCGTTACAAAAGAGGGATCAACACTGTTCAAGGTACGAGTATCAGAGCTTGCGCGCCTTTAGTAAGGACGGTTCAGTGAGGGAAGAAATCACAAAAAGGATCGTGGACGAACCGTTGGTGAATGAGGGGAAAGGTAGATGATGAATGCGAGCGTCCTTGAAGTCGAATACACAACATCGTATTAGGGGGGTATTGAAGTAGTAGGCCTTGGTGCCCATCTTATTATATCCAGCAGCAGGTGTGGCTTGATGGATCGAATTGAGGGAACAATGGACGCGTCGCTACCAGAACAAAAGAGCCTTCACGTGGTCGCGGCCTTATTGTGAAACAATTAAACATTAAATGGCAAGTAGTAAGAGTACAGGTTCAAGCGAGATGAAGCGACGTAAGAAGACACGAGCGCTAAGGTCTGCAGTCACGTGCACAAGAAGATTTTGAAAAAATTTTGATGATGCAAATCAATCGCTTTCTTCCTTTTGACCTCTTCCGTTCCTTCTCTTTCTGTAGATAAAATGGATGTAAGTGCTCGATAACACGCGATCTCTCCTGTTCAGTCCTAATATTCAGCTTTGCAGCCCAATTTCGTGCAGGGACTGCACAATCTGCTTGTTCAGACCACCTCTAACGACACCGCTCTTCTCAAAACCGTAGGACATTTTATAACATGATTTGTTACAATCAACCTAACCGCAAACCCCAAGGCTACCGCGCAACTCAACCAGGAATATTACAAAAATCCGGCATGCATATCTGCTCTCGCTAGTATCATAACCAGCTCTCCGGACCAAGCTGTACGCGATCTTCGGTTTTTTCAAAGCGTTCTTTTTAATCGCCGTATTTGTGCAGATCCGTCAGCTTGCTGCGGTTGAGATGAGAAAACGTGTAGCCTTCAACAGCGGTAATATGTGGACGATGCTGTCCCAAGACGAGCGCGAGCAGATCAAAGGCAAATTCCCAGAATTAATTCTTGCCGAGTCAAGGTACTTCAGTCGGTACGCTTGCCTCATGCTCGGATTAATGTCTATTTGTCCAGCTCCCCTGTTCGCCATTCTGCTGCGCGTGTAGTAGCTGCTATCGCCGCCATCGAGATTCCTATGGGAACATGGAACCAACTCCTTCCATTCCTTCAACAAACCTGTATCTCCCCTAATGTTGCTCATCGCGAAGTTGGCATGTTTATGCTATATACTGCTCTTGAGAACATCGTTGAAGGATTCCAGGATCACTTGAGCTCGCTATTCCAACTCTTCTCACAGACACTGGCCGACCCGGATAGCATCGAAGTTCGCATTACGACTGTTCGGTGAGTTTCCATCGTCTATCATCCTTCACTCTTTATACACTCTTTATACTGATATACACTATAGTGCTATGGGTGTTATTGCACAATTCATCGATTCTGAGGAAAAGACGTACCTTGTGAGATTATTTCGCTTGTATCGTTTTCATTCTGATGTTAACCCACGACTATCTAGAACCAATTCCAAACCCTCCTTCCGGCAATGATTCAAGTTATTGGACAATGTGTGGAGACTGGCAACGAAGCTGGTGCCCGAAATCTTTTCGATGTCCTCGAAACTCTCCTCATCTTGGTACGTTCAGACTCTGAGTGTAAATTATATTTTCTCAAACAAGATGTTTACAGGAAGTCCCTCTACTAAGCAAGGTCATCCCTGATCTTGTTGAATTCTTACTCCGCTGCGGTGGAAACCGTGCTTATGAAAACGACCTCAGAATCCTCGCATTGAACGCCCTCAACTGGACTGTCCAATAGTATGTCGAGCTCCGTTAGCTTATTTTTTAATGCTGAATACCTCTTTGCAGCAAAAAATCCAAATTGCAGAGTTTCGGCCTCGCACCCTCAATCCTTGAGCTTTTGATGCCAGTAACTACCGAGGAAGAGCCTGAAGACGTAGATGAGGATGCTCCTTCACGAGTATGCTACTCCGCTAATACCTGTTAAGCCATTGCTAACGTTGATATAGTCCGCTCTTCGCATTATCGATGGCTTGTCGACAAATTTGCCTCCTATGCAGGTATTCCCCGCTCTGCGCAACCTTATTGTTCAATACTTCAGCTCTACAAACCCGGCTCAGCGTCGTGGTGCTATGCTTGCCCTCGGAATTGCTGTCGAAGGTTGCAGTGAATTTATGACTCCCTTGATGGGTGAAGTTTGGCCGATAATCGAGGCTGGTCTCCGGGATATGGATGCCAGCGTCAGAAAAGCGACTTGCGTTGCTGTTAGCTGCTTCTGCGAGTGGTTAGAGGACGACTGCATTGCTAAACACGCTATCCTCGTGCCCGTGCGTTTCTTCCAATGCTATGATTTATTCTTCGCTAATGTTTTTGCAGGAAATCATGAACTTGATCAACGACCCTGCGACCCAACGATCGGCATGCACTGCTCTTGACGCTCTTCTTGAGATCCTTCACGATGTCATTGAGCAGTATCTGCAGCTCATCATGGAGCGTCTTTCTGGTCTTACTGGAGACCGCTCCCATCTCTGTCAAGTCTGTGGTCACCGGCGCAATCGGAAGCGCTGCCCATGCATCAAAGGAGAAGTTTATTCCTTACTTTGAACCGACGATGCAGCGTCTCCAACACTTCCTCGTCCTAACTGGTGAGGGTGAGGAAACCGAACTCCGTGGCATAACCATGGATGCCGTTGGCACCTTCGCCGAGGCAGTAGGAAAAGAGCAGTTCAGGCCCTACTTCCCCACTATGATGAAGCAAGCCTTCCAAGGCATCGAGATGGGAAGCGCTCGTCTAAGAGAGTGCAGCTTCTTGTTCTTTGGTGTCATGGCGCGTGTGTTTGGTGATGAATTCGCTGGTTTCCTTCCTCAGGTCGTTCCTCCTCTTATTCTTAGCTGCACCCAAGACGAGGGTGTCGAAGATGGTAAGTGACTGCTATTTTTTATCTGATCAAGGGCTAATTGTCGATTCGTATTTCATCCAGTATCTACCTCTGACCCTACCTCGGCCTTCAACTCTGGGCTCTCTGCTTCAAACGCTATCACTGTGACCGATGAACTAGATATCAATGGAAATCCCACTGCAGAAGTCGAAGAGCTCGACCTTGACAAGCTCCTGGATGTAAACAGTGCTATTGCCGTGGAGAAGGAGATTGCTGCCGACACCATTGGAACGTTGTTCAATGCTACTCAGGCTCACTTTCTGCCGTACGTTGAGCAATGCACACTGGAGCTCGTCAAGCTTTTGGGGCATTACTACGAAGGAATTAGGAAGAGTGCTCTTGACTCCCTTCTTGAGATCGTCAGAACCTTCTATGATTTGAGCGACCATCAGGACTGGGAGGCTGGTGCTACTGTGGTGTGTACTATATATTCCTTCGCCGTACTTGACCCTTATTATATCCATTTTAGACTGCTCCTCTTGCACCGACTGTCAAGGAACTTATTGGACATGTTCTCCCGGCGCTGATGGAGATGTATGAAACTGAAGACAACAAGTGAGTGATAGCTCTTGATATTTTTCAGCAGCCGCTTTTTGTGATGAAAGTATAACTCAGCTCACTTCGACGCTAATGGCGCATGAGACCACGTTTTCTATATTCTGACTTCTAACACAAATCCTATACGTTTTGAACCAAGGCACTGATGTTTATTCTCGTCTAGATCTGTCGTTTCTGCTCTGTGTGTTGGCCTGGCGGAGACTATCAACAAAATCGGCCCGGCATTCGTTGAAGGCCGTGAGTGCTTTAATCTTCATCGTTTGCATTCTCATCCTAATATTGTTTTCAGAGCTCGAGGAAATCTGCACTATTGCCATCCAGATCCTCGAACAAAAGGCGTTCTGCCAACAGGATCCGGATCAAGATGAAGAAGAGGAGGCACCTGAAGCTCAGGCTGAATACGACTCGGTCCTCATCTCCTCTGCGGGTGACCTCGTCGCTTCTCTGGCCAACGCTTTGGGTCCCGACTTTGCCCCTGCTTTCAACCGTTTCTTCCCTCTCATCGCCAAGTACTATGTAAGCCCACCAATTCGCTTTCTTTTGCTCACTTCTGACTTTGTCATGCTTAGAAAAAGAGTCGTTCGCTCAGTGACCGATCATCCGCTATCGGCTGTCTCGCTGAGATCATCGCGGGCATGAAGAGCGCTGTTACTCCTTCAACCGAACCTCTCCTTGAACTTTTCTACCAGGCCCTTCAGCGACACTGGATGCCGAAGTACTTCAGCAACTGCCGCCTTCGCCTGTCGGTCTGCTCGTCGAATATTCTGAGGTCGATCTCTCTCCACAATACCTCCATTTACTCGGTGCCCTCAGACCTCTCTTTGTTGTCACTCCAGACGCACCTTCTTCGAAACTGAACGCCAAAGACAACGCCGCAGGCGCTGTTGGCCGTCTCATCGTCCGGAATACCGCTGCTATTCCTCTCGACCAAGTGCTTCCCGTCTTTGTGGACGCTCTGCCATTGAAGAATGACTACTTAGAGAACCGACCGGTGTTCCGTGCCATCTTCCACCTGATACAGACTAATGGTGCCGCTCTTGGCCCCTACATGGATCGTTTACTTCATGTGTTTGCGGTTGTTCTTGATCCTAGCGGTGCTGATCAAGTTGGCGACGAGATTCGGGCAGAGCTGATTCAGCTCATCGGTGTTCTGAACGCTCAAGACCCGTCAAAAATACAGGCTGCGGGTTAAGTGCGTTTGTCCCAGGAGCATAAGCATAATGATTTTTTACGTTTCTTCTTTTACTATCATGATATTCCCTTGATTTCCTTTCATACATCTCACGCACTTTTTTGTTGTCTACGTTAGTAAATGCTTTCCAGATCTACCTACCTACCATACTATGATGTCTTCACGTTTCTGTTTTTTTCTCTCTCTACCTAGATAGTTATTCATGGAGGTAATTTTGGTTTTAACGACCAATTCCATATTGGTGATTGCGTTCCTTATGAATTATATGACGCAAGTCCCTAGGACGAGAAAGTAATCGACCTATGTAACTTATCTGTTGCCTGTGGGCCGGTTCACTCCCAACCAGGGGAGGATTCGTGGTAGGTTGCTGGGGCCGCGGCTGGGAGCGGCGAGTCTCAGCCAAAGTAGGCTAGAGGGATGATGTAAGACATTGCAGTTACGCTGGAATGAGTCTCCGGCTAAACAATTCTTTGGGTTTATTGCTCTTCAAATTCGTTTGACAGATACCCTCTGCTCTGCAGACTCTGCTTCGATCGCAAAATTGCCATCTCACTTATCACTCGCCTTCATCCCGACATTCTTCCCATTCCAACAGAAATGGATGAGTTATAACATTGAGCACCTCATTGTAAAGTGTGATCTCATCTCGAGTGCACACCTCTCACCTCTCAAACCTCAAATGATTGTAGGCTAATATCACAATTGTCAATTCAATTATTACACATATCCTATGTACATCAACCAATCGTTAGGTTCGAGCCCGGTATATGGGTGTTTAGCAGCTAAATTGACTCAAAGGGCCGTTTTTCATATTGCAGAATGGATAGTACTGAGAGGTGTATTGCAAGAAGGAGGGGAGGAGGTCCAAGAAAAATAAACTGATGCAATAAGTATACAGGGAAGTCGAGATGAGTAGCGAGGGGTCTATGATACAATATAGTTAGTACTAGCACGATTGGCGAGGAGAAAAGAGAGAGATTAGGGAATTATAAGGTAGATATATGTACAAAGGGCAACGTGTAGTATACACGCCAGCGACGGAGACAACAAGGAATACCTGAACTAGACGATTGGTGCAGCGGCTAAGCGGCCTTTTCACTTAACCCTCGAGAGGGAAGACTTGTGGAAGCTGTAAGCAGGAATGGCCTTAGCGACATGTAGGGGAGGAGCACTGAAAGCTAGACTTACCTACTTATTGGTCTTGCGTAAACTTCATTGTTTAAGCCCGACTTGCTACTAAGCCCTCAGTTGATCCCTGTCCAACCAGTTGCTACACTCCTTTACTGATGCCTGCTGTCGATGCGCCTGACCAAACGCCTCCAGCTGCGAAGGAGATAGATTCTGATAGGGCCAGAACAACAGCTGCTCACAGGCCCATTCTTTCCATGTGTCTGAGCCACCTTGTTTTTCTACTCCACCTTGTCTTCTACTCCACCTTGGTCATCCGAGCCACCACCATCGCGCTGGGAAGTACGCTGAGCTGCCCGTTCATCACGAGCAGCAGCGCCAGCATCAGCATTGACCTTTTTCAATGCCTCTTCAGCTTTGAGTTTTTCAAACTCGACCTGTTGGGAGGTCTTCGCTGCTGAATAGAACTTCTCTCGCCAGGAACCAGTCTTCTGGGTATGGAAGTGAAATAAGACGGCGGAAGCGTACATGGCGTCAAAGAGGAAATCAGGAGGCCAGTCGGATTTATCATCTGGGACGCGAATGCAGTGATTAGACCCAAATGTCTTGGTGTCGGAAGATCTAGTTCGCCGTCGTCGAAATGGTGTGTATATGTACAATTCGTCATTTGAGTTCGCGGTTGCGATTATGTCTGACGCATTAAGAGCGAAGTTCGGTGTCTGCACAAAAATGAAGTCAAACACAGTCAAAGTTAATCGTAGAGTCAAGGCATACACACCTTTAGAATAGCTAAATTCTTTCCTAATACTATGCGCTTATCTTTACGCACCAAGATGCCATTGCGCGTGTCATTGATATCGTCAATGATGATTTGCCCCCTAGTTCGACCAGAAGAGAAAGCTCTCATATACTATATGGCCATGAGTGAGGACTAGCTATATCAGGGATTGGACAAGCTCACCGATGCACCCTTTTTGAAAGATACCATATGAACTGCATCGCATTCATCTTCCTCATCTTCAGTCATCACACACCGCCCATTCGTCTCTAGCTGCAACTCTGGACCTAAAGTCTCCTTCACGCGTCTGAAAGCTAGCCTGACTATCCGTGATAGCTTCGGCTGAGAATAGGGGATCGAGCGGAAACATCGCAGCTCTCTCAGCCACTGAGACATGGTAGTATAAATTGAGACTATCGGTTGGGAGGGAAGAGTTGTAGTCGACAGCGACAAGAGAGTTGCGAGAGGCTGATAAATCGCCCTGGGTTCCTGTGACTACCCCTGTCGCGAAGCGTATCCATTTCAGTGGTCGAAGGGCGAAACCAATGTTGACGATCGTATCGACAGGAAAGCTGAGAATATGCGACCATTCGTAATTGGCGGGGTTGGTGGAGCCTGGTTGAGAGGAGGCGCGCAATTGCTCGGCGTAAACCTGAATTACCGCCATGATGGTGGTAGTCTGTAAGGAATAATTAGCGGATGCCCTCTTTTACCAATGTCGATGTGACATTGGCTCCTAGTCCTCGAACGGTTCTATGGACGACATGAGCTCCAGAGTCCAATGACAAAGTATACTAGAAATGGTGCATCTTTTTGGCGTATACATGTCACGCCAAATCCAATCAACTTGTTGCGCCAGTCAAACGCCGAATTCAAAACTAGAATTGCTCCAGTACCGCACGCATCTCAAAAGACCGACCGACATTCCGCTCCTTCCGCCTCCTCTTATTCCCTCTCTTCGATTCCGACTCCATATAAGCTCAACCGCTATCCGAAACCATCAAGACCAAGACAGACATTCTCAATGGCGAGAACGGCAATTTGGGATCACCGTCTCGAAAGCTGGTCGATGATAAAAACAAGTAGTATAAAGTACTTTGACCCGCAACCTCCTGCCAAAAATGTATATCCAGTGCACACAACCTTGACCAATGTCAATACTTTTCCATACAGCTTCGTCTTTGATTTTGACGTACACTTGCCAGCTCATGGAGATTGTAGTGATGAGCCTGAACCTGCAGCTGAGACCGACGCTGCTGTTGACTTTTGAGTTTGGGCCTGATGTCGCTGGGAGAGAACTTGAGCAAGTGGTAAGGGACCTGGAGTTGTTGCTGGAACTGTAGCTTTCAGCTGAAAAACCATGTTGGTCTTGGACTGGAGCTCAACATGTTATGGTGGTTGTGAGACAGCAGAAGTTCTGCAGGCCTCCTTCAGTGGGTAGTACAGATGGTGTTCCTGTGGTATCAATAGCAATCCATAGCAGCCCATAGCAATCCATAGCTCTGGATAGATGGGGACCTTGCTATGAGTGCTATGGATGCTATGAGTGCTGGATAGCACTGGATAGTACTGTCGACCAGTACACCCAGTATAATAATGCAATTACTGCTAGCAGCAGCATAAGACACCTTCAGTGGTCCTTCACCAATTGTCAAGCAGTGTGAGCATGAAAATGATGATCCACTGGCATTTCTCATCTGGAAATGCATTTCTGTGGCTGTAGACTACTGTAGAAGCTAGGATCTACAGAGCTAGGATGCTGTAGAACAAGATCCTGAGCCTTGCAAATTGGAGCATCCAAAAACAATACTTTCTCTGAAACCCACATGCATGCGGGAAGCATAACATCTACTTTGAGTGTTGGCCCCGATGTCCCCGTTCAGATGCCCAAGTCTCCAAGTCGGTTTGATACTTTCTTTGATCGCCAGTGGATCAACAGACAAGTGGCATGCCACGGCAAGAGCTGACTTCAAACTTACCGGGGGGTAATCCATCGGATGATTCCGTCCGAGAGTACTTAAGTTTGACTTCGACATTTTCTGCTTTGACTCTTCTACTCCCCCCTCCATCTTGCCCTCCCAACTTTTCTAAGTGTAGTACAGTGACCTATAGCAAAATAATTTTCCTGTGAGTTAAACACTTTCCTTCAATGTATAGACTCATAAGTATCCTCAAGATTTCTAGAGCTTAAGAACTCTCTGAGTGTGCTTCACTGGACACTGTGAGTCTCTTGAACCTGCATTTTTTTTTGTAGTTCCAACAATGTAGAATATTCTGTATATACTAATAAATATATTGTTTCAATTTCATTCTCTGCATGAACAACAGCAAACAGGCAGTAGTCAATCAATTCTCAAACACATGCAATGAATACAGAATAACAGATTATTGTGTCAGGATCTGAATCATAGTCAACCCTGGAATTGAATGGGTTGTGCTCGCTTACAGCAATCTACAGTATTCTACAGTGATCTATGTAGAAGGGACCTTGCTACACAAATACAGGAACTACCTGACCTATGTAGACAACTGTAGTTGAGAAGCAATTTCCAGATGCTGTTGATAGCTTGAGATTCATGGCTTGTACAGCTTGCAGCTGAAAGTGTGACAAACATCAGCAAAACCTGTATGACGTGGGCAGTGCTTGAGCGAACTGTCCAGAGTTCCCAGTGCTCCAGTGTCCCAGCACTCAGATGGTCTGGCCAATGCAGGAGGGAGCTCCCAGAAGCTCCCAGAGGCCGCAAAATTACCTTATTTGGAAATAACATATGATTTTATATTTCTGACAGCACTGGCAAGCACTGGCCAGCGCTGGGAGCTCTGGGAGCTCTGGGAATTTTAAGTAATCCTGTGGGAATCAAAATGCAAAATACAGGTTTTGCTGATGAATACAACAAAGAACATGAAATACTCACTGTTCCATTTCATTCAATTCAACAGTCATGGGCCCATAAAATGTTATGAAATGTCCAAAATCAACAGCTTTAACCAGTTTTAGTGCTGAAAAAGCTTACAAATATTGCCTTATAAGGAAATTAGTCAAAATCATAATTTTGACACAGTGGTCACAGGTCACAAGGCATGTTGAATTGAACTTGAACAGTACTACAGTGGTCAGCATCATCAAACCATCATTTCCATGTCAATGTGGATTGGTGAGGTCCCGCACACCTCTTGAGATGACAGCTTGGGCTCCAAATAGGGACTCATTCAACTCAATTTTTGCTTCATACACACTCTATACATGTTACAGCAGACCGCTTTCCTTCCACTCGGCATCAAGAACCAATGAAAGTATAGCATCAGTGCTGTGGGTAGTACCACTTATATAGCCAGAACTTACAGTTCGGCTCTTTCACCCTGACTTTTTCCCAACAGTTGCATTTACTGGCCAGGACGGTAAACCCTGCATGAACTCAACGCTTTCTCAGGATGTCTTTGGCGCGCAACAGCAGTGAGTCAGATCATAATCGTAGCTGTGGTTCTTTTGTCCACTAACACATCTTCATAGAAGATTAGAAAATTACTTTCATCTATTTTCGATTAGTACGTTGAGACCAATCCGAAAGTTCTACCATACTTTTACGGCGCTCTCTAGCATTTCTCTACTGGGACCATCTCATCACATTCCGTAGGTATTTTTGCAAGCTCTGATATTGCCACAAGTTTTCTAACGGTTGCGCAGCCGAGGAATTTAAGTATCTGTGGAAGCGTCCAGTACGCGCAAGTACGGCATTGTTCCTTTTTAATCGTTATTTTGCCGTGTTAGGGAATGTTGTAGTGACCGTGTCGCTCTTCTCGAGTGACCTGACTGAATCGGTTAGTAACATTTCGCCAGACGTGCCAGAGCATATCTCACTGTTAATCGGCAGAGGTATGGTGCAATCTTCCTTGGAAGAATGGACTCGCAAGTATATTTCGCAGTTGCCAGCCTTTGCATCTCTTTCGCAAGCTGCTGCTCGCCTTGAATCAGGTCATTGTCTGCAGTAAGAAATTTTATCGCTCGTGTTTAGTTGAAGACTCAAGTACCCTGGCTGGTTCATCCAGTACTTCTTACAATCCGCATATACGCCCTATACTCGTGCAGTAAGCGCGTGCTCACGTACATGTCTGTTACCGGGCTCACATTGGTAGGACTGGCTATTGTAAGCTTTTCGTTTTCTACCTCGAAGATATTCTTCTTCTTAACTTCCATAGTTCTCTATCTTTGGTAAGTCGGGTCAGCCGATGCCGACCTTAAATGGATGCCAGACACCAACACCGTTGATTGTGTGCGTCACTCTTCAGCCTTTGTCATATACTCATATCTTGACACCGAACTCTGATTTTATGTAGATCTATCCGTACGTGCCCGAGCTCCATCAACTTCTTCAAACTCTCATCTCATCTCAACTACTTTTAATAGAGGCAGCGGCTGCTTGGGAGGCTTTATTCTTGTACGACTTACTGTTGTTCATCATGACGCTCCACAAAGCCTACAAAGCCCGCCATGAACTTCAGCTGGAGGGGCTATCTCTGGTTGCCATCATTCTCCGCGATGGTAAGAAATACGATCCATGTTGATCGTTCATGTCAGACTTGATGATTTTACTACCCGTTTGTAGGATCGATATATTTTGGGTGAGTTGCGTTCTTGCTTTCCTGAAATACAAGTAGAGGTGCTAATGCGTCTCTCATTTATAGAGTGATGGCTTTTGCAAACTTGATCAACATATCAACGTACTATGTACGAGCTCAGAGCTGAACAAGTTTTGAATGACTCTAATATTTTCTTTATGCTAGTATCCTGACGTACGCTGTGCACAGGCTCACGAACCGTGACACGTTGCTTATTTTTTATACAGCCGTTCTTGCGGGGGGCGTTATGCACATTTGCCAGCGGGTAACATCCTTCAAGCTCTTTGCTAGTAATATATTCATAAAACTTCATCAGGATGTCAGTTACTATGTTGAGTCGCCTAATGCTCAATCTTCACCGAATTGCGGATTCAGGAATATTCACCTCACATATCACGACTTGTCAATTAGGAACCGATAGTGTTTTCTTAGCACCATCACCAGGAGGAAATGTGCTTTCAGCGACGACTGCGATGTACGGCACTTTGTACAATGAAGCTTAGGACTTTTTCTAATTCAAAAATAATGAACTTTGATTTCGGAGTCTTGAAGACTAAGCTTCTGCACTCCCTTCTTCCTCTTTCCCTCAATAGGTTCTGATAAGTATATCTCAACCGTTGTATGCAATCTATTCACACCTTAGACGTTTTTATCATTACACAGACTCCTTTGCAAGGCTGATCTGGAAAGAGCTTTCCTCCCTCGAAAAGTGATCCATCAAGTCCTGAATTCAAGGTCCCGTGCAATGATATCATTCGAGGATCCTGTGGCCTGGATACAGGGGGATAGATGTCATGTATCTGTCGGGACCACCATCTTCGATTGTTCAATGTCTACTACTGTGATTAGCTTCAGCACCTGAGGCTACATACACCACCAAACCACTGATAAAATGTTTTGAAAATATCTGATGGATATGCTTGTGAATATAATGAGTTGATCAAGAGTTGATGTCAACCAACATTCCTCCAGATGTTGCTAGATGTTTCAAACTGATTCAAGTAACGTTAACGTTATTTGAGGTCAACGTTTCCACAATAAGTCTTCACTGCTTGAGCAAAAACTCGATCTCAGCCATCATAAATTCCGGCTGTCATTTCTCAGAGGTTTCAGTCACGGCATGAACCCATTCTTTTAATTGAGGAATCTCTGTATCTTCGGGATTCGTGAAACACAGCGGCGCTTCATTGGAGGTGAGATCTAATATTAAGTAGTAGCTTACGGCTCAGGACAATCATATAGGTTGCATATAGGCACAAGAGTTAGGATGAACACTCACTGTTGATACCGAATGTAATCAATAGTGGAGCAGGCAAACGCGGGGAAGTCCATACACCATGGTCCAGGATATCTTTCCATTCCTGGAAAATGTATGAGAAAAGTTAAAGGAAAAGTTATCTTTTGTCAATCGTTTCCATCATCAGAAACATATTCTATTGTAGGTGTAAAAGGAAAGAAATTACCATGTTTTTCTCATTTGAAGATAATTAAATTTCCCGACTGCAAAAGAAATCGGGAGATGATCGGAACTGCGCCAGGCCCAAAAATGCCATTCCGATCATCTCCCAATTTCTTTTGCGGCAGGAAAATGATTAATTTTGAGCATGAAAGGGAAATAAAATTCAAAGGCTTATAATTAACAGGGTGGATAATGTATATTTTTCATAAAGGAAACTCTTCGCAAATGGTGATTTTTCCCCGGACTTGTTCCCAGGTTTTTCCAAGAATGGAAAGATACCCTGGACCATGGTAATAGCATCATAATCTAAAGAGATATAAATTAGGCTTTGGTCTTATACCTTGCACAAAAGCATACCAAGAATGTCAGCCAAAGGGTCAAAAATTTTCAGGATGATCATGCTTGACAATGAGGTGCCCACATGAATCCTCCCCTGGTTGGCAGTGAATTGACCCCACAACAGCAGATAAGTTGTTGATTTACTTCTCTCATCCTGCATCAGCAAAACCTGGGTGAATGCTACAGCAACAACAGCAACTTACAGCAATTCACAGCAGCCACAGCACTCTACAGTTCTGTGAAGTCCTGTAGGTTGCTGTAGGTTTCTGTAGGTTGAGCATTGCTTGACCATTTGACATCTGTCATTCCTAACTGATGGATACAGCAATGGGGACCTTGGATGCTATTTAATCAGTGGCAAGCGCGCGAGACATGAAGTTCCACATCTCTCCTTCCCCCCACTGATCTCACCCAACTTGGACTGTAAGTTCTCCTCCCTGTAGTTTTCATATGACATTTGATGACTTATTTGAACTTCAGATTTCACACCAACATGGTAATACTAGGTAGTAGTAGTCAAGTGGTGTACAGTATTCTGTCAACCAGTGGTGGATCCCTCAGAGTCCAAGTAGTAGTAGTATTCAATATGGTTTTATCATTATTCTGCCACAATTTTGCTCTTGTCATTCAGGGAAACCATTCAAATAAGTAATATATTTGGTATTGAATAAGACCCTGACAGGCAACATTCCTATAAAATCCATAGTAGTCTACAGCAATCCACATCAATCCACAGTTCTGGACAGAGGGGTACCTTGCTGTGGGTGCTGTGGGTTTTGCTGATGTAGGTTTGATCCCATTAGATAGGTGTTTAGCCAGCTAAATCAACCCAAAGGGCTGTTTGTGTATTGCAGAATGTATCATACTGAGAGGTAGATTGCAAGAAGGAGGGGAGGAGGTCCAAGAAAAATAAACTAGTGCAATAAGTATACAGGGAAGTTGAGAAAATTACTATGAGTAGTGGGGGGTGGGCAATGACACAATATAGCTAGTACAATCAGTGAGGAGAAAAAAGAGAGAGAGGTAAGTACTGGTTAGGGAATTGTAAGGTAAATGTAGCAACCACCACTGTAATGAGATTCACCAAAGTGAATCTCTTTTGAGGGAACAACAACACTATTGATGTTGGAATTGCTGTAGCAATTCCAATAATGGTTATTAGCAACATTTACAATGTTGCCATAACCTGAGTTGTCATAATGACTTGGCATCTTGTGGGTTTGCTGAATAGAGTACACAGGTACTCAAAAAGTGTAACAACTCCTGGGGAGTCAAGAGCCTTAATATCAAGGGGCTGCAAAGAATTAAGTGCCCAAGCGGGGGTCGGTTAGTTAGTCCAGCCATCAGGCCAGAAAAAAAAAAAAAGTTTGACACCCCTCTAAATGGGTGATTTGGGGCATTTTTGGGACCTCCTTAGTCCACTGCACTTACCACCAGATGTCTGATTAAGCTCCTCTTTTGATTCCTCCATTGCTGGTATTTTTACAGATGACAGTCATCTTTTTGTCACACCAGTCACATAATGTTAGATGGTCCCAAAGTTCCAACATTTCAGTGACAATGTTTTCTAAAAAGTGTCCTTTCAAGATTCATAGTATTTACAGTCTATAAAAAGCTTGGGATAGTGTAACTGCTAGCTCGGAGGCAGAAAAATACCAATATCTAATCTTGATTTACCATATATGGTGCATGGGGACGCTTACATAGTTAGTTAGTCCGACCAAAAGGCTGGTTCCAAAAATTTCAACCTGCGGTCAACTTTTTGAAAGTTTGCAGCCCCTTCCTTAATATCATGCAAGTGAGTATTACTGGATTTATTCAGCATACTTGCAAGGTGATGGTAAAAAGCTAAGGTATGTTACTATATAATTATTATGATATAGAATATTGGCAGGCACAGGAACACACTGCCGCTGGTAAAGACTGAGTTCCTGCCAATCAGGGATCGGGGGTGTTACACATGGTCTAGGCTGAGAGGACTAAGGACTCTTGTTTATAGACTAAGAGGTTGATGTCCAGACAAAACTTTTATTTCAGAGCAAGATGTTGGTCCCAAAGTTTGGACAAAATCATTACCAAAGCTTGAGATAAAAGTTCAGACATATTAATAATTCAAACTACTTAGGCTGTTGAACAACCAACAATAGAATTGCCTAATTGGGTGTTGAAAAACATCTAGCCACAACAGGCCTGGACCAGCATGAGGCTATCTTATTAAGTGACATTAAAGCAACTTGAATGTCTTGAGTGCCTCCAAAAGCCTGCAAAATAAAGAAGATGATGTGGATATAGATAATTGACTTGTATTCTTACTATAGTTGGACTGCAGACATGTAGAACACTTGAAGAGTATGTAGAACAGTAGTATTTTGCAATATTGAATAAAATATATTAGGTCAAAAATCCGGACAACCGGAAAAAAATTCTGACATTAGGCATGAAATTCGGACATGAAAAAAAATGGGTCTAAGAAAAGTTAGGACATGGACCCCAAAATTTGGTTCTGACTCAACCTCTTGGTCTATAAACAAGGGTCCTGCAAACTAGACAATTGGTGCAGCAGCTAAGCGGCTATTCCACTTGACCCTCGGGCCTCGGGAGGGAAGACTTGTGGAAGCTGTAGACAGGAATGGCCTTAGCAACATGTAGGGGAGGAGCACTGAAAGCTAGACTTACCTACTTATTGGTCTTGCATAAACTTCATTGTTTAAGCCCAATTTTGCTACTACACCCTCCGTTGATCCCTGTCCAACCAGTTGCTAACCTTCTTTACTGATGCCTGCTTTTGATGCGCCTGACTTAACATCTCCAGCCGCGAAGGAGATAGATTCCGATAGGGCCAGAACAACAGCTGCTCACAGGCCCACTCCTTCCATGAGTCTGAGTCACCACCATTGCGCTGAGCAGTACGCTGAGCTGCCCATTCATCACAAGTAGCAGCACCAGCATCAGCATTGGCCTTTTTCAAGGCCTCTTCAGCTTTGAGTTTGTCAAATTCGACCTGTTGGGAGGTCTTCGCTGCTGGATAAAACTTCTCTCGCCAGGAACCAGTCTCCTGGGCGCGGAAGTGAAATAAGACAGCGGAAGCGTACATGGCGTCAAAGAGGAAATCAGGAGGCCAGTCGGATTTGTCATCTGGGACGCGAATGCAACGATTAGACCCATAGGTGGTACTGCGAGATCCAATAATGTGTGTAGTAGTTTCCTTTTCGTCGAAATGGTGTGTAATGTACAATTCGTCATTTGAGTTCGCGGTTGCGATTATGTCTGACGCATTAAGAGCGAAGTTCGGGGTCTGCACAAAAACGGAGTCAAACACAGTAAAAGTTGATCGTAGAGTCAAGGCATACACACCTTTAGAATAGCTAAATTCTTTCCTAATTCTATGCGCTTATCTTTACGCACTAAGATGCCATTGCGCGTATCATTGATATCGTCGATGATAATTTGGCCCCTAGTTCGACCAGAAGAGAAAGCTCTCATATACTATATAGCCATGAGTGAGAACTAGCTATATCAGAGATTGGACAAGCTCACTGATGCACCCTTTTTGAAAGATACCATATGAGCTGCATCGCATACTTTCTTATCTTCCTCTGTCATCACACACCGCCTATTGTCTCTATTTGCAACTCTGGACCTAAAGTCTCCTTCACGGGTCTGAAAGCTAGCCTGACTATCTGTGATAGCTTCGGCTGAGAATAGGGGATCGAGCGGAAACATCGCAGCTCTCTTCAGCCATTATCAATTACCAAAGCTTGAGATAAAGTTCAGACATATTAATAATTCAAACTACTTAGGCTGTTGAACAACGGACAATAGAATTGCCTAATTGGGTGTTGCAAAAGCATCTAGCCACAACAGGCCTGGACCAGCATGAGGCTATCTTATTAAGTGACATTAAAGCAACTTGAATGTCTTGAGTGCCTCCAAAAGCCTGCAAAATAAAGAAGATGATGTGGATATAGATAATTGACTTGTATTCTTACTATAGTTGGACTGCAGACATGTAGAACACTTGAAGAGTATGTAGAACAGTAGTATTTTGCAATATTGAATAAATATATTAGGTCAAAAATCCGGACAACCGGAAAAAAATTCTGACATTAGGCATGAAATTCGGACATGAAAAAAAATGGGTCTAAGAAAAGTTAGGACATGGACCCCAAAATTTGGTTCTGACTCAACCTCTTGGTCTATAAACAAGGGTCCTGCAAACTAGACAATTGGTGCAGCAGCTAAGCAGCTATTCCACTTGACCCTCGGGCCTCGGGAGGGAAGACTTGTGGAAGCTGTAAGCAGGAATGGCCTTAGCAACATGTAGGGGAGGAGCACTGAAAGCTAGACTTACCTACTTATTGGTCTTGCATAAACTTCATTGTTTAAGCCCAATTTTGCTACTACACCCTCCGTTGATCCCTGTCCAACCAGTTGCTAACCTTCTTTACTGATGCCTGCTTTTGATGCGCCTGACTTAACATCTCCAGCCGCGAAGGAGATAGATTCCGATAGGGCCAGAACAACAGCTGCTCACAGGCCCACTCCTTCCATGAGTCTGAGTCACCACCATTCGCGCTGAGCAAGTACGCTGAGCTGCCCATTCATCACAAGTAGCAGCACCAGCATCAGCATTGGCCTTTTTCAAGCCTCTTCAGCTTTGAGTTTGTCAAATTCGACCTGTTGGGAGGTCTTCGCTGCTGGATAGAAACTTCTCTCGCCAGGAACCAGTCTCCTGGGCGCGGAAGTGAAATAAGACAGCGGAAGCGTACATGGCGTCAAAGAGGAAATCAGGAGGCCAGTCGGATTTGTCATCTGGGACGCGAATGCAACGATTAGACCCATAGGTGGTACTGCGAGATCCAATAATGTGTGTAGTAGTTTCCTTTTCGTCGAAATGGTGTGTAATGTACAATTCGTCATTTGAGTTCGCGGTTGCGATTATGTCTGACGCATTAAGAGCGAAGTTCGGGGTCTGCACAAAAACGGAGTCAAACACAGTAAAAGTTGATCGTAGAGTCAAGGCATACACACCTTTAGAATAGCTAAATTCTTTCCTAATTCTATGCGCTTATCTTTGCGCACCAAGATGCCATTGCGCGTATCATTGATATCGTCGATGATAATTTGGCCCCTAGTTCGACCAGAAGAGAAAGCTCTCATATACTATATAGCCATGAGTGAGAACTAGCTATATCAGAGATTGGACAAGCTCACTGATGCACCCTTTTTGAAAGATACCATATGAGCTGCATCGCATACTTTCTTATCTTCCTCTGTCATCACACACCGCCTATTGTCTCTATTTGCAACTCTGGACCTAAAGTCTCCTTCACGGGTCTGAAAGCTAGCCTGACTATCCTGTGATAGCTTCGGCTGAGAATAGGGGATCGAGCGGAAACATCGCAGCTCTCTCAGCATTGAAGATCCTGTAATGACTATGGAGGCATGCCAGAGGAACTTGTCCGACAGCGATAAGAGGTGGTACGGTATGGTCGATGAAAAGGCTGGGTATGGGGTCTCTAGTCCTCCGGAACCACGGGCGGGAATGGAACTCTTGCGATCTCCTCGAAATTATGGCAATATTGGTCGGGGAATGGACCCGCTGACAAGAAGTCGGACGAAGGAGCTTATGACATCCTCGAGTGTCACTGGGAGCAACCTTCAAAGTCCAGGCGTGATGAAGAAGGGAGATTTCATGACTCGTATACGTGAGACGGTCAGGAATGTCAGCGACAAGTTTGGTTCTCTTTCTAGTAGGAACGCCACACCTATCAGAAGAGGTATTATAGGCAAGCCAATCCTGTTGAACGCGCACGATGGTCCGGCTCCTCCTCCCAAGATATCGTATCCTTTCGTGGACGCAGGAGATGTTTCGGTACGTTTCTTTCTGATTTCTGTAATGCATTACTTGACATAAACCTTTAGACTCCCCCGGGCGTTCATTTCGCAGACCTTACACGCCAGTTGTCCACCGCTTCGACCAACTCGTTGGATTCAATCAGAACGCACGCGAACGAAGCCGTGGTTCAAACTGCTACTCGACATCCTTCCGTTCCCGATAGCATGCCATCGCGTCCACGCTTGAAGCAAGTCACTAGCGCCATGCGTGTACCCGCTCCGAGGATGGTTACATCGTCTCCTGATTGCTCTGAGGGGTCTACCAGCGGCTCTATCTTGAGCGCTAGAGTTACGAGTCAAAAGGCGAAGATTTGGAAGGGGACCGAAGAAGATGGCGTTCCGAGCGCGAGTGCCGATGAACTTTCGATGGGCATTCGCTATGTTACCGCGTTGGGTGGAGACTCTGCATCTACAATCGACGCCGATATTCGACCTGGCTCTTCCTATACCGTGTCGACGCATCTCCAATCCACCTATTCGCTGGACACGCCCGATGATGACCGCAGTGTTGCCCACAGACTTATCGTGCGTGCTGACGAACGATTCGAGATCTTTATCCCAGTCGGTACGGCCAGGAAAGTCGAGGCAAAGATGATCTCGGGAGATGATACGCCGGATTGGATGAATTTTGATCTGAGACCGAAGAATGGGAGGATCGAGGTTTACGGTATCGCTTCTATTTCGGATGTTGGGGATTGGGATGTACGGATCTTGGACTTGGAGATGGGTAGTTTGGTTGTGGGAGAGGTTGGCTTGCAGGTGGTTTCGAGACCGAAGTAGAGCAGGGTTCTTTTGTGTAAACATATCATTGTATCGCCTACTCCCCTTGTATTGTTTGTATACCCTGAATATCGATTTGTACTTGACTTGGACCGGCTTGGAAATTTTTTGAAAGTTGACATGTTTCCTCCTGGCTAACTTGTGACTCTCATATCGTAACATCGAATCAAACACACTCATTCAATCGAAAAAACAAGTATACTCGGTCACAAACTTGCTTCGTGCTACAATGTGGTCTCGAATAGATAGTTCTTAGCTCATCAGTTTATTACCTATTGTATGGAATTCTTGAATGCAAAAATGAAGCTTCTACATGCAATCCACAATTAACCCAGGTAGGTGAGATATTTGTGAAGTAATGTCCTCGCCGGGAAGACCACGAAGCGTAACCTTCTGTAATCGACTGACCATACCTTCGACCTCCAGCCCCGATTCTTCTGGCCAGCACCGCGAAAGAATCATCGGTACCAAACTCGAAGGTTGCAAAAATTCAAATGGGCGTTTGTAGAGTAGCTCGAAAGTCGCAAGTTTTGGAAGAAGGACGGGATGACCACTGGTGTAAATCATGGCTTGCAGGATAGAGTTCATGTCGCATAATTCAGTGTAGAGATTATTATGAAGCTGGAATGACCTGACTGTAGGAAATGCGGTGAGGATGGTCATAAAGTTTCTAGTATCGGAATCGGGTATCCTGTCCAGATCTAGAAAGTTCAACGCTAGTTTCAGTGTTGATAGCGTAGTCGCTGAGCGTTTCTGAAACTCGACCACGTCTGCAGCAATTTCTTCGCTATGTTGGCCTTCCCATCGAAGAGTAAATTCTTCAAGAAGAGGTGCAGTAAGGTTGTGAAAGAGACTGGACTGGCCGTCCATGAGTCTGGGAAAAGATATATCGAGGATTTGAAGGGCAGGTAAAAGTATAGGGCTGTCGGTGAAGAATCCCTGAAGAAACTCGAGGTGAAATTCGAGACTGACGAGATCTCTGCATAGGCATATTTTTTCCACGAAGAGACTCGGGTCGTGGTGAACAGTCATCGTAGTTATATTGAATGAGGTCAATTGTTCCAGTGGGAGCTGTAGTGCTGTTAAAAGAGACATGTATCCAAACTCCATGATGCTGACATCTCGAAGCTTGGGCGCCCCTAAGAATGCCTCGATTTCAAGCTCGATAAACGCTTGAACATTGTGATCTTCCATATCAGTCCCCGCAAGGGATAGCGTCTCCAGTAAAGGCAAGGATGAGCGCGGTAGATGGAACAGAGGAAGGGATGCGTGTAGAATTCCTGACAAATAGATAACTCGAATCCGGTGACGGAATTCCAAGATGCAATCTAGCATCTGAGTTGCTCTGTGAACATTCTGCTCATCATCCTCCTGCAAGAGTTCCAAATACAACTCCAAGGGAAATCCTTCACTCCGAGCGATCCACCGTTTCAATCCACCGAACTCAAACGGTGTTTGCTTTACCACCTTCCTCCTTTTCCTTCTTACCTCTCTTTCCACTTGGAGCCTACATAACGATACATCAAAGCATAGTTTGTCCCAGATTCGAGGAGTCGCGTAGGCAGCGTTTCTCCAAGCTGCACACGTAGTAGAGAGAACGTATGTGCGCCGTATTATATCGTGTTTTGCCGTGAATATACCGTCTTCGGGTAAACCATAAAGCTCGAAGATCTCGGAAAGAATCTCGAGCGGCATGCGATGGACTGGTGCAAGTCTCACATTCCGGAGAGAAGCAGTAATCTCGAGATCCTCGACGAGGTTTACATCGATCTCCACAGAAGGTAAGTCAGACATATATTAGGTCTGCTCAGTGTTGTCGACTGCCTTCAAGTTCAAGACTCCCAAGTTTAGTTTCGACGAGTGATGTGGTCGATCGATCGATTGTCATAGAATATAAGCGCCCACGGAACGCAACCATTTTGACCCGGAATGTTTAAGACATTACCACTCCTTCGTCCTTCGACGCGACTTCGACGTCACTCTTTATCGATTTTTCGCGACCATCTTGACCCGGAATTTGCGTGCATATAAAACCAACGCTTCCTTACCCCAATCCCTCATCCTCATCCAAAGCTTAGCTTGCATCTACTTTGAAAAATGTCCAAGACCGTAAACGCCTGGGCTGCTACTTCTCCTCATATCCTTGAACCGATCACCATCGAACGTCGAGAGCCAGACGACAATGACGTTGCCATCGACATCAAGTTCGCTGGTATCTGCCATTCAGATCTCCATACCGCAAAGGGAGAATGGGGCGAAACGACGTATCCTCTTGTTCCGGGACACGAGATCGCCGGCGTAGTTGCTGCTGTAGGCAAAAACGTACGAGATTTCAAGGTCGGAGACCATGTTGGAGTTGGATGCATGGTCAACTCGTGCAGAACATGCGATAGTTGTAAAGACGGGGAGGAGCAGTACTGTTTGAAGGGCAACACGTTGACTTACAACGCGAAGGATCCGAAGGAGGAGGGAAAGATTACACAGGGAGGTTACTCGAATACGTTGTGGTCGATCAGGCCTTCGTGCTGCGAATTCCTGATAACTATCCCCATGAATGTCGCGGCGCCACTGCTTTGTGCTGGTATCACTGTATACTCGCCGCTCAAGCATTGGGGAATGGGACCCGGGAAGAAGGTTGGTGTTATAGGGCTCGGAGGTTTAGGCCATATGGCTGTCAAGATTGCAAAGTTTGTATATTCTCTTGTTCATGCCGCCCAAATACTGATGTCTTGATGATTAATTTTTCAGAGCTATGGGTGCTGAAGTTACCGTCTTCTCTCAGACCCTCAGTAAAAAGGATCTCGGTATCAAGATGGGGGCTGACAACTACTACGCCACGAGCGATCGTTCCGTTTTCGAACCCCTCAAACAGTCTTTGGACCTGATTATCAACACCGTTTCTTCCAAGATTCCTCTTACCCTCTACTTGACTCTTTTGCGTCGAGATTCAACTCTGGTTGAGATTGGAATGCCCGAAGAGCCGCTTTCTATTGCTCCCTTTGTTCTCGCAGCACAGCGAGTAGGTGTGTTTGGTTCTATGATTGGTGGGATTAGGGAGACGCAGGAGATGCTGGACTTTTGTGGAGAGAAGCAGATCTTTCCCGAGGTTGAGACGATTCCCGCATCGTATATTAATGAGGCCTATGAGAGGGTGCAGAAGTCACAAGTGAAAGTTCCGGTTTGTTATTGATATTTCGTCCATGGAGTCGCGAGCGAAAATCTAGGTGTGTTGATCATAGACGAAGTAATTATCATTAACGAGTAGTAGTAACCTAGCACGTATAGATAGAAGAAGATAAGTACTTAGATAGTTGCTCTAAACTTGATTGGCACTATTCTCAGACTGTAAGCGCTGAAACTAGACGTCTCGCACTCTAAGTACTCGTTTGTTGACCTGAAACTGCCAACATACGCGGTGTTCATTCAATTTTACCTCAATAACAACGCGTTGCGTCGCGTTAGCCACTCCTCGACATAAATGCCTCCACAAAAGGCTTGGAAGAAGAAGCGTCGCGAAAATTTATTGGGAGCTCGAGCCAAGATCACGAATTCAAAGGGCACGAAGCGTTCTGCATCAGATTCAGCGAGAAAATCTCCTCCAAAAAAGGTTCATTCAGAGCAGGTGCGTTCCGTGCTTCAGCTTCTTTTCATCTTGGACCTGAGACCTGCGTTATTGAAACCATTTTTCTCTCATAGATGTTAGCGCCAACGCCCAGTCGTACTGCAGAATCTTCATCACCATCTGAAGAACTTTTCGAACGCGACGAGTCACCTTCCAAACACGTCCGTGATTCTAGGTTGATTCCTTCTCCATCCAAGTCTATGTTTCGCGTCTTTAATTCAGAGACTCGGTGCGACCCAATTCCCAACATCGAATCTTCGATTTCTCGATTTCCTGCTACCGAGTCTCCGTTGGTCGCGTCTAATGGCCTCCCCTGCTTTCCATCGGCTTTGCCATTCCATCAATCGCGCGAAGTCGAACGCACGCTGCAAGAACCTGATGATGGTTCCGTCCGTCATCGTTCTCTAAATCCCGATGCACAGTGTATTCTTGATACTGCGACTGGGAGTTTTTACGGAGCAGATGCTTCTAACTCTGCGGGAAGCTCATGATACGAAGCAGTCGATCTTGGCAGGACGAACTATTGAGCGACCATGCAGCTTCCATCTCAGACTTTGCCCATGCCGAATGAGGATGTTGACGGATCCTCGAAAAGAATGAGTTTGAAAAAGAAGAGGAAGAGGAACGAGTACTGCATGGGGACTCGTCTCATTTTTTGGGCCAGAGTCAAGTGGAGTGATAGGATCGTGACCTGGTTTGTATCATTGTATGTATATTACTTTGCTTTGGATGCCATGCCGGTTCCTCCGAGTTGAACAAAAAAAATTCAAAGTACTTTGAGGGTTTATGGCGAAGGCTGGGCTAACGCGTCCTAGCAATCGCGGCCGTCGCGGAAATGACGATCCAGGAGATGGCTAATGTAAAAGTAACATCGCTTGTGGCAGACGTCCTCCTCACCTCTCGTCTTTTCTAGCTCACTACATCATCCTGCAAGAGCTCCAAATACACCTCCAAGGGAAATCCTTCACTCCGAGCGATCCACCGTTTCAATCCGCCGAATTCAAACGGTGTCTGCTTTACCACCTTCCTCCTTACCTCTCTTTCCATTTGGAGCCTACACAACGATACATCAAAGCATAGTTTGTCCCAGATTCGAGGAGTTGCGTAGGCGGCGTTTCTCCAAGCTGCACACGTAGTAGAGAGAACGTATGTGCGCCGTATTATATCGTGTTTGGCCGTGAATATACCATCTTCAGGTAAACAATAAAGCTCGAAGATCTCAGAGAGAATCTCGAGCGGCATGCGGCGGATGGGTGAAAGCACGTTGCGGAGAGAAGCCATCTCGGCTAGTTTTGTATCGAAATCTTCGTCCTCGACAGAAGGGAGGTCAGACTCAGATTGAGTCTGTTCAGTGCTGTCGAATGCCTTCAGGATCGCGTTTGTGGTCTCGGCCTCGCTCTCTATCTGAGTTCCGAGTTCCAAAATCCGAGTCTAAAGTAAGGATATGTCGCTAGAACCAAGAAATATTGGGCCTTCGATGCGAGTTTTAGAGAGGTACTGATCCATTGTAGATGGAGGAAGAGAGGAATCAACGGGGCAATGCTGGAATACAGTCACCCTGATATGGGCGCTGTAGATGCACTTGGCATGAGCGATCCGAGTGCGAGCAGGAGACAGCGAGCATGGGGAATGGATGATCTATGGTCGCTCTAATCGGCGACGTCAGAGGTATGTACAGTATGTAACTTACTCTACTGAATAGATGTGATCATAGGCGTCTAATTTGCTTTACTGGGCGCCAAAAATACGCGTCATCAGGAACGCGCCGCGAACGATGATGCGTGTTGGAAAGCTGAAAAGTATATTGTTTCACCTGGATACTTGTTGCTCCTTCTTCTCGTCCTCTTCCACCAACTTTTCTTCCAACTTATTACTCAGGAGTTAGAATTCTTCTATATGGCACACGTTTCACCTTCTCGTTCACCTTCTGCAGGAGGCCCTCCTGCACAGCAACGCTCCCAATCCCGACGTCGAGCTCGCAGTAGTAGAAGTCAAAGCGCGTCCGGAGATGATTCTGAGGCTGCTACCATGGCGCGTCGTAGACGACGAGGAGGTCCTGGTCCTAATACCGGCGCTCCTAAGAAGGGCCTTCCCGACGTGCAGGAAGTCGAACCAGCTCCAAAAGAATTAACAGATAAAGAAAAAAGAGAAAAGGCTGCAAAAGATGAAAAAGATGGGGCTTTGTCACTTCGATTGGATTTGAATCTGGATGTTGCGGTCGAATTGAAGGCGAGTACTTCCCAAAGGCATAAATATATCTCTTGACGAAAGATCGGATAGGCCCGAGTCCATGGCGACTTGACGATCTCTCTTCTGTGAGTGATAATGATACACTGTCCACTGTTCCAGGATTGCTGAAGATGTTTGGTTCTTTCAGTCGTTAGATCAGGCTCTAAGATTCGAGTCTGGGAGAGCCTTCTTTGTTGTTTCCTGTAAGTTGTATTTGGTCGTAACTCCGAGTTCTGATTCTGAACGCTCGAGTGCAGATGAATTTGCGATGATAAGTTATATTAAGGACGCTTCAATCGTTTGATGTATCTACCCATGACCTGTTTGAACGGACGAATAAACCTTGGGCCTTTGTATCACAATCTAGCTATATTAGAATTTTGTTCAAGATTAGCGATTCGGCCGAGGAACCGTTTGCCCATACACATAGCCATCCGAAGTCCCAATCACACTCTGACTCAAAAACTCCCCATGCAATTTCTTCTGCGCCTCATACAGTGCTCCCAGTCTCCCCCACACCCATCTGACTCTTTCCTTTCTCCAAGGATTTATATCAACATTCTCAGAACCCTTGGTATTAGGAATGGGCTAGAATAGCTGAAGCTTCACGGAGATGACCGTCGCTCACTAGTCCGTCCTGCCCAGATCGGCTGGGAGCTGATGTGGGAGGTACGGGTCCGCATCACCATTATCCTCAGAAAGCGAGTCCAAGTCATGACCTTCTTCCAATTCTTCTCAGATCGAACCACTACAGCTACCATTTCAAAATCTAAGGGAGCGTTGGTGGCGATAGCAGGGATCTATTCCCTCCCATAAAGTCCACGCTCACTTCCACTACCGCTTGTTTCCTGCGCGTTCCCTTCGTCCCCGGGAGTCCGTCGCGAGACGTCTTATCCTACAATAGCCATTGGGTATTGCCAGCCCAACGCCAGCCAGTTTCCTCTTTTCCAATGTCATTGCTATATGTAGCCAGGCAATCCTATATTCACGCACACCCGAGCCCAATTTAACTAACACGCTAGCTGTGCATATTCATTTACCCATATGTCGGCCATGGTACACACTGAGCATACTAAGTCAAGTTTTTGTTCATCTGAATCGCTTGACTTGCTTCCAAAGAAGTTTCAAATCTTTTTGGATTTATCAAGTTATCGTAAGTACGAAAGTAAGGGTTGTACTGCTACAATGCTATACAGAATGCGGAGGTCAAAGCAAGCAAGATACATGTGTAAATGAGTCTAAGGTACGTCGGGTATGTGCATACAACAAACAAATCAAAAATCTGGAATGTAGAGGTCTATGAAACTGTTTTAGATGTCTCCTATATGGAGCAAGCTGGACCGATAAAATATTGCACGGTCATTGATGATGATGATGAAAGAGAAAGCAATTTGAAAGCAAGCATAATGATGTGGGGGATAGATGAAAATGTTCAAGACTTCTTCGACCTTGTGCAGCTGCTCGCCCTCTTCCTCGCCCTAAATATTTGGAATCGTATTGATAACGAAACCGCGAGCCACTGCTTTTTTAGTGTCTGTGAAAAGCTCTCTGTATGATGAGAGCTCTCGACTACTTCTGCTCCATTACTGTGTCCCTGATCCGATTCGACGTCCTCAGAATCAGTATAATCGTCATACGAGCTCAAGTCGAGGCTAGATGTAGACCCGACTTGAGTGACGGCGAAATCTCTTTGGTAAGAGATAATAATGAGGCTTGTCCTTCAAATACAGATGTATAAGGGGAGGACGGCAAAGGTGAGGAATATGATGAGGGCGAGGAGGATGAGGATGATGATGATGAATAGGGTGCTGAGGAGCTGTACGAACTGGAGGCAGATGTAGGGTAGTCTCGCATATAATTAGATTGTGATGAGCGAGGTCGCCGTGAGGACTTTCGGCGATGATACTGCTGTGCCCGCGATTCTTCTTCCTCCAATTCGTCTTCCTCGTCTTCCTCCCATTGTGATCTCGATAAAGGATCCGATACTCTCTTCCCGCGTCTGCTTCTCCCTGTTCCAGTCGGATAGACTGGAAAATAATGGAAATCCGGGTCGTGCATCTCTCCACGACAGTCAATGTATGCCTTTGTTTGCTCTGAAGAAGAGCTCGGGTGATAGGACGGGTCCATAAGGCGGAAGATGTCTGCGTTAGCCAGATCGATACAATGTCTGGAAGGCTTCATGAGGAAGGGTAGTGAGGCGGTTAGTTCCTTGAAAGAAATCTTCCGACCTTTATATACCGTTCCCCTTCGGAGAATCACCCATATCGGATGGAAGTTTGGAAGGTTCGGTTGGTTCGGAAAGATATTTTGAGTCAATCGTCTCATTTCCGAATTGTACGCGCATGGTAAGCACAGGAAGGAAGGAAGGACACGGTTCGGTCGAAGATCTGAACGCCGGCTGAGTGAGGAGTAACAAAGTTTTATTCGGGCCGAGCAATCGTTGCGGGTTGAATCGGATTTCTTCTGCTTGCGTCCTAGAAACTGTTATCCTTAGAGTTGCTTTACCCTCTGCTAAAGACCCTGAGGATAATGAGGAAGATATGGGGACGGATGCTCAAAATCGGTAGGCCGAGTGTGGCGGTGGAAAACCCCCACAACCTAAAGCGTTCAGTTTTCTCTCGCGGCATCAAACCTCCGACACGCTGATTTATGCGCTTCACGCGGAAACATACGCGTACCATTTGACTCCAATTAATGCAACCTTGCTTCAGTCTTCTTCTTGAAGATCTATCCTGCATCTTCGAAGTTCGCAGCGGAACTGCCATGGGAATCGGAATGGGTAGAGAAAGAGATACAAATGCTGTAAAGCCTGATAGAAGGCAAATGTGGCTTTGCTGTTATCGGATGCTCGGACGCGACAACGCAGAAGAAGGACGAGACTTACGATTATCACCGGACAGTACGATTCCTATGAGAAAGCGGAGTTACCCTACACATTCTGCGATGTGTTTTGATGACCAGAAATAGCTTGAGCTTACAGCGTAGTAGGAAGTCATCATGTGCTTGTGTGTTCAAATCTATCAGCCAAGTCGGGTTATGGGATGCAAGCATGCGTTGGGTAACACACGGTAAAGTTACAAAATTCTGCTCGGTCCTGAAATATCATGTGACTGGGGATAAACCATATAAGGCATATCCCCAGTCACATGATATTTCAGGACAATTGAAAGGTTGCATTTCTGCCAAGCAGAATTTTGTAACCTTTTTGTGTGTAAGAGCTGTTACTGAAATGCAGGCCCCAGGGGGCCATTCATGTGCAAAAAGCTCATCATAGGTCGTGCCCATGTCCGTCTGAATGGATCCCTCTTCTCAGTCAACAGAGAATGGAGAGCAATGACCCATCTTGTCAGCTTGAGCATAATCCTTCGCAATCGGCTTGAATTCCGCGGTAGGCGTGGCATCGAGGAAACTACCATGCAAAGATAGAAAAGAAGCGTCAGCAGAGCGTTAGCCAAATCAAGCATCGAGGACCGAGATAATCGACCTTAACTTTTCTGAAAGAACTTTTCGCACAGGTAATGTTTTTTTTTTTTTTTTTTTTTTTTTTTTTGGAGGGGCGCTTTTGGAATTGAATCCGATGGCACCAAGCAGCCGATAGGTCGTCCAACTTGATGCTGCGCTAGTTTGTACAAGGTACAGGTACATAGTCCTTGACTGTGGTTAGTCCCCGGCAGGAATGCGTTTACGCAGACCTCAGGTTGCCCGGGATCCCGGGAGTCCAACTCCGAGTCCAAGTCCAAAATCTAAGTCCAAGTCCAAGTTTCTATATAACTTTAAATATCATATAATATATCTAGTATGAGCACCCTAGAGCTATATATGGCTCTAGCGAGTCCAAAATAAAGTCACAAGTGTGAAGCACATGGCGGAGTCCAGGCTTAGCACTTCGATGCATGTATCTGCACACAATGATGTCAGTACGCTACGAAATGCATCCAGCGAGGCCTGCTTGTATGCATTATCTCAAATGATTGCATCTACTCATTTCACTGTCTGACTCAAGAACAACATATTACTGTTGCATCACATGATGCAAAAACTGTTTTGGGCCCAGGAGGATCTAAGGTCACCTAGTCCTCTTAGGCAACCTGAGGTATCCTAGTTGGCCTAGGAAAAAGGGTAAAACTTTGGACACCTCAGGTATCCTAGTCATCCTAGGTGTCCTGGGAGATCCTGGGATGTCCTGGGGCATCCTGAGGCATCCTGAGGCATCCTGGGATAAAAGTTCCATCCCAGGATGCCTCAGGATGCCTCAGGATGCCCAGGACATCCCAGGATCTCCCAGGACCACTAGGATGACTAGGATACCTGAGGTGTCCAAAGTTTTACCCTTTTTCCTAGGCCAACTAGGATACCTCAGGTTGCCTAAGAGGACTAGGTGACCTTAGATCCTCCTGGCCCAAAACAGTTTTTTCTGATGCAGGAAAAACTGTTTGGGCCTTGGATGGCCTGAAGTTAACCTCAAGGTAACTCAAAGACACCTAGGTTGCCTAGGTTCCTTTAGGATGACCTAGGAATTAGGGGGTGGACTTTTGACAACCTGAGTCACCTGAGAAAACCTGAGGAAACCTGGAGGAACCCTGGGGAAACCCTGGGGAAACCTCAGGCAGCCTGAGGTAGTCCTAGGCTGCCTAGGCCATCCCAAGTCCAGCCCCTGTAACCTAGGAGGCTTAGGTCACCTAGGCTATCCCTGGCCCAGACCATTTTTCCTGATCAGTGTATCCCTCAGACCAGAATTCCCTTGATACATTGCCAATGCTTCCAAATGAAGCCAAGGTATTTCTTGGCCATGCATATAACCCAAGCTCGGGATTGATCAGCAAGGGTAGTTCCTCATGGGCTTGGATATAGGGCAGCCAGCAGACCCTTGGGCAAATGCCCAAGGGGATCATCTAGTGAATTTATCGCGGCTGATAACCCGTATGCACTGTAAATCAATGATTATCAAATACCATCCTCTGTGATGAAGCGGAAGGGCCGGATGCCTTACGGATCTGGCCCGGGACGCAGATAATCAGAGTAAAATATTGGCAGCATGGAGGTTTGAACCTTCATGTAATGATCTTCACGAGTCCCAGTTAGGGACAGGTACCTGCAGGTAGATCCGTGGGAATACCTGCAGGTATTGTGACCCGTGGGTCCCGGTACCGGTTTCCCACAGATCCCCGCAGGTCACAGGTCATGATTCTAATTTTTTTAGTGACCTGCAGGTCATTGTGGACAAATGATTTACATACTTGACTAACTATTTTTTACTTCTATAAGCACTAAATAGTGTACCAGAATGTTAAGAATAGTGTACTGTATCTGTACTTGTACTACTATATGGTATTAGAGTACCAATTCCAATATATACCACTAGTATTAGGTAGTAATAGTAATATTAATAGTCTAATACTTAATATATGCACATGAAAATATAAATATTTCTTCCTTACCACTGTATAATGAAACTTCATTGCTTATTTTCACTTAGTGGTAGAGCCCGGGGTCCTTGTATGCTACCCAGCTTACTATACTTATTAAGCTGTTACTACTAATATAATACTTACTAGTACTGACAAAGTTGAGAATAAGTACTCTATTGTCATTGAATTGATTCCAGTTGATGCTAATGGTGATTACTATAAGTATTAGTGGCATATTAACTAGTAACAAGTACTAAAAATCTATAGTTAAAAACTATAACAGGTCATGCAGGTACCTGCAGGTATACCTGTCACAGATCCCGGTCATACCGGACCCGTTTCCTATGGGTTTTGGCAGGTCACAGGTCAGGGTATTTCAACCCCCGGTACCTGTGGCACGGATCCCGGTATGCCGGGATCCGGACTCATGAAGATCTTTACCTTCATGGCTTTCAGTATCAGTCTCATAATATGCAGTGCATTTGGGATGCCTAAACATTTACACCATATGACTGATACATGTTAAGCATGAAAATTAGCTTATAACAGCTACTCAACAAGTGCTCATAAGAGCCAAATTATTATACTGGGTGACTTAGGCCACCTAGGAATTTGCCCAAATCCTGATATCACTTGAGGGTGACTTAGGCCACCTAGCAATTGGCCCAAATCCTGATATCACCAGAGGGAGCCTCATTGCAGCCTGAGCACAACCTGAGCACAACCTGAGAGAACCTGGGGCAGCCTGAGGAAGCCTGGGATGGCCTGGGACAGCCTGAGACAGCCTGAGATTTATCTAGAACTAGGATTACAAGCTAAATAGCTTCAATGAACTAGTACATTTAATTATGATGTGTAATTATCATTAGAAGAACAGTAGACACCCCAATGATTGGAATTTATCTATATATAATTGTGTAAAATAAGCGCCCAAATAAGCACCCAACCATGTGGGCACCTGTAGACTGCATACAATTAAAAGTCTGTTGATGGGGTCAAATCAGATTCATCATAAAGTAACAGTTAACTTGATAAATATGTTAGTCTACTTGAACTTGAGTTAAAAATACTTAAGTGAGGTGTTCCAAGTCATAATTTAAGGCTAGTAAAACATTAATGAGTCTCTAAAAATAATTTCACTTTGAAATAAGTCAAATATCTATGAGTTTAATGAGGTAATAAGGTTTCAGTAAGATAAATGTGGAAATTGAGCAAAAAGATAAAGCTGAATAATAAAGTATGAGAATTATTTTTTTGGGTTGTATGACTCAGCAGAAGTATCCCTAGGTTACCTCAAGTTGCCTCAGGTTTCCCAGGCTTCCCAGGCTTCCCTAGACTTCCTCAAGGCTCAGGCTTCCTCAGGTTTAGTCATGGGCAAGAATCATGACTCTATCTGACTCTTGACTCTTTGCTAGGATACTCTCACTCCAAAACCCATGATCTTAACTCTAGCCATGAGTAGAATCACTTAAGCACAAGTGACTCTAGGATAGGATCACCTAGAGTCAAGAGTCAAATCAATCCAAGGATACTCTAGAGTGAACATTGAATAACCCAATAAGTGTTGTATTGGATGTATTAAATATTAGTATACAACCCTCAGCAGTAGCAATATTGATGTTTCAGACACATTTCACTCACAATACATCATATACAGCACATAGCAAGTATTTAAGAGTATCCTTGCTAGAGTATCCTAGGTCCCAACCAGGTGATTCTAACTCTACTCTGGAGTAGAGTCATGATCCTTTTTTTTGTGGTATGACTCTATCCTAGAATCATTTTCAAGGATCATGACTAGAGTATCCTTGATGATTCATGATTCTTGCCCATGACTACTCAGGTTTCCTCAGGTTTCCTCAGGTTCCCTCAGGCTCCCTCAGGACTCCTTCAAAAAGCCCAGGAATAAGGGGGTGGACTTATGAAAGCCTGGGAGACCTAGGTGTCCTGGGTGTCCTAGGAGACTTAGATAGTCCTTAGGTGTCCTCAGGTTATCCAAGGCCCAGACCATTTTTGCTGATGAAGTACGTTTCTCAGTACTGTACCATTTTGATCAATTTGGCAGGCCCCTGTGACCGTGACTGACCTGACAAAATTTTGGATTTGGCACCTCGCAGTGGAGCCGCATGACCCCAGCAAAATTTCGGCATTTTTGACCCAAAATTTGCGTTTTTTTGAGGCAATTTTGAGTGTGTCACCCCAAAAAATTTCGGCACTTTCGAAATGTGACCTGTGACCTGGTCAAATTTCGGCACGTCAGAAGGCCTCCGTGACATGTGACCGCCGAATTGATTGAAATGGTACAGTATTCTGCTATAGCAGAATCTTATTGATATTCATTTAGATACACTGTGTCATGAATATTGAGAAATCAAAGAATGTTTGCCAACCTTATATCAAGCAGTTGATGGTTCTGAACCTCAAGTTCCAAGATGATCTCTCTTGAGGTTGAGTCTTCTGACACCATCAACAACATGAAAGTGAAGATCCAGGAAAAGGAGGGTATTCCTCCAGACCAGTAGTGTCTTATTTTTGCCACCAAGCAGCTCAAGGATGGTCATACACCAGGGTCAGCCTTGTTTATCTATTTTTGGAAAATGATTGAGAAAAGCTAATGGAAATGATACCATTCCAGGCAAGGGGGCTCAAGAAAAAAAATTAGCGACCGCAGGTCGAAATTTTTTCTTTCGGGCATTTGGAGGGGACTACTATACTATGTAAGCATTCCCATGCCTATATACGGTATATCTAGATAAGATAGTAGTTAAATACATACTAGTTTTAGTACTACCAGGTACTACTACTGTCGAAACACTCACACAAGGATTATTTCATGTATTTTATATGTAGCATTACCATCTCAATAAAAATTTAATTGAACCTTAAAGATGTGGTAGACAACAGGATGGTTGGCGCCACTGCCGAAACTTGGAGGGATGCACTACCAACACTGTCAGCAGCTTCAAGACAAGGTACTAATGCTTCTGCAAAGCTCTTGAAGTACTTTTTAAGCTCATGAAATGCAATTCTGAGGCTAAATAGGGGGGTGGATTTTTTTTTTTTTTTCAGCGTGGCAACCGGACTAACTAACCTACCCCCGGTCGGGCGCTTAATTTCTTGAGCCCCCTTGATTCCAGGTACTTTTCCTATGCAAGAATGGAATCTAATCTGTGTCAGCGACTAGTTCCCCACAACACGAGGTACCAGGCATCACGACTTTCGACTTAGGCAAAGACAAGAACGATGAGGAAAAGAGAAGATGATATTGAGAACTAGGAGGTATTGACGAGATTGAAGCTAAGGACTATGCTACAGCTACAACTACTATATATACTAAAGTACAAACCCTAAGCCCTATACCCTGTACCCTAATCGTGCGGTAACAATGCATGAAACGATGAAAGACAACAAGTAAACGACAATAAGTAATGATAGGTCGATCGTACGAGTATGGACATGCTAGCATGTGTTATGATCGGAAACGATCATACTCTGATCGGTAGAACTTTAATTAGTATAGTCGCGCGTCTAAACAAGCGCGCGCTTATGTAGATATACAAGAGTAAATAAAGGAAAATGATAAGGAATAATACCATGTGTTGATAAGATAAGAACGTTCGTAACATTACCCCCTCTTTAGGACGCGATTTCCACATCGCGCAAGCTTTGCAGTCATGGATTCGGTTGGTATGGAACTTGGAACAGGTGTCGTTAATGATTCGGGAATGGGACGAAAAAGGTGTTTAGGAAATAATGACATGGGTATTTCTAGTTTTCGAATATCTCTTGGGCGTGGTTTCGAAGGTTTTTTGTTATGGAAATCCTTAATAGCATCCTTTGCTTTGTCGAGATTTGATACTGGTTCCCATGTCATTTCATGTGGTCCATATCCTTTCCATTTGACTTTATACGACACCTTCTTGCTTCTTTTATTTTCTCTCGAATCAACTATTTCTTCGACTTCGTATTCTGGTTCTTCTCCTTCGATTTCTATGGGAGGTGGATTGGTATTTCGAGGTTGGTTTGGGAATTGTGGGGGATAATATGGTGTGAGTAGAACTTCATTGAAGACGCTATGAACGTTTCTCCATGTTTTTGGTATTTTGAGTTTATATGAACTCGGCCGACTTTCTCTAGTACTTCGAAAGGTCCAAAACGTTTATCATCCAATTTCTTCATTGGACGACTTGTCGTAATGTTTATTCCTTCGAGCCATACTTTGTCTCCAACTTTATATTCTCTTGACTCGCTATGTTTTTGTTATAGTAGCGAGTCATGTCTTCAGCCGCTTTCTTCAATGCTGATCCTACTTCGTCTCGTACTTTTCTCATATTATCGGCGAATTCTTGAGCGGAGGGATTAGCGGATTTTCTTTTGGTGCAGTGCCTTTATAAGGATGACGGCCCATGTCGGCAAAGAAAGGAGTAGTTTTTGTAGCGGAGTGTACTCGATCATTGTATGCAAATTCGGCTGTGGGTAACCATTCGTGCCAATCTGACTGATGGTAATTGATGAACAAACGAAGAATAATGTTCGGTTTCTTTGGTTTGTTCTTTCGGTTTGTCCATTAGTCTGAGGATGATATGCCGTTGTAAAGTTTGCTTCGATTCCGAGTTGTTTGTAGAGTTCTTTCATGAAACCTGAGTGGAATTGTGGGCCTCGATCGTGTACAATCTTTCGGAAAAGGCCATGAATAGGAAAGATCTTTTCTCGATACATTCGTGCCATGCCTTCTGACGTTAATGACATATGAGTCGGGAGCAAATCAAGCATCGAGGACCGAGTTAATCGACCTTAACTTTGAAAGAACTTTTCGCACAGGTAATGTTTTTTTTTTTTTTTTTTTTTTTTTTTTTTGGAGGGGCGCTTTTGGAATTGAATCCGATGGCACCAAGCAGCCGATAGGTCGTCCAACTTGATGCTGCGCTAGTTTGTACAAGGTACAGGTACATAGTCCTTGACTGTGGTTAGTCCCCGGCAGGAATGCGTTTACGCAGACCTCAGGTTGCCCGGGATCCCGGGAGTCCAACTCCGAGTCCAAGTCCAAAATCTAAGTCCAAGTCCAAGTTTCTATATAACTTTAATATCATATAATATATCTAGTATGAGCACCCTAGAGCTATATATGGCTCTAGCGAGTCCAAAATAAAGTCACAAGTGTGAAGCACATGGCGGAGTCCAGGCTTAGCACTTCGATGCATGTATCTGCACACAATGATGTCAGTAGCGTACGAAATGCATCCAGCGAGGCCTGCTTGTATGCATTATCTCAAATGATTGCATCTACTCATTTCACTGTCTGACTCAAGAACAACATATTACTGTTGCATACATCAGCAAAAACTGTTTTGGGCCAGGAGGATCTAAGGTCACCTAGTCTCTTAGGCAACCTGAGGTATCCTAGTTGGCCTAGGAAAAAGGGTAAAATTTGGACACCTCAGGTATCCTAGTCATCCTAGGTGTCCTGGGAGATCCTGGGATGTCCTGGGGCATCCTGAGGCATCCTGAGGCATCCTGGGATAAAAGTTCCAATCCCAGGATGCCTCAGGATGCCTCAGGATGCCCAGGACATCCCAGGATCTCCCAGGACACCTAGGATGACTAGGATACCTGAGGTGTCCAAAGTTTTACCCTTTTTCCTAGGCCAACTAGGATACCTCAGGTTGCCTAAGAGGACTAGGTGACCTTAGATCCTCCTGGGCCCAAAACAGTTTTTTCTGATGCAGGAAAAACTGTTTGGGCCTTGGATGCCTGAAGTTAACCTCAAGGTAACTCAAAGACACCTAGGTTGCCTAGGTTCCTTTAGGATGACCTAGGAATTAGGGGGTGGACTTTTGACAACCTGAGTCACCTGAGAAAACCTGAGGAAACCTGGAGGAACCCTGGGAAACCCTGGGAAACCTCAGGAGCCTGAGGTAGTCCTAGGCTGCCTAGGCCATCCCAAGTCCAGCCCCTGTAACCTAGGAGGCTTAGGTCACCTAGGCTATCCCTGGCCCAGACCATTTTTCCTGATCAGTGTATCCCTCAGACCAGAATTCCCTTGATACATTGCCAATGCTTCCAAATGAAGCCAAGGTATTTCTTGGCCATGCATATAACCCAAGCTCGGGTTGATCAGCAAGGGTAGTTCCTCATGGGCTTGGATTAGGGAGCAGCAGACCCTTGGGCAAATGCCCAAGGGGATCTCTAGTGAATTTATCGCGGCTGATAACCCGTATGCACTGTAAATCAATGATTATCAAATACCATCCTCTGTGATGAAGCGGAAGGCCGGATGCCTTACGGATCTGGCCCGGGACGCAGATAATCAGAGAAAATATTGCAGCATGGAGGTTTGAACCTTCATGTAATGATCTTCACGAGTCCCAGTTAGGGACAGGTACCTGCAGGTAGATCCGTGTGAATCCTGCGGTATTTGACCCGCGGGTCCCGGTACCGGTTTCCCACAGATCCCCGCAGGTTACAGGTCATGATTCTAATCTTTTTTAGTGACCTGCAGGTATTGTGGACAAATGATTTACATACTTGACTAACATTTTTTACTTCTATAAGCACTAAATTGTGTACCAGAAAGTTAAGAATAGTGTACTGTATCTGTACTTGTATCTATATGGTATAGGAGTACCAATTCCAATTCATATATACATCACCCTAGTATTAGGTAGTAATAGTATTATTAATAGTCTAATACTTAATATATATGCACATGATAATATAAAATATTTCTCCTTACCACTGTATAATGAAACTTCATTGCTTTTTATTTCCTTTAGTGGTAGAGCCGGGGTCCTTGTATGCTACCCAGATTACTTTATTTATTAAGCTGTTACTACTAATATAATACTTACTAGTACGTTTACAAAGTTGAGAATAAGTACTCTATTGTCATGAATTGATTCCAGTTGATGCTAATTGTGATTACTATAAGTATTAGTGGCATATTTAACTTAGTAAACAAGTACTAAAAATCTATAGTTAAAAACTATAACAGGTCTATGCTAGGTACCTGCAGGTATACCTGTCAGATCCCGGTCATACCGGACCGTTTCCTATGGGTTTTGGCAAGTCACAGGTCAGTGATTTCAACCCCGGTACCTGTGCACGGATCCCGGTATGCCGGGATCCGGACTCATGAAGATCTTTACCTTCATGGCTTTCAGTATCAGTCTCATAATATGCAGTGCATTTGGGATGCCTAAACATTTACACCATATGACTGATACATGTTAAGCATGAAAAATTAGCTTATAACAGCTACTCAACAAGTGCTCATAGAGCCAAATTATAACTGGGTGACTTAGGCCACCTAGGAATTTGCCAATCCTGATATCACTTGAGGGTGACTTAGGCCACCTAGCAATTGGCCCAAATCCTGATATCACGAGGGGAGCCTCATTGCAGCTTAGCACAACCTGAGCACAACCTGAGAGAACCTGGGGCAGCCTGAGGAGCCTGGGATGGCCTGGGACAGCCTGAGACAGCCTGAGATTTATCTAGAACTAGGATTACAAGCTAAATAGCTTCAATGAACTAGACATTTAATTATGATTGTAATTATCATTAGAAGAACAGTAGAACCCCAATGATTGGAATTTATCTATATATAATTGTGTAAATAACCGCCCAAATAAGCACCAACCATGTGGGCACTGTAGACTGCTACAATTAAAAGTCTGTTGATGGGGTCAAATCAGATTCATCATAATAGTAACAGTTAACTTGATAAATATGTTAGTACTTGAACTTGAGTTAAAAATACTTAAGTGAGGGTTTCCAAGTCTAATTTAAGGCTAGTAAAACATTAATGAGTCTCTAAAAATAATTTCACTTTGAAATAAGTCAAATATCTATGAGTTTAATGAGGTAATAAGGTTTCAGTAAGATAAATGTGGAAATTGAGCAAAAAGATAAAGCTGAATAATAAATGTATGAATATTTTTTTTGGGTTGTATGACTCAGCAGAATTTCCTAGGTTACCTCAAGTTGCCTCAGGTTTCCCAGGCCTTTCAGGCTTCCTAGATTCCTCAAGGCTCTAGCTTCCTCATGTTAGTCAAGGCAAGAATCATGATCTATCTGACTCTTGATCTTTGCTTGATACTCTCACTCCAAAACCCATGATCTTAACTCTGCCAGGTGATCACTTAAGCAAATGACTTAGGTAGGTATTACTTAGATCAGAGTCAAACTCAATCCAAGGATACTCTAGAGTGAACATTGAATACACCCAATAAGTGTTGTATTGGATGTATTAATATATTAGTATACAAACCCTCAGCAGTTAGCATATTGATGTTTCAGACACATTTCACTCACAATACATCATATAGCACATAGCAAGTATTTAAGAGTATCCTTGCTGAGTATCCTAGGTCCCACCAGGTGATTCTAACTCTACTCTGGAGTAGAGTCATGATCCTTTTTTTTGTGGTATGACTCTATCCTAGAATCATTTTCAAGGATCATGACTAGAGTATCCTTGATGATTCATGTTCTTGCCATGGACTACTCAGGTTTCCTCAGGTTTCCTCAGGTTCCCTCAGGCTCCCTCAGGCTCCTTCAAAAAGCCCAGGAATAAGGGGGTGGACTTATGAAAGCCTGGGAGACCTAGGTGTCCTGGGTGTCCTAGGAGACTTAAGAAGTCCTTAGGTGTCCTCAGGTTATCCAAGGCCCAGACCATTTTTGCTGATGAAGTACGTTTCTCAGTCTGTACATTTGATTCAAATTTGCAGGCCCCTGTGACCGTGACTGACCTGACAAAATTTGGATTTGGCACCTCGCAGTGGAGCCGCATGACCCCAGCACAATTTCGGATTTTTGACCCAAAATTTGCGTTTTTGAGGCAATTTTGGGTGTCACCCCAAAAAATTTCGCACTTTCGAATGTGACCTGTGACGGTCAAATTTCGGCACGTCAGAAGGCCTCCGTATGAGCGAGGTCGCCGTGAGGACTTTCGGCGATGATACTGCTGTGCCCGCGATTCTTCTTCCTCCAATTCGTCTTCCTCGTCTTCCTCCCATTGTGATCTCGATAAAGGATCCGATACTCTCTTCCCGCGTCTGCTTCTCCCTGTTCCAGTCGGATAGACTGGAAAATAATGGAAATCCGGGTCGTGCATCTCTCCACGACAGTCAATGTATGCCTTTGTTTGCTCTGAAGAAGAGCTCGGGTGATAGGACGGGTCCATAAGGCGGAAGATGTCTGCGTTAGCCAGATCGATACAATGTCTGGAAGGCTTCATGAGGAAGGGTAGTGAGGCGGTTAGTTCCTTGAAAGAAATCTTCCGACCTTATATACCGTTCCCCTTCGGAGAATCACCCATATCGGATGGAAGTTTGGAAGGTTCGGTTGGTTCGGAAAGATATTTTGAGTCAATCGTCTCATTTCCGAATTGTACGCGCATGGTAAGCACAGGAAGGAAGGAAGGACACGGTTCGGTCGAAGATCTGAACGCCGGCTGAGTGAGGAGTAACAAAGTTTTATTCGGGCCGAGCAATCGTTGCGGGTTGAATCGGATTTCTTCTGCTTGCGTCCTAGAAACTGTTATCCTTAGAGTTGCTTTACCCTCTGCTAAAGACCCTGAGGATAATGAGGAAGATATGGGGACGGATGCTCAAAATCGGTAGGCCGAGTGTGGCGGTGGAAAACCCCCACAACCTAAAGCGTTCAGTTTTCTCTCGCGGCATCAAACCTCCGACACGCTGATTTATGCGCTTCACGCGGAAACATACGCGTACCATTTGACTCCAATTAATGCAACCTTGCTTCAGTCTTCTTCTTGAAGATCTATCCTGCATCTTCGAAGTTCGCAGCGGAACTGCCATGGGAATCGGAATGGGTAGAGAAAGAGATACAAATGCTGTAAAGCCTGATAGAAGGCAAATGTGGCTTTGCTGTTATCGGATGCTCGGACGCGACAACGCAGAAGAAGGACGAGACTTACGATTATCACCGGACAGTACGATTCCTATGAGAAAGCGGAGTTACCCTACACATTCTGCGATGTGTTTTGATGACCAGAAATAGCTTGAGCTTACAGCGTAGTAGGAAGTCATCATGTGCTTGTGTGTTCAAATCTATCAGCCAAGTCGGGTTATGGGATGCAAGCATGCGTTGGGTAACACACGGTAAAGTTACAAAATTCTGCTCGGTCCTGAAATATCATGTGACTGGGGATAAACCATATAAGGCATATCCCCAGTCACATGATATTTCAGGACAATTGAAAGGTTGCATTTCTGCCAAGCAGAATTTTGTAACCTTTTTGTGTGTAAGAGCTGTTACTGAAATGCAGGCCCCAGGGGGCCATTCATGTGCAAAAGCTCATCATAGGTCGTGCCCATGTCCGTCTGAATGGATCCCTCTTCTCAGTCAACAGAGAATGGAGAGCAATGACCCATCTTGTCAGCTTGAGCATAATCCTTCGCAATCGGCTTGAATTCCGCGGTAGGCGTGGCATCGAGGAAACTACCATGCAAAGATAGAAAAGAAGCGTCAGCAGAGCGTTAGCCAAATCAAGCATCGAGGACCGAGATAATCGACCTTAACTTTTCTGAAAGAACTTTTCGCACAGGTAATGTTTTTTTTTTTTTTTTTTTTTTTTTTTTTTTTGGAGGGGCGCTTTTGGAATTGAATCCGATGGCACAAGCAGCCGATAGGTCGTCCAACTTGATGCTGCGCTAGTTTGTACAAGGTACAGGTACATAGTCCTTGACTGTGGTTAGTCCCCGGCAGGAATGCGTTTACGCAGACCTCAGGTTGCCCGGGATCCCGGGAGTCCAACTCCGAGTCCAAGTCCAAAATCTAAGTCCAAGTCCAAGTTTCTATATAACTTTAAATATCATATAATATATCTAGTATGAGCACCCTAGAGCTATATATGGCTCTAGCGAGTCCAAAATAAAGTCACAAGTGTGAAGCACATGGCGGAGTCCAGGCTTAGCACTTCGATGCATGTATCTGCACACAATGATGTCAGTACGCTACGAAATGCATCCAGCGAGGCCTGCTTGTATGCATTATCTCAAATGATTGCATCTACTCATTTCACTGTCTGACTCAAGAACAACATATTACTGTTGCATCACTGATGCAAAAACTGTTTTGGGCCCAGGAGGATCTAAGGTCACCTAGGCCTCTTAGGCAACCTGAGGCATCCTAGTTGGCCCAGGAAAAAGGGTAAAACTTTGGACACCTCAGGTATCCTAGTCATCCTAGGTGTCCTAGGAGATCCTGGGATGTCCTGGGGCATCCTGAGGCATCCTGAGGCATCCTGGGATAAAAGTTCCATCCCAGGATGCCTCAGGATGCCTCAGGATGCCCCAGGACATCCCAGGATCTCCCAGGACACCTAGGATGACTAGGATACCTGAGGTGTCCAAAGTTTTACCCTTTTTCCTGGGCCAACTAGGATACCTCAGGTTGCCTAAGAGGACTAGGTGACCTTAGATCCTCCTGGGCCCAAAACAGTTTTTTCTGATGCAGGAAAAACTGTTTGGGCCTTGGATGGCCTGAAGTTAACCTCAAGGTAACTCAAAGACACCTAGGTTGCCTAGGTTCCTTTAGGATGACCTAGGAATTAGGGGGTGGACTTTTGACAACCTGAGTCACCTGAGAAAACCTGAGGAAACCTGGAGGAACCCTGGGGAAACCCTGGGGAAACCTCAGGCAGCCTGAGGTAGTCCTAGGCTGCCTAGGCCATCCCAAGTCCAGCCCCTGTAACCTAGGAGGCTTAGGTCACCTAGGCTATCCCTGGCCCAGACCATTTTTCCTGATCAGTGTATCCCTCAGACCAGAATTCCCTTGATACATTGCCAATGCTTCCAAATGAAGCCAAGGTATTTCTTGGCCATGCATATAACCCAAGCTCGGGATTGATCAGCAAGGGTAGTTCCTCATGGGCTTGGATATAGGGCAGCCAGCAAACCCTTGGGCAAATGCCCAAGGGGATCATCTAGTGAATTTATCGCGGCTGATAACCCGTATGCACTGTAAATCAATGATTATCAAATACCATCCTCTGTGATGAAGCGGAAGGGCCGGATGCCTTACGGATCTGGCCCGGGACGCAGATAATCAGAGTAAAATATTGGCAGCATGGAGGTTTGAACCTTCATGTAATGATCTTCACGAGTCCCAGTTAGGGACAGGTACTGCAGGTAGATCCGTGGGAATACCTGCAGGTATTGTGACCCGTGGGTCCCGGTACCGGTTTCCCACAGATCCCCGCAGGTCACAGGTCATGATTCTAATTTTTTTAGTGACCTGCAGGTCATTGTGGACAAATGATTTACATACTTGACTAACTATTTTTTACTTCTATAAGCACTAATAGTGTACCAGAATGTTAAGAATAGTGTACTGTATCTGTACTTGTACTACTATATGGTATTAGAGTACCAATTCAATATATACACTAGTATTAGGTAGTAATAGTAATATTAATAGTCTAATACTTAATATATGCACATGAAAATATAAATATTTCTTCCTTACCACTGTATAATGAAACTTCATTGCTTATTTTCACTTAGTGGTAGAGCCCGGGTCCTTGTATGCTACCAGCTTACTATACTTATTAAGCTGTTACTACTAATATAATACTTACTAGTACTGACAAGTTGAGAATAAGTACTCTATTGTCATTGAATTGATTCCAGTTGATGCTAATGGTGATTACTATAAGTATTAGTGGCATATTAACTAGTAACAAGTACTAAAAATCTATAGTTAAAAACTATAACAGGTCATGCAGGTACCTGCAGGTATACCTGTCACAGATCCCCGGTCATACCGGACCCGTTTCCTATGGGTTTTGGCAGGTCACAGGTCAGGGTATTTCAACCCCCGGTACCTGTGGCACGGATCCCGGTATGCCGGGATCCGGACTCATGAAGATCTTTACCTTCATGGCTTTCAGTATCAGTCTCATAATATGCAGTGCATTTGGGATGCCTAAACATTTACACCATATGACTGATACATGTTAAGCATGAAAATTAGCTTATAACAGCTACTCAACAAGTGCTCATAAGAGCCAAATTATTATACTGGGTGACTTAGGCCACCTAGGAATTTGCCAAATCCTGATATCACTTGAGGGTGACTTAGGCCACCTAGCAATTGGCCCAAATCCTGATATCACCAGAGGGAGCCTCATTGCAGCTGAGCACAACCTGAGCACACTGAGAGAACCTGGGGCAGCCTGAGGAAGCCTGGGATGGCTGGGACAGCCTGAGACAGCCTGAGATTTATCTAGAACTAGGATTACAAGCTAAATAGCTTCAATGAACTAGTACATTTAATTATGATGTGTAATTATCATTAGAAGAACAGTAGACACCCCAATGATTGGAATTATCTATATATAATTGTGTAAAATAAGCGCCCAAATAAGCACCAACCATGTGGGGCACCTGTAGACTGCATACATTAAAAGTCTGTTGATGGGGTCAAATCAGATTCATCATAAAGTAACAGTTAACTTGATAAATTGTTAGTCTACTTGAACTTGAGTTAAAAATACTTAAGTGAGGTGTTCCAAGTCATAATTTAAGGCTAGTAAACATTAATGAGTCTCTAAAAATAATTTCACTTTGAAATAAGTCAATATCTATGAGTTTAATGAGGTAATAAGGTTTCAGTAAGATAAATGTGGAAATTGAGCAAAAGATAAAGCTGAATATAAAGTATGAGAATTATTTTTTTGGGTTGTATGACTCAGCAGAAGTATCCCTAGGTTACCTCAAGTTGCCTCAGGTTTCCCAGGCTTCCCAGGCTTCCCTAGACTTCCTCAAGGCTCAGGCTTCCTCAGGTTTAGTCATGGGCAAGAATCATGACTCTATCTGACTCTTGACTCTTTGCTAGGATACTCTCACTCCAAAACCCATGATCTTAACTCTAGCCATGGAGTAGAATCACTTAAGCACAAGTGACTCTAGGATAGGATCACCTAGAGTCAAGAGTCAAATCAATCCAAGGATACTCTAGAGTGAACATTGAATAACCCAATAAGTGGTTGTATTGGATGTATTAAATATTAGTATACAACCTCAGCAGTAGCAATATTGATGTTTCAGACACATTTCACTCACAATACATCATATACAGCACATAGCAAGTATTTAAGAGTATCCTTGCTAGAGTATCCTAGGTCCAACCAGGTGATTCTAACTCTACTCTGGAGTAGAGTCATGATCCTTTTTTTTGTGGTATGACTCTATCCTAGAATCATTTTCAAGGATCATGACTAGAGTATCCTTGATGATTCATGATTCTTGCCCATGACTACTCAGGTTTCCTCAGGTTTCCTCAGGTTCCCTCAGGCTCCTCAGGACTCCTTCAAAAAGCCAGGAATAAGGGGGTGGACTTATGAAAGCCTGGGAGACCTAGGTGTCCTGGGTGTCCTAGGAGACTTAGATAGTCCTTAGGTGTCCTCAGGTTATCCAAGGCCCAGACCATTTTTGCTGATGAAGTACGTTTCTCAGTACTGTACCATTTTGATCAATTTGGCAGGCCCCTGTGACCGTGACTGACCTGACAAATTTTGGATTTGGCACCTCGCAGTGGAGCCGCATGACCCCAGCAAAATTTCGGCATTTTTGACCCAAAATTTGCGTTTTTTTGAGGCAATTTTGAGTGTGTCACCCCAAAAAATTTCGGCACTTTCGAAATGTGACCTGTGACCTGGTCAAATTTCGGCACGTCAGAAGGCCTCCGTGACATGTGACCGCCGAATTGATTGAAATGGTACAGTATTCTGCTATAGCAGAATCTATTGATATTCATTTAGATACACTGTGTCATGAATATTGGAAATCAAAGAATGTTTGCCAACCTTATATCAGCAGTTGATGGTTCCTGACTCAAGTCCAAGATGATCTCTCTTGAGGTTGAGTCTTCTGACACCATCAAAACATGAAAGTGAAGATCCAGGAAAAGGAGGGTATTCCTCCAGACAGTAGTGTCTTATTTTGCCACCAAGCAGCTCAAGGATGGTCATACACCAGGGTCAGCCTTGTTTATCTATTTTTGGAAATGATTGAGAAAAGCTAATGGAAATGATACCATTCCAGGCAAGGGGGCTCAAGAAAAAAATTAGCGACCGCAGGTCGAAATTTTTTCTTTCGGGCATTTGGAGGGGACTATATACTATGTAGCATTCCATGCTATATACGGTATATCTAGATAAGATAGTAGTTAATACATACTAGTTTTAGTACTACCAGGTACTACTACTGTCGAAACACTCACACAAGGATTATTTCATGTATTTTATATGTAGATTACATCTCAATAAAATTTAATTGAACCTTAAAGATGTGGTAGACAACAGGATGGTTGGCGCCACTGGCCGAAACTTGGAGGGATGCACTACCAACACTGTCAGCAGCTTCAAGACAAGGTACTAATGCTTCTGCAAAGCTCTTGAAGTACTTTTTAGCTCATGAATGCAATTCTGAGGCTAAATAGGGGGTGGATTTTTTTTTTTTTCAGCGTGCAACCGGACTAACTAACCTACCCCCGTCGGCGCGCTTAATTTCTTGAGCCCCTTGATTCCAGGTACTTTTCCTATGCAAGAATGGAATCTAATCTGTGTCAGCGACTAGTTCCCCACAACACGAGGTACCAGGCATCACGACTTTCGACTTAGCAAAGACAAGAATAAGGAAAAGAGAAGATGATATTGAGAACTAGGAGGTATTGACGAGATTGAAGCTAAGGACTATGCTACAGCTACAACTACTATATATACTAAGTACAAACCCTAAGCCCTATACCCTGTACCCTAATCGTGCGGTAACAATGCATGAAACGATGAAAGACAACAAGTAAACGACAATAAGTAATGAGAGGTCGATCGTACGAGTATGGACATGCTAGCATGTGTTATGATCGGAAACGATCATACTCTGATCGGTAGAACTTTAATTAGTATAGTCGCGCGTCTAAACAAGCGCGCGCTTATGTAGATATACAAGAGTAAATAAAGGAAAATGATAAGGAATACCATTGTGTTGATAAGATAAGAACGTTCGTAACTATTACCCCTCTTTAGGCGCGATTTCCACAATTCGCAAGCTTTGCAGTCATGGGATCGTGTATGGAATTGGAGGTGTCTTAATGATTCGGAATGGACGAAAAGGGTGTTTAGGAAATAATGAACAATGGGTATGTTCTAATTTTGAAATACATCTTGGTCGTAGGGTTTCAAGGTTTTTGTGTTATGGAAATCCTTAATACGCATCCCTTTGCTTTGTCGAGATATTGATACGGTTCCCATGTCTTCATGTGCATGATCTTTCTCATTGACTTTATACACTCTTTGATTCTTTTTTTTCTCCTCCGAACAATATTTCTCGACTTCGTAATGTCGTTCTTCTCCTTTCGATTTCTATGGAGGGTGGATTGGTATTTCGAGGTTGGTTTTGGAATTGTGGGGATAATATGGTGGATGAGTAACTTCAATTGAAGACGGCTTAACGTTTCTCCATGTTTTGGTATGTTGAGTATTTATGATACTCGGCCGACATTTATCTAGTACTTCGAAAGTCCAAAACGTTTATCATCCATTTCTTCATTGACCGACTGTCGCTAATTTTATTCCTTCGAGCCATAACTTTGCTCCAACTTTATATTCTCTTGACTCGCTATGTTATTTTGTTAAGAGCGAGTCATGTCTTCAGCCGCTTCTTCAGAGCGATCCTACTTCGTCTCGTACTTTTCTCATATTATACGGCGAATCTTGACGCGAGGGATTAGCGGATTTTCTTTTGGTGCAGTGCCTTTATAAGGATGACGGCCCATGTCGGCAAAAGAAAGGAGTAGTTTTTGTAGCGGAGTGTACTCGATCATTGTATGCAAATTCGGCTGTGGGTAACCATTCGTGCCAATCTGACTGATGGTAATTGATGAACAAACGAAGATAATGTTCGGTTTCTTGGTTTGTTCTTTCGGTTTGTCCATTAGTCTGAGGATGATATGCCGTTGTAAAGTTTGCTTCGATTCCGAGTTGTTTGTAAAGTTCTTTCATAAAACCTGAGTGGAATTGTGGACCTCGATCATGTACAATCTTTCGGAAAAGGCCATGAATAGGAAAGATCTTTTCTCGATACATTCGTGCCATGCCTTCTGACGTTAATGACATATGAGTCGGGAGAAGTCTGATTCGCTTTGTATAGTGATCGGCGAATACTGCAATGGCGTCGAATCCTCCTGCTTCCGGTAATTTTCCAATCAGATCTACTCCTACGAATTCCCAAGGTCCGGATGGTACGTTATGGGGATTAAGATGTCCAATAGGTTTGTTTCGATGAATTTTCGTGGCTTGGCATTTTTCACATCCTTTTATGTACATTCGGATGTCGTTTCCCATTCCCGCCACCAATAATTACGAGTGACTAACTCCCACGTTTTGTATTGACCTGGATGTCCTCCGAGGATTGAGTCGTGGTGTTTTTGTATGATTTCTCCTCGTAATTCTCGGTTCTTTGGGACGTAGATGCGATTTTTCCACGTAACAATTCCACCGTGTTCGTTAACCCAGTATTTGTCTTTTCCGTTTAAAGCTTCTACTACTGCTTTGTCCATGTTATTGACATATTTTTTGATTTTGTCAATTATGGCGTCTTCTGGACTCTCAGTTTCACGGATTATATTGATGAAAAATTCTGGTTTAAGAACAACGATGTCTTTGTTGTCATTCACCCCTGTCTCAAGGTTGTCATCCTGACATCCTTACAAGGTCTCTTCCATAGAGGTCCCGGTTTGCTGATGAAGAATAAATTCGTATTCGGATAATTCCGTAACCCAACGTGCCTGTTGTCGATTGAGTTTCTGTGGTTTACGGAAATACTTGTAGATTCTGGTGATCGGTCCATATTTCAAATGGTTCTCGAGCGCCCATAAGGTATTGGCGCCATTCCGATAGTGAATCCATTATAGCCATCATTTCTTTATCATAAATCTCGTAGTTTCGTTCAACCGTCATTGAGCGAGCGAGATCTAAAGGCTACTGGTCTCCATTTTCCTTCAACCCGTTGGGATAGTACAGCACCATTGGCAAAGTCGGATGAATCGGCTTCTACTCGGAATTTCTCATTGTCTAAGGGAATTACTAGTGTAACGTCTTCAGCGATTCGTGTTTTCAGAGTTTCGAAGGCTTGAAACTCTTCAGGACCCCATGACCATTCTGCATTTCCGGTGAGTTTGCTGAGCGGTCTGGCAACGTGACTGAACCTCGAATGAAGCGTCTAAAGAAGTTGCAGAATCCTAAAAAAGGATTGTATATCTCGTTTCTTCTTTGGATTGGCCAATCTTTGACTGCTTCAACTTTCTTTGGGTCCATTTTCACTTGTCCATTTCCGACGATAATTCCAAGATAGTCAACATGAGGTGACTCGAATGTACATTTTTCCGGTTTCAGGTATAGGCCGTTTTCTTCGAGGATTTTAAGGACTTCATGTACAATATGACGATGTTCTTCAATAGTGTTCGTGAATACAAGAATATCGTCCATATATACAATTACGTGACCTTCATCAATGAGACGTTTTAGGATGTGATTCATGAATGCTTGGAATGTTGCGGGAGAGTTTGTGAGACCAAAGAACATAACTGTTGGTTCGAATAACCCTCGATTAGTCCTGAATGCGGCTTTCCATTCATCACCCTCTTTGATCCGAATATTGTTGTATCCCCATCGAATGTCCATCTTTGTAAAAACCTTGGCGTCTTTGAGTTTATCGATTAGTTCTTGGATTAGAGGAAGTGGATAACGGTTTTTAATCGTCATGTCGTTGAGTTTCCTATAATCTTGAACTGGTCGTAGAGCGCCATCTTTTTTCTTGACAAAGAAGAATGGTGAAGCCATTGGAGAATTTGATGGACGAATGCGTCCTGATCGTAAGTTTTCTTCTAGAAACTCATCCAATGCTTTTTGTTCGTCAAGATTCAGAGGGTAGACTTTGCAGTCGACAGGGTTAGAACCAGGTGTGAGTTCAATGGCATGATCCCATGGTCGTCGTTTAGGAAGTTCGTCAAATCCTTGTTTATTGAATACGGTAGGGTGTTCTTTAACGTATTGATCTGCTGTAGAAGGTTCTGACATGGCTCGTATGTGTCCATGATCTTTCACATAGCCTTCCCAGTCGAATATGAAAAGTCTTTCTCCTTCTTCTAGGCGATTGAGTGAAGTTCCTTCTTCTGGGTTTATCCACCAAGGTATATAACCGCAACGAGTAGGACAACGATCAAATGTAACGGTAGAGTTTGTCCAATCTATGCTAGGGTTATGTTCTCTAAGCCAATCGAGACCAATGAAGATGTCAGTGTTTCCAAGATTGGTAACTCCGAATTCTATTCTTTCTACGTGGTCTCCGATGACTAATCGAACCTCTGCCATTGCTTCGATTGATCCGCCAGCATTTAAAGTACCATCAGCATTATATACGGCTATTTTGATTGGGAGTTTTCGGATCGGGATATTATGCTTTTCAACAAATTCTTTATTGATGCATGATCCGGTTGCTCCGCAATCTAGAAGCGCATCTGCTTCTATTTGATTGCCTTTTGTAATGTCTTCGATGATGACCGATAGTTTAAGGTCCTTGCCCTTTGTACCTCTTACGAAACGTTTACGTTTGAAGTTATTGACTGCTTCAATTGCATCGGGTACTGACAATTTCCTTATTTCCGTTACTGTTTGATCCGTTATTTCTCGTCGTCGGTTGTTAGGGACCCAAGTCCGTAATTCTCCGATTGCTCGAGAGTCATTTGATGTCCGAATGCAGTTAACCAACCATTCTGAAGAATTCAGAGTAAACCTTACAGGGTTTTCAGTCTTTTTTGGAGGCGGCAAAATAGGGATAGATTCAGTTGTATTTATCGTGTATGAAATACCACTATCTACATATATAGAGCTGTCCATGTCCGTATTTGACTGAGACTCAACAGGACCTGTGTTCACTGTTGAGTTTTCACAAAACCCCAGAGCTTCCCGAGTTCTGCCTGGTCTTCTTCGTTCAGCGTTGTAAACGCTTGGCGAATCGTTTCTCTCTTATTTGGGCAGTCTCTCTTCATATGTCCGGGTTGTCCACATCCGAAACATTTGAATGGACCTCGTGCTCTACCCCGATCTAGCTCCATTGGTTGGCCACTTCCTCCATAGGTGACACCAGTGCCATCTTGTCGATGAGGTTGTGGTATCTGCGGAGTTGTTTTAGGTGCCTGCACCTGTGTTTGGGGGTTGGTTTTCGGGGTGGGATGCCACGAGTTCGTATTCCCGAAGCCCCAATTTCTTGTTGCTTCGTTTCTTCTACGCCAAAGGTTGTCGAGTTCCACGGTTCTTACCTTCCAACCTTGGAAAGTGGTTGGAAGATTACCGACGCTATAGATGCTGTCGATAATGGATTTGTGAACTGCGCGTTCTATTTTCTGTAGAACGTGTGGTGCATCCTTGTTGTACTGCGCCGTATTGATTAGTACTTCGAAACGTTCAAAAAACGTTGAAACTGTCTCGTCTTTCCCTTGACGAGCTCTTTCGAATTTTTCTCTGGCATCGGCATGTCTTGCCGTATCTAGATACCTTTCATCTAGTATAGCAATAAACTCGATCCATGTCGAGTTCCAGCGTAGTCTGGTGTAATTATACTCTCGTTGGTAGTAATTTTCTACCCAGTCTCGTACTTTCTCTCCTTCCATATAGGAAAGAGCAATGTTGATTCGTTCTGTATCGGTTCGAATCTTGTTCTTTTCGTCACTCAGCCACATGCTGAGTTTTCTCTTCCATTCTTGGTAACTCTCTTTTTCGCCTTTAAACATCGGCGGTTCCTTCAAGAGAGATTTTCCTGTAATGGAAGCTGAAGGGGTAGGTGGTTCGTTTCGGAGTTCTCCAGGTTCTTCTCCTGGTGCAATAATTTCAAATCCTCTATTGCGGAGGAAGCTTATCATCTCATCAAATCGAGATGGTGGAGCATGTTGTGATACATTAGGATCGGGTTGGGGGATGGATGGTACGTATGAGTCTCGGAGTTCGGGATTCATATAGGGGTCGTCTCGGAGTGGGGATGAAGAACGGGATCGTCCTCGTTGAGACATGGTGGTTATAGTTGGTGGTATAAGGGTAGTGGGTGTAGTGGTTTGGTCGGATGGGGTAGGAGGTCTGGAATTACGAGCTCGATAGGTCGTTCGATCCAGAATGGTGAGAGGTGAATGTGATCAACAACTCTCGGAATATAGAATGATGAAAAAAGGGGAATGAAAGAAAATAGAAAAAGTGTAGGAATAGGAATGTGATAGTATGAATATAACGCAAGTGCGTAAGGGTCGTGTGAAGAGTGTTCACAAACAGTCTTTGCACTTGTCTTGCTGACTTAACACGGCTCTCCGACTAGGAATGGAGCAACGTTCCGTGCGCTATGACCCCTCTCCGAAGATTGGTTATCAGTCAAAAGCTTTCGACTACCAGTACTACGAGTCGGACTCAACGTTACTCGTGTTGTACTATAGGTGTCTATAAGTCTAATTGGGTGCAAAGATCTTGTAAGGCAAAAGGTTGGTAGAATGGTGAGCGTAGTGTGCGGGATGAGAGAATTATGATTGCGTAGCGGGGAATACAAAACGTGAAATCTTGAGTAACAAGAATCCACAACAATTGTTGGAGAGTACTGTCGACCAGTATCAACAACGAGCAACGATCCGTGACGAGTGGAAGAGAGTAGCTTCAATCTTCTGTCAGCGACTAGTTCCCCACAACACGAGGTACCAGGCGTCACGACTTTCGACTTAGGCAAAGACAAGAACGATGAGGAAAAGAGAAGATGATATTGAGAACTAGGAGGTATTGACGAGATTGAAGCTAAGGACTATGCTACAGCTACAACTACTATATATACTAAAGTACAAACCCTAAGCCCTATACCCTGTACCCTAATCGTGCGGTAACAATGCATGAAACGATGAAAGACAACAAGTAAACGACAATAAGTAATGATAGGTCGATCGTACGAGTATGGACATGCTAGCATGTGTTATGATCGGAAACGATCATACTCTGATTGGTAGAACTTTAATTAGTATAGTTGCGCGTCTAAACAAGCGCGCGCTTATGTAGATATACAAGAGTAAATAAAGGAAAATGATAAGGAATAATACCATGTGTTGATAAGATAAGAACGTTCGTAACAATCTGTGAATGCTCCAGACCATAAATTTCTCAAGGTAGAAAAACATTTGGATAGTTAATTGCTTTGTTAGTGTTTCCAGGCAGGGATTAGACTACATTCTTGCATAGGAAAAGTACCTGCAATGGTATCATTTCCATTAGCTTTTCTCAATCATTTTCTAACAATAGATAAACAGGGCTGACCCTAGTGATACCCTCTCCAACTACATTATCCAAAAGGAGTCTACCCTTCATCTTGTCCTTTGTCTCTGTGGAAATATGCAGATCTTCATCAAGACCCTCATGGCATCAGGTAGAGGTGGGCACGAATACATACTCGAGTATATTCGTTATTCGTGGTACGAATATTCGTCACCTCAAATCCACTATTTATACTCGAGTATATACTCGAATATTTGTACAGACATATATTCACGAATAGATATTCGTGAATAACAAGTATTTTAGGACAAATACTCGAGTATACTTGTGATTAATTGACAACATTACAAATAAAGTAAATATAGGCTCGAACATGTAAGTAATAATGTTGAAGTACTATATTAGTGTTTAATAATAATATAAATACAGTCTGTATACATTTCCGAGTACTATTACATGTTACAAAATTGCGGCAGTACTGAGAATTGAACTCTGCTGGTCAGCTATCACAGGAAGGCCTGACCTTAATCCAGAGTCGGTGCCCATAACCACTAAGCCACACAGATTTTATTACAGTTACATGTCAATAACATTATATACATATTCAAACATAGCCAAATTAAGATATATATTGAATGTTTGCTTAAGTAATAAATACCTCACATGCTTGTGCTAACAAGCACGTGATATCGGTGAATATTCACAAATATTCATGAATAAAGTACCGTGAATATTTGTGACATCAAATTGGCTATTTATACTCGAGTAAGTACTCGTGTAACGAATATATTTGTCACTTGTGACTAATTATTCGCAAGTAACAAATGGCTAAATACTCATGAATACTCATGAATATTCGCTATTTGTGCCCATCTCTAGCATCAGGAAAAATGGTCTGGGCCCAGGGCTGACTTTAGGTTGACCCACAATGACCTAAAGAGACTTAAGGGAACCTAAGGATACCTAGGTCTCCTAGGCCACCTAGGTTGCCTAGACTGCCTCAGTTTCTTTGAGGCTAGGTTGCCTAGGATTTAGGGATAAACCTTGGGAATTTGAGGCAACCTGAGTAAACCTGAGTAGACCTGAGTAAACCTGAGCTAACCTGAGGAACCTGAGGTAACCTGAGGTAGCCTAAGATAGCCTGGGGTAGCCTGGAAGACTCAAGATGACCAGGGTGATCAGGGTGACCAGGGTATCCTAGGTTCCCTAGGTCATCATAGGTTTAACCCCTTTTCATCAGCAAAACCTGGGTGGTCCCATAGCAAGGTCCCCATCTGTCCAGAACTGGACAGTTCTATGACTGCTATGGATTGTATTGGAGTTTCTGTACAGTGCTGTAGAGCAACTCATAGCAACTCATAGCAATCCATAGCAATCCATAGTTCACCCAGGTTTTGTTGATGTTTGCTGATGCTGGGCCAAGACCAGGATTCTAGAGGTTGAATCATCAGATACCATTGACAACGTGAAGGCAAAGATTCAGGACACAGAAGGTATCCCTCTGGACCAGCAGCATCTCATTTTCATTGGAAAGCAACTCAAGGATGGTTGTACTTTCTTGGATTACAATGTCCAGAAGGATTCAACTCTTCATCTTGTCCTCCATTACATGGCAGAAACTGATTTCATAGTCTGGTAGATGGTTGCTATAATCATAGTTGCACATTTGTATTCTTAATTGTAGCAATTGAGAAATCTTTTGTTGTCATTATAAAAACCTTGAACTCAAGCCAGCATTAGAACACAGCAAGTATGTACAAGTATTATTTCAGGATTTTATCTACATGAGGACTTAGGATATAAGTTCAGCTATTACTACTTATTAATGCTTGTACTACCCATGACACCGAATGTGCTGGTTACTGATACTAGGATGCTTACAGACACCTGTGTAGCATTTTTCACATCCACCCTTCCCTGCACACTTGTTGCCCTTGGGTGGACCAGCACATATTTCAAACAAAGCTTGCATGAATCAATGCATGCACACTCTATGGATAGAGCAAAGACAATGTGTATGCGTTACGGGCTGACAATCATCATCTGAGTTTGCAAATCATGCCTGTGGTTTACCACGTGATGTATGATGACACAGGTGGCTTTTCATGATTTGATATTTCTCATTGAAGCTGATCAAGCATATCATATGTTCATTCCCATTGAATATATGAATAGGCATTGATTTTTGATGCTCATTGGCTTTTCTAATTTTTTATTTGACTTTTTCTCTTTGTAATATCCCCTTCTAAATTATTACTCTTTTCCATGATGGTATGCTTTAATGTGAATAATGTTGGTAAGTCTTGAGGGTAGGTATGCAAATTGGCATTAACCTTTAAATTTTTGAGCAGCTATGCCATTGCTTCATTTTGCCTTTGTTTGATCTCCCTTTTGTGGATCTAAAGATACATCAACAGAACCATTTACTGTCCTGGAATCATTAAGCTTTCATAACTTAGGATCATTCTCCTTCAGATTCAGTAAGTATTACATTTTGGGTAGCTTGAACCTGGTGTACTGAAACATTAAACAAGAATTTGAGTGCTAATATCCTGCTTGGAAAATTCAATCATGGCAGTGAGTCAAACAGCATGAATGTCCTGTACAATATGCTGATAGGAGAGAGGAGATGGAGAGAACATCTAGATACTCTACACAAGATGAAGATGTTGAACTTCAAAATGCTATCAACAGGTGATTGGAACATCCTGAAGTGGAGGTAGGTAGTACCATGGTATGCAAATAAATATGCAACATATCTAATCTCTACTAATATGTCAATTGAAGACAATCAGTGATACCTCACTAAATATAGTGGATCAAGAAGAACTTGAGAAAGCTTTAATCCTGTCAACTTTGTCCTCAGAGGAGTTTGATGAGGCAGTTGCTGAGCTGCATCATAGTGAATTCAGGTCCCATTGGGAGGCAATGGAGAAGGAAATGAAAGTATGTTTCAATTTCCAGAATGCTTTTGTATACATGACTAATGGGATCTAAGTAGGTGAATGAGTGAAACAATGAAGCATTGCAGTTGGCACAGTCATTTTAAGGGAACATATCTCAAATTAAAAATACCATGCAACTCTGGAAAAAAGCAGTTGAGCTCACACCAGATGGTTATAGTGGTAGAGCTGTCCTGCTCAATAACCTTGGAAATGCTTATCAGTAACGATTTGACCATCTGGGAGAGCTTAGGGATATAGAGAGTGCCATGGCAGTTCATCTAGGAGTGCTTACTGACATAGACAGTGCCATCATCAGGCAATTGAACTTACTCCTGATGGTCATGTTGATAAGCCTTCCCAGTTGAGTAACCTTGGCAGTGCTTATCAGTCTATTAGAAGGCTATATCTTGCTGAATATTATTTGGTGGGGTAAAAACTATTGTTATTTGATAGTGAGCTCAGATGAGCCCTTTTTATACTGTACAAATTATATTTCCGCAGTCCGCAGTACTGTGCATTGATGTGTATCACTGTGCAATCTGTGCATTAGCTGCGGTTGTGACTGTGCCGCTACATGTATAGTAATACTACCTACATCTATAGTAATTATCAACCATCAAACTACTAGGCAAGTAGAGTTCCGGACTGTTCCGGCTTGCCATTCCAACACAGTCATGATTTTGCCATTTGGGAGAGCTTAGAGTTAGTAATATAGAGAGTGCCATTGTGGCCAAGAAGAAAGCAGTTCAACTCACACCCAAAGGTCATGCCAGCAAACCTAGTTTGCTCAATAACTTAAGCAATGCTTATCTATCACAGTTTCAACATTTTGGGGTGACATAGAGAGTGCCATTGTGGCCATGAAGCAGGCAGTTGAACTCACACCTAGTGGGCATGCTGATGAACCTGCTCACTTGAATAACCTTGGCTGTGCTTATGAGTCACAGTTTGGCTGTCTGGGAGAGCTTAGTGACATACTTAATGCCATTATGGCCATGAATCAGGCAGTTAAACTCACATGGTACACCTGATGGTCATTCTGATAAAACCTGCTTGGTTAAGTAACCTTGGCTGTGCTTATGAGTCACATTTTAGCCGTATGGGGAAGCTTAGTGACATAGATAATGCCATTGTGGCCATGAAGCAGGCAGTTGAGCTCACCCCTGATGGTCACACTGGTAAACCTGCATCATTGAGTAACCTTGGGATTTCTCAGGTATTTCTCATAGGTCATGATTTGGACATTTAGGGGAGCTTAGTGACACAGACAATGCCATTGTGGCCCTGGAACAGGCAGTCAAGCTCACACCTGATGGTCATGTTGGTAAACATGCTTCATTAAGTATTTAATCTTGGCCTTTCATATAGGTCACGATTTGACCATTTAGGGGAGCTTAGTGACATTGAGAGTGCAAAATGTATCACGATTCACTAGATGCTGATACATAATTTAAATAAGTTCAGGTTACACATACTGCTGAGCAGAAATATGAGATATCATGTGTGTTTTCATTGCTCTTGAAGGAGCAATAGAAATGTCATATATCAGGGTATTTTTATGTTGTGCTGAATCTTATTTGATATAGCATGGATCTGAGTCATTGAATCAGATGTCTTTTCTTTTGACTTATATTGGATTTTTTGGGAAAATTTCAATATATTTCTATAGAGTAGTGCCAACATATTTCTTGATATATCTGATTTCTAGTCAAGTATCTGCTCAGCATAGATTTGTCTATTTTTGGTGTGCTTCTCTCTCTTGACCATTTTTACAGTTTTCTAGCCATGCAAAAAAATTTCGAATCCAACAAAGCCACCAGCTAAAAGGACGTGACATACCAAATTCATTGGCATGCAGTCTCCCAACATGTTAATCCCTCCAGTGCCTCTACCTCATCAGCAAAACCTGTATTTTTGCTGGAGAAAACCCATTCATTTGGGACATCTCTGGAGTAAGGTACCCTATTCTAAAGACCTCTGGAGAAAATTGACAGTTTTTTTTGACAGCTGTCAAGCTCCAGAGATCTCTGGAGACCTCCAGCGAAAATACAGGTTTTGCTGATGCCTGCACCTTTACCCAATACTCATACCAATTCCAACGAGGTACTGGCAAGAATAAAAACCCGGATGATAACAGCGAGGCTGGGCGCAAAGCCAACCCGCCGTGTCCACATCAGCAAAACCTGGGTGAAGGTCATAGCATAGCAATCTATAGCAGCTATAGCAATCTATAGCAGCTATAGCAATCTATAGCAAGCCATAGCAGCCATAGTGCTATGAAATGCTATGAGTTGCTATGAGTTGCTATGAGCTGCTATGAGCTGCTATGAGATCACCGAGTACTCGAGCCAGCTGTCAACATTTTGACAGCTGTCACTCTTCCGTCAATAGTATATAGCATCGACGAGTCGTCGTAACTTCCCCAAGCTCCCTTCCTTCCCTCTCATAGTTCTTTTTTTTCTAAGTTGTTTCTGAGTCGCTTTGGCTCGGCATTCTCGGTGAGTTTCATTCAAACCGTTCAATATCTAATTAAGTATTGCATACTATACTGTAGCTTTATCTATGCTATATACTAGTTACTGTAGCTCTGTTTTGCTAAACTATCCTACTATGTACTACTAATCTGAAAATATATATGATTTATTACAATTATTTGGTCTCGCAAGTGAGAGAAACAATTCCGAGGACAACAAAAAAAATGAATTGAAAGACTGACAGATGATGCGATGATGTGCCGTGAAATGCGACATCCATAGCAACCCATAGCAATCCATAGCAATCCATAGCTCTGGATAGATGGGGACCTTGCTATGAGTGCTATGGGTGCTATGAGTGCTGGATAGCGCTATCCAGCGCTGTCCAGTACACCCAGGTTTTGCTGATGCAGGCTGTCTCGTCGGGCGCGCGGAAATCTGAATGAATGTATGGCATTTTTTTTTTGTGCAGCTTAAACATCATACCCTGTTCATTCACTGGCAATCATGCAGAGCTCATCAAAGATGCACAGAAAACCAAGATACTGTACCATTTCCTTCAATTTGACAGTCACAGGTCAATTTAAGATATGGGCCATTTAGCCATTGATTTTTCTATTTTTCACTTGTTGGAGCTTTCAGGGGATTTAAGCAGCTTGAAGGCCTCAAAATTTCTTACAAATTCAATGATGAACCATATGCACCAGATACCTTGTCGGCTGCCTTACTATAGCCAAGTTGCGCCAGTTTCCCTTGCTTGAATTTCCCTTGGATTTTGAGTGACTTGCATTAATTTGTAAATTCTTACCAGAAGTACACATCCAATTATAACTTATCACTTACAAATTACTTACAGTTGTCATTTTTATCTGTTGAAATTTCTGAGACGTCACAGGTCACAAGGTGTGTTGAATTGAAGGAAATGGTAAAGTATGAAGATTGAGCTATGAGATTCATATTCTACTTCGATTCATAATTTCATATCCAACATTAACTCCAAAGTCCAAGTAGAACAAGTAAGTATTCAAACGACCTCAAGCGCGATGTAGATAGTTTCGAGAGTAGGGAATGCCGCTGCCTAAAAGTGGGTTAGTTCTCAAATTTCACACATAATTCAAGTCCGAATACTCACTCCAGTCAAAACGAACAAAGATGCCGTCACCTGAGCCAAATCACCGGCCTCCAAAAACGAAGGAATAGTGACTGTGTAGTTCTGGTAACGATTGGTGCCAACAAAGGTCGGGACGAAAGGCCCATTGTAGAAGACGTCTCCTAGTCCTGTCTCTGTTCCAGGACAGGCATTGTTGAAACACTGGGAAATCCCAAGTGCGATACCTACATCCTCAAACTGGCTGTTGGTGTCCTGTAGTAAGCAATCTGTTCAGTGGATAGCAATAGTATGGAAAGAATAGATAGTTACACCCTGGAAAACCGAGATTAGTACGTTCTCTCCCGGAACGACTTGGGTCAAGTTCTGAGGAGCGCCGAAAAACGGGACCTGAGCCATGACGGACGTGACAGCAAGTCCTGCGAAAGTCAATGAGCAAAAGAATCGCATATTGGCTAACTGGTTTGAGTATCTGAGAGCTGCTTATAGCTTGGAGATGATAGCAGTAGTACTTAGTGAGAGACCTTTTATACCATGGTCGGGAACAGAAGATCCCCGTGGAAGTTAAACGAAAAGCCTGTAGTGTCGGATAGGTTGTTTGTTTATCGGAGAAATAAGCCCGACGACGTTGAACAGATATTATATAGAGTGCTGGACGGAATAATTGCCTGAATACCAATAATCGGACATGAAAATACAATCATTTGACACAAGTACTCAATTGAGAGCCATTTATGATTGTGAGCGGTGTGGCTGAGCCAAGCCACAGTTACTAGAAGATGCCTAGGAGTCGTTCTTCCTGTAATCTTGATGTAGTTTACTTTTGATGCAATCTACATTCCTCATTCTATTTCCGACATGAGTTTAGAAATTTAACGGCTTCCTCGCCGCATCAAGTTATTTGGCTTGGTGGCGCTTTCCCAAGCTAAGCTTGGCAATGGCCAAGCACGATCGGACAACCCTCAAGCCGCTGAGTACGGGTGTGCTGTCTAGCTGTGTCCTATTAGACCGGACGTCAATTATACTGAATATGAATTGTCTGGAAACGGCGGGAACTTGGGTTCGGTTCATTTCCTTGTCGTCCAGGGTTTTGACTGCAGCACCTCCATAAGATGAAGCATCCACATCTGCATCGACATCACAATCACCTACAACCTCAAACCCTCCGTCCTCAACATTTAGCACCTTAACTACCTTATCTTTAACTTCACCTTCATCAAGATCGATATCTGATTCACAGTCCACTACCTCCGCTTTGAAAGAAGGGAAGGAGTCGAGGATAGACGGCTTGAGCACATTACTCGGAAGAGCGATAGGTCTGCGGGATTTGCGGAAGGTAGATTTGGAGGATTGCCAAAGGTGGAGGCGATGAGGGTGTGGAGAAAGAGATAATTCGTTCAAAGACTCCTTGTTGGCACAAGCAGTGCAATGCCTCTAGTGCTGATGCAGTACTGAGGTTTCGTGGGGTCGATCTACCTCCACGGCACATACTGTATCTTTTCGACCGTTAGTTTGCAAGGTGTTACACATTATGGTGTGAACCTACTTTTTTCTTAGTTCGTTTCCTATACTTATATGGTAAGGCTGGAAAAGCTGTATAAGGAAAGCAGTTTGTCTTGTTATGCGTTATATGTTCCGAAATCCCTTAGCTCGTGGGGTTGCCACGCTCTCACTGACTCTGGTTCAGAAACTCCGCATGCAACTTCTTCTGCCCCTCATACAGTACTCCTTCTTGAGAGCATACCGTAAACGCATCAGAGCAAACGTCAAAGATAACTTGATTCAATATGGACACACATTTCTTCAACCCTCCCTCCATAGTCACAGTCGTCACATAGCCAGATTTCCGAGACTGCCACCCAACTCCATGCACTAACCCAAACCCGTCCGGCGTCCGGCCACTTGACAATAGTGTTTGCAGATCGGATGGAGGGTGTTAGACCGTCGCTTTTACATAAAGTTGAAGCGTATTGAAAATGAAAGTGAAGGATCGGACTCGGAGTGCTCTGATCCATGAGGCGCAGCTGTCAGTGTCACTCTTACATGCTCGGATCTAAAATTGGTATCAGTCAGTTTATAAGGACCTAGTGTCACTTTAGTTCATCTCAAAAGCCCACTTCTACCTTATTACTCTGCTCTTTTGGATTTCTCATTGAAGCTCCCAGTGATCACTGATTAAGTACACAGTACGTTCATTCCTATTGAATATATGGATAGCCATTGATGTTCAAGCTTATTGGTTTCTACAAATGCTATCTAAATTTTTCCTGATTTTTTCTCTCGCCAATTAAACTTCTCCCTCTAATTTATTCGATTTTATTACACTTTTTTTTCTCTGGTGATATGTTTTGTTGCAACTCTATTGTCATCAGCCTTGATTGCCGGTATGCATATATTGCCATTAACCTTTAAATTTGTTAGCTCATTAAACCTAGGGTACCTGAGGGAGCATCAAACAAGAATTTGAACTTCAGTATTCTGCAGGAAATTTGAATAATGGCAGTGAGTCCAACTTTGGTCAAACTACACATCACATCCGAGTCATATATACTGATAAGAGATATGAGATGGAGAGAACATCGGGCCACTCTACACATGATAATGATGAGTGTACTGAACTTCAAAGGGCCAGCAACATGTCATTGGAGCAACCTGAAGCAGAAGTAGGTGGTACCATGCTGTACATGCAGCATATCAAACATCTACTAACAATTCCATGGCAGATAATGAGTGATACCTCTCTCAATGTAGAGGATCAAGAGGAGCTTGAGAAGGCATTGACCCTGTTAACTTTGCCATTGGACAAGAATGAGGCAGTTACTGAGCTGCACCATAGTGGGTTGAGGGAACCTATGTCTTTTATGGAAACAATAGAGAAAGTGTGTTTCAATTTGCAGAGGGACACTGTATACATCACTGATGGAATGTGAGTAGGTGAATGAGTTAAACAAGGCAGCATTGCAATTGTCACAGTCTTTTCAACAGTCAGGAGACATACTGCAAATTGAAAACAGTGTTCAACTCTGGAGGCAAGCAGTTGAACTCATACCTAATGGTCATGCCGACAAGCCTGTTCTGCTCACCAACCTTGGCTATGCTTATCAGTTACAATTTGGCCATCTAGGAGACCTTGGTGACATAGAGAATGCCATAGCAGCCCTGAAGCAGGCAATTGAACTCACTCCTGATGGTCATGCTCGAAAGCCTCAACAGTTATGTAACCTTGGCAGTGCTTATGAGGCACAATTTAACCATCTGGGAGAGCTTAATGATATAGAGAGTGCCATTGTGGCCCTGAAGCAGGCAATTGAACTCACTCCAGATGGTCATGCTGAAAAGCCTGCCCGGTTGAGTAACCTTGGCAGTGCTTATTGGTCACGATTTAACTCTCTGGGAGAGCTTAATGACATAGAGAGTGCCATGGTCACCCTGAAGCAGGCAGTTGAATTGACTCCTGATAGTAATGTCAATAAACCCAGCTTACTCAATAACCTTGGGACTGCTTATCGATCACGATTTAGCCATCTGGGAGAGCTTAGTGATATAAAGAGTGCCATTGTGGCCCTGAAGCAGGCAATTGAACTCACTCCAGATGGTCATGCTGAAAAGCCTGCCCGGTTGAGTAACCTTGGCACTGCTTATCTGTCACGATTTGATCATCTGGGAGAGCTTAATGATATAGAGGATGCCATTGTGGCCTTGAAGCAAGCAGTTAAACTCACACCCAATAGTCATGTTCATAAGCCTCCCCAGCTGAGTAACCTTGGCATTGCTTATCATTCACGATTTTCCCATCTGGGAGAGCTAACTGACATAGAGAGTGCCATTGTGGCCCTGAAGCAGGCAATTGAACTCACTCCTAATGGGCACGCCAAGAAATCTGGCTGGCTCAGTAACCTTGGCAATGCTTATCAAGCCCGATTTTGCTATCTGGGAGAGCTAAGTGACATAGAGATTGCCATTATGACTCTGAAGCAAGCAGTTAAGCTCACTCCTGATGGTCATGCTGATAAGCCTCCCCAGTTAAGTAGCCTTGGTAGTGCTTATCAGTGCAGGTTTAACTATCTGGGAGAGCTTGGTGACATAAAGAATGCTATTGTGGCCCTGAAGCAGGCAGTTAAACTCACTCCTGATGGTCTTGCCAATAAACCAGGCCGACTCAATAACCTTGGCAATGCTTATCAGTCACAATTTAGCCATCTCTGGGAGCTTAGTGATGTAGAGAGTGCCATTGTTGCCCAGACACAGGCAGTTGAACTGACACCTGATGGTCATGCTGATAAACCTGGCTACTTGAGTAATCTAGGCAATTCATATTGGTCACGATTTGGCCATCTACGAGAGCTTAGTGACATAGAGAAAACCATCATTGCCCAGAAGCAGGCAGTTGAACTCACACCTGCTGGTCATGCTGATAAACCTGGCTTCTTGAGTCATCTTGGCAATGCTTATTGGTCTCGATTTTGCCTTTTGGGGGAGCTCAGTGACATAGAAAGTGCCATTGTGATGAGTAAGCAGGCAGTTGAACTCACACCTGATGGTCATGCTGATAAGCCTCGTTGGTTGCGAAACCTTGGCAATGGTTATCAGTCACAATATGACCATTCTCACAATAAAGTTGACCTTGATTCTGCTCTATCTGCATTCCAAACAGCTAGTCTACTTCCATCTGGTAAACCTCATGTTCAACTAGATGCTGCAGTAAAATGGTCCAGACTCTGTTCAACTCCAGCCTTGGCTGTACAAGCATATACAAGATTTTTTGAGTTAATCCCTCAAATTGTCTGGCTTGGGCAAACAGTCAGCCACCGCTACAAGGAACTACCCAATATAGGAAAGGTCATTGGGGAAGCAGCTGCTACTGCAATTTCTGCAGGAATTCTGCCACTAGCAGTTGAGTGGCTGGATGAAGGTCGCAGTATCAACTGGGGGCAGATCCTTCAGTTGCGGTCAGCATTAGATGATCTCCATCATCGGCATCCTCAAATTGCAAAGGAGTTGGAGATGGTAGCTCGGGTGCTTCAAAATGCAGGGACATCCACCAAAAATAACTCTGACCCTGTGGTCTCGGGAATCAAGCAAGCAGCTGTTGAAGAAGAAGCACAGAAGCATCGTAGGATGGCTGTTCGGTATGACAAGCTTGTGGAACAGATCAGGGGCCTGGATGGTTTCACCAGCTTCTTGAAGCCAAAGAAATTGTCTGAGCTAGCTTCTGCTGCCGCACATGGACCTGTTATCATTGTGAATGTTGATGAGCGCCGGTGTGATGCACTCATTCTGTGTTCTTCTGGGGCCATCATCCATGTTCCTCTCCGAACATTTTCCCTGAAGCAAGCACATCAGTTGCACTTAAAACTGCTCTCATCACTTCATACCAATGGTGTTCGCTTTGACCGTAATGGTGATCGTGCTACACGACCAGCATCAGGAGATAACGATGACCATTTTGCATTGATTTTGAAAGTCTTATGGTTGAATGTTGTGCAGCCAATTCTATCCAAGATTGAAGATGTGGTAATATTATTTTTTGATTTACCTTTACTATACTTACTCTGATATTTCTCCATTATAGTTATTTGAATCTGCAGAAGATATCATACCTCATATTACATGGTGCCCAACAGGTCCACTTACTCTTCTCCCACTTCATGCAGCAGGGATATATGGTGGTCCAACAGAGAGAAATATCAATATTTCTGATTTTGTGGTATCCTCATATACCACAACCTTGAGAGCCTTGATTAGCTCTGTTCCTGAATTCAAACAACATCAGGCCAAAGTCCCCACTGTTCTCATTATCTCACAACCAAATACACCTGGACTGTCACCCCTACCTGGCACTGTGGAAGAGGCAAGAGTCATCCAAAAATATAGTTCAAATGCACATACTTGTCATCTCAATCATGATGCAGCAACTGCTGAGGCTGTTATGCATGAAATGAGCAAGTATGATTTTATTCATTTTGCTTGCCATGGAATCCAGGATACCCAGGATCCACTTGACAGTGCATTTGCCCTGTATGATCAGAGACTAAAGCTCAAAACATTGATGTCCTTGTCCTTGAGCAATGTACAGCTTGCAGTCCTTTCTGCATGCCAGACAGCCACAGGAGATGAAAACCTCCCTGAAGAAGCTGTACATCTTGCAGCTGGTATGCTTGCAGTAGGTTATCCAAGTGTCATTGCTACACTGTGGTCTATTGGGGATAAGGAAGCCCCTATAATTGCTGATAAAGTCTATGCAAATCTTCTAGGACATTCTGGTCAAAAGAAATCAAAAATGACTCCAGCATATGCACTACATGAAGCCACAAAGAATCTACGCAAGGAAGTTGGTGAAACCAATTTTGTAAAATGGGTTCCCTTTATCCATCTTGGAGTTTAGAAGTGTTTGGTTTCTTCCAAGTTTCTTCACTGATTTCTGGTTCTGTTTTGCATTGGTTTTGCAATTTTTTTCAATTCTTGCACCTAAAATTTAGTCATTCTTTTATGATTGACTGGTCTAAACTAGTCTGTGATTTTTTTGCACTGTGTTTGTCCAGATTTTTTACCTCAAATTCTTGTAAGTATTCAACTACTCCCAAAGTCTGCTAAATGGACAGTACATACCTCAAAATTTCCCATTCAGCTTGTATTCAACTACTTGATCCCTTATGTATAAATGAATCTATTTGCAAGTATTGAGGTCTCATTATTGTTAACTGCTAGTAGTTGGTCAGACCAAGTCAGTAGCCAGTCCCACCCTTTGTATGAATAAAGATGACTCCAAGTAACCACTCATTCTGGGGTACACTGCCTGATGATTATTCAAGCTTCGTTCTATGCACTATAAAAAGACCCAACATGATGAATACAAAACAACTTTGAGCTAACTAACACTGGAATTTGAGCTTGATTCGCGATATCGCTTCTGCACTCTGATTATTGCTAGGTCATAGTTGACTGTTGTGGTCATAGAAGTGAGATTGGGATTGGGACGTGTAATGTATAATGTGTACAGCTAGACGTAGCAGCAGCAGCAGTTCTAGGCTGACGGCTGAGTTTGCTTCTGCATTGTTACTTGCGCTGAGATGATGCCTGTGAACGAGATGAAAAGGGGTGGATCGAGATAGGGACAAAGGAGGTAATGAAGGAGGTCAAGATGGACAATGAGACCAGCGCCTCCATGGCTCGAGTTTCGAAGGTGGTCGGTTGACCGAATGGTCCCCTACTACTCGCACTAGTGCGCCGAGAGGAATGGGCCTCATTGGGGCCTGTTTCAGAATGGAATGGGGAAGCTAAGCCGACTAGTATCCTTAGGAGTATCTACTGCAGAGGGGGGGGGGAGCAAAGTGGAGGGAACAATCCCAAGACAAATCCGCTAGGTTAACTTGACGGTCTTGACTATCCCATCCGTATGTTTGCACTCTATGCCTTGTACAACTCCTGGTTGACGAGCTGAACACAGGAGAAGTGACTGAACGTGCGTCGTCAGCACACAGAAAACCAAAATATAACACAAGTAATATATCACTCACATAGTCGTGGTGTAAAGACCGCATGTAAAGATCGAGACTTACAGTATCTGCGAGGAGGGGCTGTGATTACATTGACCCGAGGAAATGTCGACTGACAGCGGGTATTACTTCTTTTTCCTTCGCACTCTTCCTGGACTTGTTTCTCTTATGTAGTCAAAGCGCTCTTAGATCTCCTTTGTCCATATACGCTTGCTATTTTAGTGGTTGATTCCATAACAATGAAAATTAGCAAGAGTGGTCCAGATATAAAGGAAGAACGCGTGTCGTCGCAGTTCAAGTCAAAAGAAATTTTCGGCGCTTGGACACTGTGGCGCTTGGTTGCTCATCCCAATCCCCTTTCTATTCTTATCTCCCATCCCTCGGGCCTGTTCTCCATTGAATACCCTTCCTTCACTCCATTCGATCTGCAAAAACGATTTTCAAATCTTGGTACTGTCATAGCTTTGGATTAATGGAACGGAAGCGCGAGGAGGTTTAGATATGTACTCTTGGGGATTTGAAGAACTGTTTGTGTATCTGTGTCAGTTCATAACCGGGTAATATCGCCGTGGAATTCTGCGCTGAGATGGTTATGGTTATTTGTAGGCCTCTCAACACAGCGGAACGACATATAAAGGCGTATTAGTCAAGTAAAGGCGTATTAGTCAAGCTAAGCCGGACTAGAAAGGTACGTGCTTCTCCCTAGGTTTCTTTCTTCCTAACTAGTTCACAGACTATCCACCTGAAAAAAACTCACCTCCGGTAGATTAACCGGAATCCAATCCCTCAACATGTCGCCCATCACTGCCTCACCCTGCTTCCCTGCCTATTCCAGCATGGAAGGTTATAGGATCGTTAGGACTATGCAGATGAGCCCGGGAAAGCCTTTGGCTTTACCGGCTGTCAATGGTAATGCTAACGAGGGAACTATGGGTATGGTCAAGGAGTCTTTGAACGAATGGAAGCGCAAACTGGAAAAGGAAGGAACTGGATACCATAGCCAGAACGCGCACGATCGGCGTAATGAGCTTGAATGGGACGTACAGTACGGGTGTAATTTTGGGTGGGGATGAAGGAGACTAGTCCTCCTGAACATCCTGATCCTAAACCCAAAAGCTCGAACATTGTACCCATACCCGCTTCGTCGCCTGCTTTACGTGCTAAGAATCCACCTCCACTTACATCCTCTCCATCTCAAACCTTCTCCTTCTTCTCGGAACGCACCCAAACGCTCTCATTCCTCAGCTCATTCCTCTTCTCTTCCAACACCCACACTTCACTTGTGGACTGGGACTCGGACATCGATCTCGATGAACTTGCTGAAGCCAATGTAATCGAAGCACCTAATGCCGATGCAGACGACGGCGCGGTTGCTCCTCGCGAGGTGGATGTTGATATGGGTCTGGAGCCTCCTCCACCATATGGAGGTGTTGCTGCTGCTGTCAAAAATGAGGATTCGGAATCCGACGACTCCTGTACTAAATCCGAATCCGAATCTACCTTCCACGAATCCTACTTTCAGTTCCCCAACCACAGACCCTCACAGACCTCATATTCCACGAACGAACTCCTGCCTCGCGAACACTCTACCCGCGGACTGGTACTCGGATATCGTTATCCACAAAGCTGAAGCGAATGAAGTCAAAGTGCGCTGAACGGTCGTTCTTCGCGAACTGCGGAGGTAGACCAGGCAAGGAGAAACAACTCGGACAACTCGGACTCAGAATCCATACCCCCCGCCTCCGCCACTGACGACATAGAAATGGAAACTACTGAAGCAATGTCCGCAGCTACGGCCTCCTCCCGAAAGTGTCTATAAAGTGCGTTTCTTTCGTTCTCTTTTCGTTATTTATCGATATCTAAATAACGTTTCTCCAGGCGGAACGTCCCTCCTAAACCACTTCGAACTCAATCTGGATCTGGACGATGACTTAGTTCCAACCTCTTTACATTATGATTGGCATTGCTTGTCGTACTGTTTCTTAAACCGTTTGGATTTGAGCGGGCTTAGAATGTGCGTTTGCGTGTTGCTTGGACGATGGAGCCTTGACGGTGTGGGCTGGAGATCCCCGACTCCCGACTCCAGTTCCCTCAAACTCCCTCCGACTCCGTTGTGCTTCCCACGACGTGTTTTCACCGACATCCCATTCTGTCGGCAATGGATAAAGCCGAAATTCCTAGCCTGCGACGTAGACCCACTACCAACAACCACTATTCGGCGAATCAGCGTGATACCCATACCTTGCACGACAACGATAACAACCACCTCCTGTAAACAAATGCAAGCAACCCAAGCAACCCAAGCACTCACCTCGAGCCCAAGAAACCTCTGTTCTTCCTCTCTATCCCCATTGTCACCGTTCTACACCCCTCACCCCTTCGCAAATCAACCAACGATAGGAGGATACCAAGGTCGTGTTGACCAGGGGGTAGAAGAAGAGGCGGGTAAGATTGGGAGGAGGAGAGGGGAGTAGGGAAGGGAGAGGATGCTTATTGCACATGTATATGTACGCTGTACGCATTTTTCTATATCTTACTCTCAAAACGAACATTTAATGAATCGGTCTAACCAACTGCGTCGCTCGCCATGGTTCCTTGCAGCCTAAGCCATTCGGATTCCACCTACTCCGTATCCCTTACCACAAGTTCAAGTTCAAGTCCGAACTCGAAGTCTATCCCAGCGTCGGCTTCAACCGCAGGTTCAATCTCCATTACAATCTCCCTAATCCGCCAAGTCTATGTCAAAATCAAAGGACAAGGCCGTATGGAAAAGAGCTGTTATTGGGCAAGGACGTGGGCATCCTTTTCTGGTCTGGGAACCCCGAATTCTTCCATTCAACGGTCGACGAAACGCGATTCTGGGAAGTTGAACCTTTTCGAGTATCACCTCCCTTTCGTTGTAACTTCGTCCGCCTTCGGTGTTATAGTCCCTCTGATATGCGAATTACTTGGGTACTACTTGGTGGTGATAATGAATAATCTATTTATCGTCTCCCATGAAGTCCACGCTCGCTTGCACTCCCGCTTTTCCTATGCGTTCCTTTCGCCCCCCGGGAGTCCGTCTCGAGACGTCTTATCCCACAGATCCCACAAGTTGGGCATCGCCAGTCAATTAATTGACCAAGTTGAAGTTCATGCTTTCCGTCATTCATTCCGATCGCGACAATGTTGACGTCTATAGCTATACATCATTTCAGCTTCAGTTCTCCGCTTAACAGCCTGTATATTCATGAGTGCAGCACGCCTACTGGTAAATATTCGCTGTCCCAGCCCAATCTCACGTCACCTAGCCGAGACTTATAAACATTCGTTCACATTGCTTTTCTCACTGGTGGAGATAATGAGTCAAGTCTTTCGGACATTCAAAAAAAATTAGTTTCTAATCTTTTTGGATTTGTCAAGTTATCCTACGAAAGTAAAGTTGTACTGCTACAGTGCTATACAGAATGCGAATGTCAAAGCAAGCAAGATACATGTACAAATGATAAAAGCGTTGAGTACGTGCATACAACAAATGCGGAATGGAAGTAAGCTTAGTCTATGGAACCATTTTTGGTGTCTCCTATATATGTAGCAATTGGACCGATAAAATATTGCACGGTCATTCGATGATGATGAATGAAAGCGAATGAAAGCGAAGCATAATGATGTGCTGGATAGATGGAAATGTTCAAGTTTTCTTGGACCTTGTGCAGCTGCTCGCCCTCTTCTTCGCCCTAAATATCTGGAATCGTACTGATAACGAAACTGCGAGCCACTGCTTTTTCATCGTCTGTGAGTAGCTCTCTGTATGATGAGAGCTTTCGACTACTTCTGCTCCGTTATCATGTCCCTGCTCCGAGCCGATATCCTCAGGATCGGTATAGTCGTCATATGAGCTGAAGTCGAGCTAGATGTAGACCCGACTGAGTGACGGCGAAATTTCTTTGGTAATAGATGATGATGATGATGAGGCTTGTCATCAAATACAGATGTATAAGGGGGAGGACGGCAAAAGGTGAGGAATATGATGAGGGTGAGGAGGATGATGATGATGATGATGATGATGATGAATAGGGTGTTGAGGAGCTGTACGAACCGGAGGCGGATGTAGGGTAGTCTCGCATATAATTGGATTGTGATGAGCGAGGTCGCCACGAGGACTTTCGGCGATGATACTGCTGTGCCCGCGATTCTTCTCCTCCAATTCGTCATCCTCATCTTCCTCCCATTGTGATCTCGACGATAGAATCTGATACTCTCCTCCCGCGTCTGCTTTTCCCTATTCCAGTCGAATAGACTGGGAAATAATGGAAATCCGGGTCGTGCATCTCTCCACGACGGTCAATGTATGCCTTTGCTTGCTCTGAAGAAGAGCTCGAGTGGTAGGACGGGTCCATAAGACGAAAGATGTCTGCGTTAGCCAGCTCGATAGAATGTCTGGAAAGCTTCATGAGGAAGGGTAGTGAGGCGGTTAGTTCCTTGAAAGAAATCTTCCGACCTTTATATACCGTTCCCCTTCGAAGAATCACCCATATCGGATGAAAGTTTGGAAGTACGGTTGGTTCGGAAAGACATTTTGAGTCAATCATCTCATTTCCGGATTGTAAGCGCAGAATTGATAAGCTCCTTTTTGTCAGCCAAGTTTTGTTGGATCCTATAATCTCCTTCGGGCCGAGCAATTGTTGCGGGTTGAATCGAATTTCTTCTAGATTGGTCCTAGAGAATTTCGTCCTTGGAGCTGGTTTGCCCTCCACAAGACATCTTGAGGAGAAACGGAGAAACATGAGATGGAGGCTCAAAATCGATAGGCCGAGTGTGGCGGTGGAAAATCCACAACCTGAAGTGTTCAGGTTTCTCTCGCGGTATCAAACCTCCGACACGCTGATTTATGCGCATAACACGGACGCGTACCACCTGATTCCAATTCATACAACTTTGCTTCAGTCTTCTTGTAGATAAGATCTATTCCGCATCTTTTCGGCTTCGTCGATCTTCTGGGACTGCCATTGGAATCGGAATGGAGAGAGAGAGAGAGGAATGGGCGTAAGTCGAATCCTACAAAGCCGGATAAAAGGAAATGTTGCTATCGGATGCTCGGATGCAACAATGCAGACATAATACTCATACTCACGATTATAATCTGGAGAGTACGATTCCTATGAGAAAGCAGAGTGCAGCCTACACATTCGGCGATGTGTTTTGGTGACCAAGAATACTGAAATCTGTTGGCAAGTCTTACGGCAAGCACGTGTTGGGTAAGTGCTGTTGCTGACCTGCAGAGCATTCAAGTGCTATCTTGATGCATTCTGCAGTTCTCAGTCAACAGCGATGAACGACCCACCTCGTCAGCTTGAACATATATAATGTTCCTTCGCAGTTGGCTTGAATTCCGCGGCAGGCGTGGCATCGAGGAAACTACTACTTATGCAAAGATGGAAAAAGAAGCGTAAAATCATCGCCGAACACGAGTCTCGTGCGGACCTCGTCATCACACACCAATCTAATATTGCGACGAACCTACCCTCACATCCCGCCTCGCCGGTTTGCGTAGGCCCTCACCATCAACCCCTACATCCATCATCATCTCATTCATCCCACCCTCGGACACTCATATCCTCACCCCATAACTTTGGCCGTCCTCCCTTATAAATCTGATATTGAGGGACCAAGGCTATACATCACTATCATCTATTACCAAAAAGAATTTCGCCGTCACTTCAAGTGCGGATCCTAGCTCGAACTTCAGTCATAACGACTAACCGATCCTGAGGATATCGGGCTCGAGCAGGGACATGATAACGGGCAGAAATAGTCGAAAGCTCTCATCATACAGAGAGCTACTCACAGACGATGAAAAAGCAGTGGCTCCGTTTCGTATCAGTACGATTCCAGATAATTTAGGGCGAAGAAGAGGGCGACAGCAGCTGCACAAGTCAAGAAGACTTGAACACTTCCATCTATCCACACACTCATATGCCTGGCTTTTCAATTCGCTTCTTTCATTATCATTATCATGACTCGTGACCACATATTTTTATCGCCAATAGTCTCACTATAGGAGACACCAAAAACGGTTCCATAGACTTCTTCATTCCATTTGTTGTATGCACGTACTCAACGCACCATGTTATCTTGGCTTGCTTTGACATTCGCATTCTGTATAGCACTGTAGCAGTACCACACTTACTTTCGTAGGATAACTTGACAAATCCAAAAAAAAGATTAGAAACTATATTTTTTTAATGTCCGAAAGACTTTGACTCATTATCTCCACCAGTGAGAAAAGCAATGTGACAACGAATGGTTATAAGTCTCGGCTACGGTGACGTGAGATTGGGCTGGGACAGCGAATATTTACAGCAAGGCGTGGCTGCACTCAGGAATATACGGCTGTTAAGCGAAAAACCGAAGCTGAAGATGAACGTACATAGACGTCAACATTGTCGCAATCGGAATGAATGACGGAAAGCATGAACTTGGTCAATTAATTGCCTGGCGATGCCCAACTTGTGGGATCTGTGGGATAAAGACGTCTCGAGACGGACTCCCGGGGGCGAAAGGAACGCATAGGAAAAAGCGGGAGTGCAAGCGAGCGTGACTTCACGTGGAGACAATAAAATAGATTTTTATTATCGCCACCAAGTAGTACCCAAGTAATTCATTTCGAGGGAATATAACCGAAGGCGGGTTCCAACGAAGGGTCGAAAGGTTCAACTTCCCAGACGCGTCTGTCGTCGACCGTTGATGGGGTTTTGGTGGTTCCCCAGAAAAGGATGCCACCGTCCTTGCAATTTTCCATACGGCCTTGTCCTTGATTTTGACATAGACCTTGGCCGGATTAGGGAGATTGTAATGGGGATTGATCTGAACCTGCGGCTGAAGCCGACGCTGGGGTAGACTTCGAGTTCGGACTTGAACTTGAACTTGTGGTAAGGGATACGGAGTAGGTGGAATCCGAATGGCTTAGGCTGCCAGGAACCATTGGCGAGCGACGCAGTTGGTTAGACCGATTCATTAAATGTTCGTTTTGAGAGTAAGATATAGAAAAATGCGTACAGCGTAATATACATGTGCAATAAGCATCCTCTCCCTTCCCTACTCCCCTCTCCTCCTCCCAATCTTACCCGCCTCTTCTTCTACCCCCTGGTCAACACGACCTGGTATCCTCCTATCGTTGGTTGATTTCGCGAAGGGGGTGAGGGGTGTAGAACGGTGACAATGGGGAGTAGAGGAGGAAGAACAGAGGTTTCTTGGGCTCGAGGTGAGTGCTTGGGTTGCTTGGGTTGCTTGCATTTGTTTACAGGAGGTGGTTGTTATCGTTGTCGTGCAAGGTATGGGTATCACGCTGATTCGCCGAATAGTGGTTTGTTGGTAGTGGGTCTACGTCGCAGGCTAGGAATTTTCGGCTTTATCCATTGCCGACAGAATGGAGATGTCGGTGAAAACACGGTCGTGGGAAGCACAACGGAGTCGGAGGGAGTTTGAGGAACTGAGTCGGGAGTCGGGGATCTCCAGCCCACAGCGTCAAGGCTCCATCGTCCAAGCAACACGCAAACGCACATTCTAAGCCCGCTCAAATCCCAAACGGTTTAAGAACAGTACGAACAGCAATGCCAATCATTAATGTAAAGAGGTTGGAAACTAAGTCATCGTCCAGATCCAGAGATTGAGTTCGAAGTGTTTAGGAGGGACGTTCCGCCCTGGAGAAACGTTATTTAGATATCGATAAATAACGAAAAGAGAACGAAAGAAACGCACTTTTATAGACACTTTCGGGAGGAGGCCGTAGCTGCGGACATTGCTTCAGTAGTTTCCATTTCTATGTCGTCAGTCGCGGAGGCGGGGGGTATGGATTCTGAGTCCGAGTTGTCCGATTGTTTCTCCTTGCCTGGTCTACCTCCGCAGTTCGCGAAGACACCGACCGTTCAGCGCACTTTGACTTCATTCGCTTCAGCTCTTGTTGATAACGATATCCGAGTACCAGTCCGCGGGTGATGTGTTCGCGAGGCAGGAGTTCGTTCTGGAATATGAGGTCTGTGAGGGTCTGTGGTTGGGGAACTGGAAAGTAGGATTCGTGGAAGGTAGATTCGGATTCGGATTTAGTACAGGAGTCGTCGGATTCCGAATCCTCATTTTGACAGCAGCAGCAACACCTCCCATATTGGTGGAGGAGGCTCCAGACCCATATCAACATCCACCTCGCCCCCGAGGAGCAACCGCGGCCCGTCGGTCCTGCCCATTCGGCATTAGGTGCTTCGATTACATTGGCTCAGGCAAGTCATGGAGCATCGGATGCGCCAGTCCACAAGTGAAGTGTGTGTGTTCAGCTATTCGGTGGCATAGAGAAGAGGAAATGAAGCTTTCGAACGAAAAAACACACTCTTCAACGATTCAGGTAAAATTATGAAGAGTCTGTACCATTGCGAGGATGACAGGCGCCTATGATTCAGGGTTCAGAATTGGTACGTTAAATAATCTATTCTTCATCGTATCTTTGCCACGCTCCAATTCCTCAAATCGACGCAAAGCTGCCAGCCCGACCACTGTGTAGAGAAGTTAGATGTTGACCAGGTGGTCAGAGTTGAAGTCGGGGATTTAGGGCGGGGCTCAAACGTCGAGATTGTGTTGATGTAGGAGTGGGTGTGCGTTGAAAGACCGATTTTGCTTCTGGTTCGGGTGATATCGAAATTCTCATTCCTCCGGCTTCCTTCACTTTCCCTACCCTATTACCTCTTAATTAGGTGCACTCAAGCATGTATCGCAGTGGCCGAGAATTGCATATGTGTGTAGACAGTTCTCGCCACTCTGCCTAATAGACCTCCTCTCCTTACTTGAACCACCGCACGCCTCGGCTCTGTCTGAATCTGGTCAGGCTGCCTAACGTGTTTACGAAGACTCGGGGGATGCTTACTGTACATTTACAGGCGTTCTCAGGTGGTCCAAGTGCTTACCAAGATGGCAATAGAGGATTCATAATCCAGTCTTCCCGAGCGCTGTGACGACTCAACGACTCAGAACACGGTGCCGCAGTGATACTGATTTCTAATCCACTAGTCCCTCTTGATGATCACGCTGTACAATTAGCCCAATGAAGATGCTTCAGCTATAACTAGCCATCGGATCTACCATCTCTTGAACCTTCCGTCGGAATGGGAGGAATGCATCGGGACTAAGGAGAGTGGTAAGTGAGATGGCAATTTCGCGATCGCTTTATTTAATGGCCAATTAAAATCTCTAGAAGGTCGAAGAGGAAGCGTGTTGAACGAATTTCAAGAGCGATAGATTAATCAAAGATCGTTACCAGTAGCTACATATACCAGGAACTTATAAATTGTTTAGCCGAGACCCCTTGCGATGTCCTCTACATCATCCCTCTGCTCTGGCTCAGGCTCGCCACTCCCAGCCGCTCCCCCACCAACTTACCGCGAATCCTCCCCTCCCCCATTCTACACCCTGACCGCCTCCTCCTCCGAAGAGATCCTCGAAACTACCCGTGTTTATAACACCCCTACTGGTTCACTTTACTGCGAAATGTCATTGCGGGACACTCAAGTTGATCATGCATGAACAGAGAGAGGATGTGGATATTCCGGTGTATCATAGACAGGGACTTATTAGAGGAACGATTTCGCATTCGAGGCCGGAGGAGACGTGTGGGATTGTACAGGTTTATCTGAAGGTTAGTAGTTATCGTCGCTTGTGTTTTCGGATCAACACCGAACAGCAAGTTCTAACTGGATATGTATCTGTTATCCTATATTCTGTACTAGATCGAAGGAAAACTCGTCAGTTACCCAATCATCTCAATCTACTTTCATTACTGATTTTTGAATAGAAAATGAACGCCATCGGAGAAAAACCAGTTTCAACCTCGTTCAAATTCCTCGATGAGACGCTCGAATTATGGTCTAAACGACGTCCCGACTCAGCTACCGCTAGCTGTGCTCCCGAGACGATATGCCCCCAGCATATGGATTTCGCCTACGTACTCCCAAAAACTTTTCGAGATCCAGAGTCTGGATCAGTGACTGGCGGAAATGAATATCCTCTCCCTCCGTCGCATGAGATTTGTATGATGAGTATACCTGGATTACAGTCACAATGTAAGTACTTACATTGGGCACAGTTTGTTCATTGGATTTTGACAAAAACTTAAACTCGGCTGTTCACAGGTGTATATAGAGTCAACGTGGTAATCGTTACCCGTGGCTCTTCATGGATACCTTTGAAGAGCACAACAACGTCAGTCGATGGTCGTTAGTCCATCCACCGAGTATGACTTATGGTTCTATTAGATTCCCCATCCCATTTAAATACCTACCTAGAAGTCGTCCTGCAGAACCTCCGTTGTCTCACAATGGCCATGACATTGGAGTCGATTATCCGTTGTTCCACGCAACGATCAAAAGGACACCTGAGCTCTGGCTCGAGACCAACGCAGTTCTTCAGCCGAGAGCTACGACGGGGTTGGCTCCCGTGGACGTCCAGGTAAATCTTTACTTGTACTATAGTTCTTGTTCGCCAATTTGCTCAACTCATGTATCTGTGTGCCAGTTATTCATACCCTCAGGACGAACATTCGGTCTGGCCGATAAAATCCCCTTTCATCTGCAGCTTACCGGACCAGCTGCCTCACTCAAAGCACTTTATTCACTTCTACCTGTAGACCAGGTCGCTAATGCCGGTTCCAGCAACAACTCGGGATCCCTTATCGCTTGTTCAAGTTCTATCCCAGCGACATCAGGCCCGAACCCAAAGTCTACAACAGCGTCGGCCTCAGTCTCAGGTTCAGGCTCAATCTCCATTACAATCTCCCTAAGCCGTCAAGTCTATGTCAAAATCAAAGACGAGGCTGTCTGGAAAAGCGTTGTGATTGGTCAAGGACGTATCCATCCTCTTCCTCCGCCATTTGACTCGGAGTACATCAACCTTACTAGTACTCAGAGTGGCACTACTGGTACCGTAGAAGAGAGGGAATACGACCCAGAGAGAATCGAAAATCTCGACGGTGCGGGGGAGGTAGAGTGTCGACCGGATATACATTTTGGGCATTTTCGATTCTGGGAGGTTGCGAGTCAAGGTACTGTATACTGTTCTTATTATCATTAAAGTCGAAGCATTTCGCTAACCTAGATATAACAGGACTACCTGATACTTCAAATAGGATCTCCGTCTCCGAAATCGACCAGCTTTCAAGACGGTGATCCCAAATTGCCGTTCTCGCCATTGAGAATGTCTGTCCCGGTCTTGATGGTTTCGGATAGCTATAGTGAGAGTGGTTGAGCGGTTGAATGGTTGGACGGTTGATTATGCGCATGGTGGGGACAGTGCACTGCAATACCGGTGCTTGTTTGATATACATATCTCAGATGGGTGCTGAATGGGACTCTGGATTATGGTCTGAGAGCGAATTTTTTCATCCAACTGTCGACGGAGGTGTTCCTCCACATCTAAGTTAAACCTCTCGGTCATCAACCCCGCTTTCTTTATAAATAACTTCGTTAACGCCTCCTTCGGTCTTACACTCCCCTGATGTGAATTACTTGGGTACTTTGGTGGCGATAAAATAATCTATCCCCTCCCATGAAGTCCATGCTCCTTTGCACTCCGCTTTTTCCTTATGCGATCCTTGCGATCCTTTCGTAGAGTCTCGTCTTATCTCACACCTCCCACAAGTTCGCAATCACGACGTCATTTCAGCTTCAGATATGAACGTATGAACAGCTCAACAAAAATTGCGCAGGCAATCCGCAGACGTCAGAGGACTGCGATTGCTTCCCGTATTGAGCGCAGCACGCCCACCGTTCAGAATGTCCCAGCCCAATTTCACTACCACGTCAGATATACTTATTCATAGAGACTTGTAGACATTCGTTCGCATTGCTTTTCTCACTTGGTGGAGATAATGAGTCAAGTCTTTCTTCATTAGCGATTCATTCACAAGTCTTTGTTCGGATAATTCTAATGGGAAACCCCCTTTCTGGGGTTTCTCGAGGGTTTCCACTAAATCGTTGTTAGGAAACCCTCCCGGGCACCGAACAAATGACCAATAGATAACGGTCTGACCCGAGCACAATAGTCAATAAGTCAATCGCTGTAATGAAATTATGACTAAGTAATACAAGAGTATATGTATTAATAACACTATAAAAATAAGAAGTCAATATGATCGATTGCAGCTCATGAAGCTGCAGCTTGGCTGGAAAATCTCAAGAGGCTAGTATGGCAAAAATCCCCCCAGAGCGGAAGCGGTGGGCTCTGAGCAATATCTATACCTACAAGGTGAATTAGTACGCTCATTGGATGGGCGCTTAGTATGGACCCCTGACACTCACATCCCTCAGGCTCAGCAGTTTGTTCCACTCACCAAGGCTCAAGAGAATTCAAGAGCATTCAACCTTGCTTCCTAAGCCGTTGCAAACGGCTCTCGACTTGGCTCGGCCTGGCAGCAAATCAGCTTGAGCCTTGGCTGCAACACTGTTCAAGCCGAATTTTGCCCGAGCTTCAATATACTGTAGTACTTACAACGTTCAAGCCTTGCACCTCCTTTGGAATCTTATCTCTCCGGAGGGCCGGCCATCGAAACCCTTGCCAAACCTGCCTTTTGTACCCAGAAAGGGGGTTTCCCATTAGAATTATCCTTTGTTCCTCAGGTCAAACATTTCAAAGAAAGTTTCAAATCTTTGGGGTTTATCAAGTTATCCTACGAAAGTAAAGTTGTACTGCTACAGGTAGGTAGGTAAACCGGCGCGGTCCCATTGAGAAACAGCCGTGCTATACAGAATGCGAATGTCAAAGCAAGCAAGATACATGTACAAATGATAAGTGCGTTGAGTACGTGCATACAACAAATGCGGAATGAAGAAGTCCATGAAACCGTTTTTGGTGTCTCCTATATGGAGCAAGTGGACCGATAAAATATTGCACGGTCATTGATGATGATGAAAGAGAAAGCAATTTGAAAGCAAGCATAATGATGTGGGGGATAGATGGAAATGTTCAGGTCTTTTTAGACCTTGTGCAGCTGCTCGCCCTCTTCCTCGCCCTGAATATTCGGAATCTTACTGATAACGAGACCACGAGCCACTGCTTTTTCATCGTCTGTGAGTAGCTCTCCGTATGGTGAGAGCTCTCGAATACCTCTGCTCCGCTACGGTGTCCCTGATCCGAGTCGATTTCCTCAGAACCGGTGTAATCGTCGCACGAGCTCAAGTCGAGGCTAGATGTATACCCAACCGAGTGACGGCGAAATCTCTTTGATAAGAGATAATGATGATGATGCTTGTCCTCAGATACAGATGTATAGGGGGAGGACGGTGGAGGTGAGGAATATGATGAGGGTGTTGAGGAGCTGTACGAATTGGAGGTGGATGCGGGGTAAATGGGGTAGTCTCGTACAAGATTCTGTGATGAGCGAGGTCGCCGCGAGGACTGTCGGCGATGATACTGCTGTGCCCGCGATTCTTTTTCCTCCAATTCATCATCCTCATCCTCCCATCGTGATCTCGACAAAGGATCTGACATTCTCCTCCCGGGATAGACTGGAAAATAATGGAAATCCGGGTCGTGCATCTCTCCGCGACAGTCAATGTATGCCTTTGCTTGCTCTGAAGAGCTCGAATGGTAGGATGGATCCATAAGACGGAAGATGTCTGCGTTAGCCAGCTCGATAGAATGCCTGGAAGGCTTCATGTGGAAGGGGTGGTGAGATCTCGAGGACGGTTAGTTCCTAGAAGAAATCTTCCGACCTTTATACCGCTCCCCTATTGGCTCAAAATGTTTCCCAACTTCCCTTTCATTCATGGAAGTTGGGAAACATTTTGAGCCAATCACCTCATTTCGGAATAGCGCAGAATGATACTCTCCTTTTTCGTCAAAAATTTATCCGAAATACTAATAATTTCCTTCGGGCCGAGCAATCGTTGCGTCCTGGACAGGCCTAGAACGTTGAGTCCACAAAACCTCCTGAAGAAAAATAGAGAGATATGGGATGAGAAGCTCAAAATCGGTAGGCCGAGTGTGGCGGTCGAAAACCCAACAACCTAAAGCGTTCAGTTTTCTAGGCTCGCGGTATCAAACCTCCGACACGCTGATTTATGCGCATAACACGGACGCGTGCCACTTGATTCCAATTCATACAACTTTGCTTCAGTCTAAGTTCTATTCCGCATCTTTGCAGCGGCTTCGTCAATCTTCTGGACCTGCCATGGAAATCGGAATGGATAGGGAGGGGATGCAAGCACGTGTTGGGTAAGAGCATTCATGTACAGATGCACAACAGATACAGTGTAATCTATCTTCTCAGTCGACAGCGATGAACCCACCTCGTCAGCTTGAACATGATCATTCGCATCGGCTTGAATTCCGCGGTAGGCGTGGCATCGAGGAAACTACTACTTATGCAAAGATGAAAAGAAGCGTCAGCAGAGCGTTAGCCAAATCAAGTTTCGAGGACCGAGTGCCTTTTAGATCGAAAGAACCTCCGCCCAGGTAGTGAATTTCTTGAGGTCCGTCTTACTGATCCATCCGATGGCATTGGGATCAGTACGATTGATAAAGGCACCTTCAGCAAACACTGATATTCGCCAGAGAGCAGTTGTACTTGATACAAATGTCCGTGAAGCCTCAACGTACTAAAGCAATTAGTATTAGTAAATAATAAATGGTTGCTTTCGGAAATTCGGAGTTCGCCGTTCGGACTTTTTCGGATTCAAAACTTCTGAATCTCTTTCGACTCAAGCTCGACTTCTGAGAGCGACTTTTTTCATCCAACTGTCGACGGAGGTGTTCCTCCGCATCTAAGTTAAACCTCTCGGTCATCAACCCCGCTTTCTTTGTAAATAACTTCGTTAACGCCTCCTTCGGTCTTACACTCCCTGTGAATTACTTGGGTATTTGGTGGCGATAAATAATCTATTCGGATTACCCCTATGAAGTCCACGCTCCTTTACACTCCCGGTTTTTCCCTGTGCGATCGCGACGTCCCGAGAGTCTCGTTTATCCCACACGTCCCACAAGTTGGACTTCGCCAGCCAATTTCAAAGGTATTTTCGTCATCTAATTAGCTCAGTGGACCTTCGCAATAGCAATGTTCACGACGTCATTTTCAGCTTCAGATATGAAGTTCAACAAAAATTGCGCAGACAATCCGCAGACGTCAGAGGACTGCGATTGCTTCCCGTGCCCACCGGTTCAGAATTATCATCTGACGTGGTAGAATGAAATTGGACACTTATTTATAGAGACTTGTAGACATTCGTTCGTTCACAATGCTTTTCTCACTTGGTGTAATGAATCAAGTCTTTGTTCATTAGTGATTGAAGTGAATCATGTCGACTGAGATTGACGTCAAACATTTCAAAAAAAGTTTCAAATCTTTTTGGGTTTATCAAGTTATCCTACGAAAATAAAGTGTACTGCTACAGTGCTATACAGAATGCGAATGTCAAAGCAAGCAAGATACATGTACAAATGATAGAGCGTCCATACAACAAATGCGGAATGAAGAAGTCTATGGAACCGTTTTTGATGTCTCCTATATGTAGCAATTGGACCGATGAAATATTGCACGGTCATTCGATGATGATGAAAGGAAAAGCGAATTGAAAGCAGGCATAATGATGTGTGGATAGATGGAAATGTTCAAGCCTTCTTCGACCTTGTGCAACTGCTCGCCCTCTTTCTCGCCCTGAATATCTGGAATCGTACTGACAACGAAACCGCGAGCCACTGCTTCTTCATCGTCTGTGAATAGCTCTCCGTATGGTGAGAGCTCTCAACTACTTCTGCTCCGTTATCATGTCCCTGCTCCGAGTCGATATCCTCAGGATCGGTATAGTCGTCATACGAGCTCAAGTGGAGGCTAGATGTAGACCCGACTGAGTGACGGCGAAATCTCTTTGGTAATAGATGATGATGATGATGAGGCTTGTCCTCAAATACAGACGTATAAGGGGGAGGACGGTAAGAGGTGAGGAATATGATGACGGTGATGAGGATGATGATGATGATGATGATGATGATGATGAATAGGGTGTTGAAGAGCTGTACGAATTGGAGGCGGATGTGGGGTAGAAAGGGTAGTCTCGCACAGGATTCGACCGCGATGAGCGAGGTCGCCGCGAAGACTGTCGGCGATGATACTGCTGTGCCCGCGATTCTTCTTCCTCCAATTCGTCGTTTTCATCCTCCTCCATTGTGATCTCGACATGGAATCTGATACCCTCCTCCCGCGTCTGCTTTTCCCTGTTCCAGTTGGATAGACTGGGAAATAATGGAAATCCGGGTCGTGCATCTCTCCACGGCGGTCAATGTATGCCTTTGCTTGCTCTGAAGAGGAGCTCGAGTGGTAGGACGGGTCCATAAGGCGGAAGATATCCGCGTTAGCCAGCTCGATAGAATGTCTAGAAGACTTCATGTGGAAGGGGTGGTGAGAGCTGGAGGGCATTATAGTGCAGTGCGGCTAGTTCCTGAAAAAAAAACGCCCGACCTTTATATACCGTCCCTCATCGGAGAAACACCTATTTCGGATGACGCACGAAAACTTCGGAAAAGACATTCCATCTGAGTCAATCGTCTAATTTCGGAATGCCGGATTGTAAGCGCAGAATGAGTAAGCTCCTTTTTCGTCAGCTTGCCGCCCAAAAGATTATCCGTAACTTGGCCGAGCAATTGTTGCGGGTGGAATCGGATTTTTTTCTGCATGCCTCCTCGAAACTTTTTTCCTAGAAATTGGTCTGCCCTCCGCACAAGATCCTGAGGAGCAATAGGGAGACAAGGGGAAACTCAAACCCGGAGGTTCAGAATCGGTGGAGAGGAGAGCCGTAGAGCCGTACGCAGTGGCAGTGGAAACCCCCCCACAGCCTAAAGCGATCAGTTTTTTCTCGCGGTATCAAATCGCCGACGCGCTGATTTATGCGCGTAACACGGAAACATACGCGTACCACCTGGCATTTTCTATCCAATAGGATTGGCAAATACAAATCTATAATACATTACATACCTTCAACATACCTTCACCGAACCTTCAGTTGGCTTCACTGGCAGTCTTCTTGTTGTCCGCATTCGCTTTCAGATAAGATCTATCCCGCATCTTCGCAGCGGTTTCGTCAATCTTCTGGAACTGCCATGGAAATCGGGATGGGTACAAGAATGGGCGTAGGTCAAATCCTACAAAGCCGGTGTTGTTATCGGATATAACAAAGCAGAAGAAGATGCTTACGGTTATCATCCGGAGAGTACGATTCCTATGAGAAAGTAGAGTCAGCAGATGTTTTCCGTGATCAGAAATAGCTCACAGCGTGGTAGGAGGGAGTCAACGTGGTCATCTTGTGTCGATTCCTTGCGTGTTCAAAGAAAAATAATTTGACTTTCTCTGCGATCTATGGGTCAAGTGTGGGTTTATGGTTTATGGGTTGATAGGCATGAGGAGTTACTGACCTGCAGGGGGGATAGGAACCCGCCCCATTCATGTACAAGCTTTGTGAACATGCTGTATGGGCCACATTTTTCTACCTTGCGTAGACGACCGAAAACTGACAGCTCATCATAAGTCATGCCCATGTCCGCCTGATAACAGATGCATCTTCTCAGTTAACAGAGATCATACAGCGATGAACGACCCACCTCGTCAGCTTGAACATAATTCTCTGTAATCGGCTCGAGTTCCGCAGTAGGCGTGGCATCTAGGAAACTACACAACGAAAGAAAAGGCGTCAGCCGAGCGTTTAGCCATATCTCAAGCCTCGAGGACCGAGATAATCGACCTGACCTTTTCAGAATAGGGAGATCGAAAGAACCTTCCGCCCAGGCAATGAATTTCTTGAGGTCCGTCTTACTGATCCCTCCGATGGGATTGATATCAGCTACGATTGATAAAGGCACGTTCAACAAACACCGATGGCTTTGAAGATACCGCCACTCACCAGAAGAGCAATCGTACTTTGTCAAATATCCACGAAGACTGGTGCAAGACATTAGGAAAACATACACCGGATAGAGAGACAGACGGACCTCTCATCAACGTTCGCACTACCCAAGACAAGCAGACTCCCGCCTTTGGTGCTATCGCGTACCCAAGGAAGAAGCTGGGCAAACATATACGCAAGTACCATCCGTATCCTGGCCTATCACCGCACGACTCTCAAAACTATTTTCCAGAAATAAGACAAGAGACCTACCTGTATATTCTGCAGCGCCAAATTTTCCGCATTGGTTCCACCGTGCGCGCGGAATTCAGGCTTTTTGCCCGTAAGCTTTCCGAAGAGAAACCGCACAGCCGTAACAATCGAGTCCATGTTCAGAGGGAGGTGATAACTGGTAACGATCGTGATTAGCCAAGTCACCGAGCAAGTACCGCAAAGATCTCATGCCTTCCAATCGCATCAGCCAAATCCTGGGCCCTTTTCTTGGTTTCCGTACTAGAATTCTCTGTACCCATGTAGCACGTATGGAAAATCCTCCCAGCAAACTCTCGTGGGTCAGTGGGAACATATGCAGAGTTCTCCTTCTCGCCAGCAATCCGACGAGCATCTGCAATAACTTGTTTGTCGCCTTTGCCTGCGGCTTCAGCGACCAAGCGACACATCGAGTACACGATGACTGCGGTCGCACAGCTGTCTATACCACCACTTAGAGGAAGGAAGTAGCCTTGGGTGCGAGATCGCCGAAGATAATCCCAAAGCCAGCATGCCGGTCCAAACCTATCAAGGATATAAGTTAGTCTGGAGAACAACTTTTAGAGGAGGTAGTGTACTGACGCGATTTCTTCCTCCGGCTCATGATATCTCACAACCATCGTCTTTGTGGCCAGGTAGCCCAAAATATCCTCTTCGCGCAGTTCCTCAAACGTTGCTTTGGAGAGAGCGAAATCAACCTCAACTCGATGATACCGTTCTGCTTGGGATGCCTGCATGCTTCTGCTGCTCTTTACTCGGTGGGACCGGACGTCTTCGATATCAATCGTGGCGGTGACTACCTCGACATCGTTGAGCGAAAACTGGGAGCCTTGCGCAACGATTTGGCCATTAACAACAATCATAGCGCAACCATCGTAATAGAGTCGATCGCCATCACATCCTTGCTGGTTGGCGTAAAGATAGACACCACCGAGCTGGAAAATAGGTGAGTAAATAAACCCAGAATTCATGTATCGCATTACCTTCAATGTAGCTTCTTTGATGAGCTCAACGCGAGTATGAAGCTTGCGCAGCTCGTGATGGCTACCGCTAGAATTGGTGAAGATTTCTACGCCATCGAGTCCCATGAGAATGTGAGGACTAAAGAACTGGGTCAGCGAGAAGAGAGATTTCTGGACCGTTGCAAACCTTGCAGGCGTAAACAACTCCTCACACAACTCCACTCCAAAGCAAGTATCAGCCGTGCTGACAACGGCGTCCCCGAACTGGTACTTTGGTCTGTGGAAAATGTTCAATACATATCGGCGGTTGATCACGAAGGACGCACCTGTCCCGTAACCTTTTGGATAAAGTCCGGTAGAGTATGATCCTCGACCTGCCTATGCTTGGTCCATGGAGTGAAGTAGCGCAGTTCACGATAGTTTCCGTCATTGGCCATCCACATCTTCGGTCGGATAAGGAGAATCTTGCGATCATGGATGATTACTCGACAGTTGTAGATTGTGTTCTTGTGTTCAATGGGCCTAACCGACGAAAGGTATGAATATAACACAGGAATGTAAACGTAGCATACGCACATGCCCAAGTCACAGACCATGCCTTGAGTTTCTTCAGATGTTAAAAGTTTCGCAAGGACCTCCCATGAATGAAGAACGGTATCGCCTAGTAGTCGATTAGCAGAAAGAAAGATAGAGAAGCCTTTACTACCTTCAAGGAAATGATCAAGACATCCATAGCCACTATATACAATATCGGTAAATTGGCAGCACGTAAAAATGAGTCGGCGTACGGTATCTCAAGTTCAGGACCCACTCTCAACGTTGCCCCTCGACTTTTGGCGATAGCAATACTCTCCAGGATTCTCTCCATGTTTCCCTTAAGTGAACGGCTTTATTAAACGTTATAATCAAGCTAATCGCACCTACTTGGAAGTCTAAAGCCCATTGATTCAACGAACTTGAAAGGGAGTTTTAACAGGAGTTTCGACGTCTTGATAGAACAAACAAACCATCTGAGTGGTTTCTTTAGCTTTGAAGTTTTGAAGATAGGAGAAAGCGTACGTAGCCAGCGTGATTAGATGTCCCATGGAAGAAGAAGAAGATAAGTGCTGCGCGCGCCAAATCAAGCGCTATCAATATATCATATTACACAATATTATAATACAAATTGTGTTTAAAGCTTCAAAACCCATCCATTATCCAAACGCTGATTCATTCCATCCAGTCCTCCCCACAAAACTATCTCACCATCATCCGACATACAGCTCGAGAACCAACCCCGTTCACCTGGTACACCATCCGCACCCTCAGCTACTACTACCTCTTCCCATTTACTCTCAGCCGTAACTGGGAGCGGGAATGACCAAACATCACTCCAGAACTTTCCAGCACCTGCATGGCCCTGTGAGGAGGGATCTCGCTCGCCCAAGAAAGCAATCAAGTATTCACGACCATCACCAGAGGTAACTGCGTGCATACCTGCCACAGAGCGGTTTCCGGGACGTTTCGTGTCTTCATCTGCAAATACTAAACTATCCCAGGAGCCCTTGGCTGCGATCCTAGCTTCTTCAACAAGACTGAGTTGAAGATAGTCAATCTGCCTACCCTCCTCGGCCTGACCATTAAAGCCTCCGAACCTATATACGATGCGATCCTTGCTGATCCCTAGACTAGTTCCACCCCGGGGTTTTCCAGGAGCTTCTGGCAGCTCCTTCCAGGTACGACTAGCAACATCGAATGCCCATAAATCATTCAATCGTCCGGACCTTGGGCAACCGGCATGAATGAAAACAGTAGCAGGTTTATCGATGGCTAAGGAAGTGTGGTAGCTCCTGGATGATGGCACAGGACCCGGAACAGGATCCAGAAAACTCCAAGCATCGACGCGAGTATCATAGACCCATAGTCTTCCATTTTCTTCGAGTGGCTGCATATCTGCTCCTCCTCTACCTCCGAAAACGAATATCTTTCTATCAATGACAGCCGCTGAGTGTCCAACCCTAGCTTGGGGAACCTCGGTACCAGCATCAGGGCGTGCGTCAAGCTGGGAGTACTTAGGATATGAAGTAGAAAACGGGAGCGCGACGACATGCATAGCATTATCAACAGGCTCTCGCGGTACGATTTCGCCTCCAAAGATGTAGCCTCGACGCGAGATCACGGAAAGCGTGTGTGAAGAGCGAGGGATTGCGGCACCGGCGATACGGTGCCATTGCGCTTTGAGGACCATGTTTATAGCCACTAGATTTCTGCGGTGGTGATGCAAGTCCAAGAAATGTTTGTCGTGTGATCGAAATGTATCCGGCGTATGATCTTACCCGCGGAGGCGCTGTGGAAATAAGTACGGCTTCGACTTCACAACGATACCTATATTGGGACAGGTTTACATGTCCGGCCGCGGGCGGTAGACTTATGGTCTATGCATGCAAGTAATGAAATCTCGAATTTAAATACTTTTCTACCTGACGTGAACTTCATTAAGTCTACGGTAAAATAAGTGATTTAAATAATAAAGCGTTTGGAATAATACATAAATGCCCTCCTTGAACTACTACGCTCTGCATCCTTACGATAATAAGTACTGGGGTGGAAAATCTACAATGTAAGCATAATAATAGTCGCTTTGACCTCCTTATTTAGCTAATTGGACATTCTTATTATTGAAAACTCCAGCGCGCTGCAGTTCCAGCATCTGCTCGAGGTCGTATTCTGCGCAGTCCTCCCACCATGACCAGTTCTCTCTGAGGGCGTTTCCCAATGCTAGGATCTGTTGAGTATTCAACTCATGCCCTTCATCGTGAACGTCCTCAAACTCTGGCATGTTCAGCTCGTTGTAATAACCTTGCTTTCTGGATGTTTTTTGTATATGATTTGCGATTGGTAGACGAGTATAGTCGTAGAGTTTGACCAAATGAAGAAGGGTATCGGTGTTGCGAGGGCAACAGGGATTCATGAATTTGTCGAAAAGCCGTCCCAATACAAACCCGTCTTCGATTGCTTGCCCCGCACCAGCGCCTAAGTGCCTATAAAGGTAATGAGAACATATTCCTCGACCTAGCGAGGTAAATGGCCTACGGGGTCATGGCGTGAGCCTAAAAAATGGTAAACACATCATCATCGTTTGTAGTATGGTAAATAGGCTTACAGCATCTCCTAGGAGAAGTATACGACGGGAAGTGTATGTTTGTAGCGGGCGTATGTCTCGGATTGGCCAACAAGAAGGATTTTCGATAGTCTGTACTTCATCTTTGAATGACAAGGTGGGATCAGAATAAATTGTGACTTACGCGAAGTAGGTCAATCGCTTCGGGCTCCCATCCAGTGAATGCCTTGAGCACTTCCTCTGAGGTAACGTCGTGGACCTCCAACTCGGGAATGATCTTCCCTTCTTGTTCCGGATTAGAAACAAAGGCAACGACGTTAATGAGCCTGCCTCCGTTGATAGGATATACCTATCCATCCGTTCGTCAGTATGGTATTTGAGACTGTCCATAAGAGACTAATACATACCACGATATGTTTGGATTTACCATTGTACTTTAGTTGTTAAATGTAAGTCTCGTTCCCCTTTGCACCAAGATCACACTCACCATAATCGGGCTATCCAGAGCTCTGTGATTTGGATAAAGTCGCTCAAGCCTCTCCCTAGGAATGAGTCCTCGAAACGCCATTGAACCTGAGAACAGTACGTCTCCCGAGTTTGACACATATTGTCGAACCACGGATTTAATCCCGTCTGCTCCAATGGCTATATCACAGTCGGCACTGAAGTCATTGTCGAAAGTAAGCTTCACAGAGTCGTCTCCCTCTTCGCAGTGCTTGAGCCGATGCGATAGATGGATACGGCAAAAATCGGGAATGTGCCGGAGAAGGGCATTCTGGAGATCAGCACGATGAAAGCAGAATCCACCACCTATTGCATCACCATTAATTATATTTAAACATCGAAGATGAATGACAGACCTCTCGTGAAGATTTTACGGAACGTAAATCCCTCTTTTCTGTCACTTAATCGCATCTCAAACGCCAGCTCTACATGGTACTGTCAGTTTCGCTGTTCCGTTCAAATAATTACTCGGTTCCAGACTAACTTGGCGTGTTCGTGGGTGGTTCCTTTAGTAAGGCAGAAAGCTCGATTCCTGGGCCCAGCGCCTTGAGTATTTCCCAAGTGCGAGGCCAGACTACGACGCCAGCTCCAACTTCTGTAATTGTCGCAGCTTGCTCGTAGAGGTCGATCTCGATATTAGTGCAGTTTTTGAGGGCAACGGCACAAGATAGGCCTCCGATACCTCCCCCACTACAACAGTTCAGCTAATTGGGAACAAAGGCAAAGAAGAAAGATATAAGCTCTTACAGGATTGCAACACGAAGTTTCTTTGAATTAGTAGTCGGAGGCTCGATGTCCGGAAATACAGATGGGTTCGGGTTCATCTTGGGTAGCAGGATATCGTCGATAAATGTGGTGTGGTACTGAGACTCCGAGGCGTAGGAAGCCATGGCTTATATAGGGTTGAGAATCACTGTACCCTTTTCCTACGTTAAAGTGACTAGACTCGCAAAAGGATAATTAGGGCCGGCATAGGGCATATCGTAATGATAAGGGTTACCAGCTACATCACGGAATATCTTTTCTTATTGAGAGAAGCAGCCAGGGAGCAACACAGGCTAGAGAAGGTAGATGAAGCACTGGAAATTCTAAGAAAACGACAGGATCATATCAGTATGCGACTCGTATAGGCAAGTTGCGACAACAGGTTGGAATACATTTTTTACTTGCTCCAGGCGTTCGGTCAAAAGAATCAGGGGACAATTATGTACAGCCTATAGGACCTGGACGGCCGCGTCCGTGAAATAAATCAATTATCGATGAGCTTGAAATAGAAAATGTCGCGGAAAACGGGATCGGTCATTTGAAGTAAGTAGTAATAAACCTGTGGAAGGAAAGAAGGCTGAAACTTACACAGGATTACGACTCTACGAGCGCGTGTAGATGTTTTGTGTCTGAAGTAATTAAACGCCCAGACTCATTAAGCGCTTATCACTGTCAAACTTAGATCATAATGTCAAGGAAAGGAGTGGTTCCTATAAGACACAAGCCCCCAGAAGCAAGCGTAGGTTTTCCCAACGTTGAGACGGAGCTCAGAGGCTGTCGGAGAGAGCTAAATATCCTTCAATTTTCCGGAATTAAGCCTTCTCTATGGGACAGCCTTGCAGGCTGGCTATACTTAGTTCCCGTTTAATATAGCTGCGCGCGGAGCATGTAAACTTGGTTCCTGGAGAGGAGCGGTGACTTGCACATTGTCGGCGAGTCGCAAAAGTAGGGCTTGAAGCTCGAAGCTCTATTATGTATGTAAATTATTCCAGTAACTTTGGCCCAAAAATTCGAGAGAGAACGACCAAAAGTAAACCTATAAACTTGTTCTAGATATGTAAACGAAGATGCGACTGTGAAAAGCAAGCTAATAATTACAATGGTACAATAACAGGTGGCATACGATGTTTTTAAAAAGCGCGTTCAGGACGATGAGGTGGCATACGACGGAGGGGCTAAAAGCCAGTATTCAGTAAAGCAACAAGAAAGTTTGGATATCACTAACCTGGTGAACGGGTTGCATTTTGCAAAACAGAAATTAGTGCATTCCTTTCTTCATCCGAGAGATTGTCCGCGAGGCGAGCAAATCCGTTCATCGCTGCCTTCCTATCTTCCTTCGTCAGGTCAATCATCCTACGCATAAGATGATCCGCTCTGAGTTGCGATATTGTTTGTGACAAATCAAGCTTCTCGAGAGTTTCAGCCACTTGACGGTCATCCATTATAGCGTCGATGGATGCGAGTGAGTTGAGCAAATGAGAGCGGTACTCAGTAGTCGAACCAGGGCTAGCCTCGGAAATATCTGCGAGAGCGGCAGAGCGAGCTACGCGGGCACGAACAGCCCAGTAAAACTTCCTCCGAGCATCTTTCCAGACAGCAGGCTTCGCGCATCCCTTCGCTTCCATACGTCCAGTTCGGCTACGCGGAAAAACAGTTTAAAACTATGAGATGATAGAGAAAAAGAAATACACTCACTCGTGAAGGTCGGCGTAAAGAAGAGCAATCTGTTTGTAGGTGGGTTGTAAGACAGCCTCGCGTTCCGCTAGAGCTGCCGTTGCTGCTGCACATTCCTCTGCTGTCTTTGTACTGTCCTTGCTGACCCGCTTCAATGAAGCATATTCAGGATCCAGACGCTCCATCAACATGACGATCCTGTTCTGGCGCATTTTAATTTCGACAATACCCTCCGGTTCGAGGACACCAGCGCGAGCATCGACATCAGCGTACATTTGCATCTGCTCCGAATTGATGGAAGGATCGAGTACAACCCAGGCACCACCACGAAGTTCGCCGTTGGGGACGATGTAAACGAAGATAGGCTGCTTGTAACTCGAGAGACCGTCGACGATTTTCGAACCTTGTTTCAGCACCTCATCGTACATGTCCTGTTGACCACCCGAGAAGCCACGCCAGTTGGCAAATATGATGAGGGGCAGACCTTCGCGATTGAAGTCAAAGATCGCTTGAGCGGTCTTGTAAGCGGAGTTGGGATACCAGACCTGACCAGCTTCCATGATGCGCTGTTCGAATGAAGAAGGATTGGCGGGATCAGCAGGAACGATTCGCTCGATAGTTCGCGTCTCAACAGCAATAACACCCATGGGAATACCCCCGAGACGAGCCCGCCCGACGACAACCGTCTGTGCCCATCCACTAAGTGTCTCCCGGAACGAGCCTTTGTCGAAGAACCCACTCATCCATTCGGAAGTCGACTCGTCTGTCTTGCCTTCGATGAACCACCGCGGATCATATGCACCTTTCGGAGGAGTGTACCCAATATCTCGATCCCAAGAATCAGACGTCTCCCGAACAGGTAGAGCGCCATCTTTGACCTCGGGAACATACGACAGCCATTCCAAAATGTGGGTGATGCCCTCGAGATCGCTGCTTGCGGTAAGATGGGAGACACCGTTCTTGAACATGATTTGAGTTCCTCCAAGCTGGAGATTGGACGTGTAGACTTCCCGACCAAGTACTTTGTTGAGAGCACCAGCACCTGTCAAGATGATAGGTTGACCTTCGACCTGGACTGCACGCTCCCCAAGTCGGACAAGGTAGGCACCAATACCAACAGACCTTGCGGTAACGAGAGTGATGGTAAAGATGTCGTCGTAGGCCCTTGATGTTTCACCGGCAATAAGACCTGAGCCCTTCAAAGACTCGACTCCAAGACCATCCTGAAGACCGATGATATCTGTGATTTTGTGGCGCACTTCGCCATCAACCTCAACCTCAACAGTTCTGACCGAACCAGTACCCTGTTCCTCCAACTTCAAATAATTCTCGCGCGTCAAGTACAAGTAGCTGACTCCCTTTTCAGGATTTCCTTCCTCGTTCCAAGCGGCAGAGAACAGAGGCAGAAGCTCTTCAGCTACACCAAGACGAGCACCAGAGTTCGCCGACAGGTAGATTCGAGGAAGGCCGGATTCCCTCGCATACTGCGTGACGAGATAGAAGAACCGGTCTTCTAAGGGACCAAATGATCCAATCTTATAGGTGATATCGTTAGCCACGACCACCACCTTACGGCCATGAGGAAATTCTGGGGTTCGCAAGGTAAATACCCAACCGACCATTCCGAAGGTGTTTTTTCCAGGAGGTCTGTCAATTTCGATTAGCTGATCGTGTTCATCTAACACCAGCTCCTTTGACTCGATAGTGATCTTGGGCTTGACAAGGGATGGGCTCGTAGTACGAGCGGTGGCCCAAACGTTCTGCAACGCTGTTGAGAACAGGTCGGGGAAGTCATACACGTAAGGAGTGCCAACGCGATGAGCTTCGGTACGCTTGGGCTGCAGAGATTCTTTCGTCGAATAGGCCTGATGAACTGGCTGGAGATGAAGTGGACCTTTCTCCCCGATCGACTTCAAAATTGTGGTTCCTTTGTCAGTGGTGATCTCTTGATAACCATGGATAGTTGATGATGAAGCCAGATACGTTCTCGATAACGCAACGAATCGGTGTAACATTCCCTTCCTCGTCCTCCAACGCAATACGAATCTCGGAACCGGTGACATGTAAACGCCATAGACGCTTGCCATGTCTTTCGATGAAGCCAGAAATAGCAGCGAGAACGTCCTCATACGTGACGGCGAGGTTGTAGATGAAGTTAAGGAAGATATGGTTGCAGTCAGTGTTTTTCTCTGGAGCAGAAACCAATTCTAGCGCGTCCAGGACGGTTGTCACTAGACGATCCGTCTCAGAAATGAGGTACTCTGCAGTACTCATAGAACCTTGTAGTCTTCCAGGTCGGACTAGAGCACGAACGAAGAATCTGTTATCCATGACCTGTTTGTCTACTTTCTTCTCGTGAGCAACGGCATGGTAGATGTGAATTTGCTTGCTCTCGACGAAGACAGGTCGGAGTTTGTAGTTGGATAGGCGACTGAGTTCGAGTTGGAAAGCGAGAGCAGGCTCTATGTTACGGATAGACTGTTCTTCAACCCAGGCACCATTCACTTCGCGCAAGGTGATGTACACGGGGTACTGACTAGGTCGGCAAAGCATAATGGACACACGGCCGACACCGCGTGCACGGAGCGTCTTCGACTGCTGGTTAATGAAGGCAGTGACCTTCTCGAACCACGCCTCTTCCGGCATATCGTCCTCTTTTTTGAACAGACGCATTGCAACGTTTAGGACATTAGGAGGTGAGCTAGGGTTCCCATATCGTTGATTGTACTCTGCAGCGTCGAAATTAGGCAGTGCAGAAGCGACTTGGGTAAAACCTTTTGACATTGTGGAGAAGTTGGGGAACGATGAGATGGCTCCGGTTCGGATGGGTTGAGACTGGTGCCGGTTGATCAGATAGGTAAGGTCACTGACGGACGCTGATCTCCGAGTTTCATTGCTGAGAGGCACATGGTGTTAGTTGAGATTTTCGCAAAAGGGACAATAGTAGTTGTCTTACCCGAGTGCCGAGATACGAGGCGTTGCGGGGGGTGAATGAGATTGACCAAGATTGAAACGCCAAGTAACGACACTTGGGACTTCGCCACCGTCGTTCAGGTCACCTTCGTCGTAATCGATGGAAAGCAAAGTGTAAGCCTTATAAGCACGACGGATATAAACCTCAAAGGCAGCTAAAAACCACGACATCAACAAACATTCTCTGAGTTTTAAACTCGACTCACCAAGTGGGACCATAGGATCATCATGTTCGAAAAAGGCAGAGAGCACGTCGAAGACAGTGTACTGAGAGTCACTGAGTTCTCTCAAAACTTCGACAGACGGAGTATGAGCGGTATTGCCTTGCTGACCATAATACTGGCTGGTGACAGAGCTCTTCAATACTGCTTCCATTTGCCCAAGTCGTTCTTCATAAGAGGGCATCTGGCCCATGATAAGCACCTCTCGCGCCTTGAGAGACACGGAAGTCGAAGATCTATCAAGAAGATAAGAAATCGTCAAGTGTGCGTGCGAGACAATAACGCACTTTGTTTCCAGCGTAGCAAGGTTCTGTAATACCTTATACAGCTTGCCCTCAGTGTTCGAAACATTCAAACCACTGGTCTTGATGTAGTTGAGCAAGACCATCACAAGCTTGGCTTTGCTCGATACCTTGATGTGGCTCAGAACAAGACCGATTACCTTGTCGAGGTCTTCCTTGTGTTGCTCACGAAGCGCAAGAATCCGCGCTTCGATACTTCCACCGAACATTCTCTCCGTAACCTCGTATTTTCCAAGCAAGTTTGACCAGACCTCGACTTCATGGCCCTTTGAGCCACCCATATATCTTTCCAAAACATCATATATCGCGCCCAGCTGCGTGCGGAACATGGGGCGGTCCTGAGGGAGAACGTTGCTCTCGACAAAGGTTTCGAGAAGCTTCTTTATTCGAACAGCTGGGAAGTCCTTACCATCGCCCTTGGCTTTGGTAGCCTCGAGCGTAGCGTGGATGCTAGCGTCAAGCTTGGCGGGGATACGTCCGGATAGGGAACCGAGGATGGCGTTCATTTCGGAGTAGGGAAGTTCTGGATCATGAAGGACGTCAATGAGGTCTTTGACCGTGGATGCCATGATGGCTTGGTTGTCGAACCCATCCAAAATGTCATTCAAGACGCTGAGACAGCGAACGAAACGCTGATTGGGTTTGTTACCACTGACGGCGGGTGCACCCATAGTGGGAATTTGTCCATTGAAGGGTTTCGCGTGCTTTACGCGAGAGGGATCATCCAAGGTCAAGATACCGAGGATATCCCCAGGTTCGAGACTGACTCCGGGTTGTTTGATGAGCTGAACAATACCATCCTCGGAGGCGAGCAAGGGCATATACATTTTCATGACCTGTAAACAACGTTAGATTGCAAGAAACGTATGGCCACAATCAACGCACCTCGATCTCAGCATATTGTTCTCCAGCGTTAATGTGTTCGCCACTGTCCACAAAGTATCGGATAAGTTTTCCTGGGCTCGGACTCCTCAGCTGTGTGGGGTCATTTTCCTGCTCGATTAAGCAAGTCTTGGCGTCCAACATCAGTCGAAGCGCGCCGACTTCCTCCAGCCAGTATATAGAATGACTTCTGCCATCCAACGAAACTAGAAGGCCGCCGTCGGCTAAGGGACGGGCACCAACCATCGTACTCCCACCGTTCAGGTAGAGGGTCCATGCAGTAGCTGAGGATCTGGCAGCCATGAACGAGTATCGAACATTTTCGTAAATAAAGTCGATCGTAAAAACGGTCTTCAGAACGTCACGACCGGGAACCTGACCCTTGTCCAAGACACGTTTGTATTCCATCCAGCAAGCCTCCGATGCGAGATAAGCCTTGGTGACAGCGCCGCAAACTACAGCGAGAGTAGCGTCGGGGCGTTCGGCGGTAAGTTTGTTGCTGATGAGGGAGTCGAGCCATCCGGTGGTAATGGTATTATCCTTGAAGGCATCAAGCTCGAGCAGCTTGATCAGATACTCGACGGTAGTTCTGAAATCACCACGAATGCTGAGCTCTTTCAACGCAATGATCATGTTCTTCCGACTTTCCCCTCTGTTCTCGCCGTAAGCAAAGATATGTCCAAACTGCGAGTCAGCAAACTCGTGTAGACCACCTGCGGAGCTGACGGAGAAGTAGCCCCAAACGTTCGTGCTCGAACGGAAGTTGAGCTCCTGGAGGGAACCAGAAGAGGGCTTGAAGCCAGCATCGGGGTTTTCAGCAGTGATACGAACTGCAACGACGTGTCCTTTCGGACGCGGCTTACGCTGAAGCTGGTTCGCGTCAGGCTTGATCATATCAAAGTCAATCTCGGATGCAGCGTTGGGAGCTACTCCGTACAACTGGCGGATATGGCGGATACGGTGCAGTGGGATACCCATTGCTACTTGGAGCTGAGCCGCAGGAAGGTTGACTCCAGAGACCATTTCGGTGGTAGGATGTTCCACCTGGAGACGTGGATTGAGCTCCAGGAAATTGAAACTATCATCGGCGTGGCTGTAAAGGTCTGAAAGAAACAAGTTAATCCAAATAGTAAACAAAGCCGGAGGAAATACTTACATTCCACTGTTCCAGCACTAACATACCCAACGAGTTTGGCTAAACGGACAGCGGCGCGCTCCATCTTCTCGAACGTCTCCTCCTTTGCAATCGTGACGGGAGCTTCTTCGATGATTTTCTGGTGACGACGTTGAACAGAGCAATCTCGTCCAAATAGTGAGATGGCATTTCCGTATTGATCAGCGAGGAGCTGAACTTCGAGATGGCGAGCAGCACCGGCAAGTTTCATAATGAATATGGGAGAGCCTTAAAAATATATATATTAGAAATCAAAAGGGAATCAGAAAAAGACTAAACACACCAGGAATTTCACCAGCCACAGCGTGATACGCGTTCTTAAATGCCTCGGGCTGCTCTACCTTCCTGATACCTTTTCCTCCACCTCCTTCACTAGCTTTGATCATGACGGGCCATCCAATCTCTTCGGCCTTGGTCAAACCTTCCTCTACGGAGGTTACACAGGCATCTTGGTATGCCTTATCAGGTACTATAACATATCCAGCCTCGGAAAGAGCAGTGTCTATGATTCCAGTTCCAGACCACGGCATAGTCGGAACATTGGCACTCTGTGCGACGATAGTACTCGAGATCTTGTCACCCAGACTCCGCATAGCACTTCCGGGAGGGCCGATGAAGACGATTTTGTTTTTACTCGCAGCTAGGCTTTCTGGGAGACGAGGATTTTCGGAAGCATGTCCCCAGCCAGCCCATACAGCGTGAACACCTGAGCGTTCTGCCACATCGACGATAAGGTCAACATTGGCATAGTTGTTGTTATTGGATCCTCCGGGAACTTCGATATAGCGATCGGCCATACGGATGTATTCAGCATTGACCTTGAGATCTTCAGGCGTAGCCATTACTGTAAACTCTACCTGGCGGTCGCTGCCAAAGGTTTCGTAGCTCCATTGTCGTATGGACCTTATTTCTTTTACGGCCGCGATACCTGCAAAATGCTGAGTTGAGTCGTTCTAAAATTTCGGAGGGCTCAGCGTACCGTTATTTGCAATGAGAACCTTTTAAAAAACTGGTTAGAAAGCAAAAAAGTCAGTTAATATTACAACGCACCTTGGTGATAACCGTGTGGCCTCCATTTGCTTTTACAAAATCACAAACGCTGCTAGGAGTTGCTTTGTCTAACGAGTTGCCGCCTGTAAAGCCCGACGCGTTAAGCTACAATGAAAGGCGCGCATTACAAGGCCAAAAACATACCAATAAAGTGCTGCACCCTTGAGTGGTCGTAGGCCGACATGGAAGTGTAAAGTAAAGGGTCCTGGTGCTCAAATTGGGGAAAGTCTGATTTTTTGGGGAAAGCCCGGAAAGGGTCAGCTTAGTATTAAGTAAGCTTCGACCCTTCGATCGCGAGTTCGAAAAAACCCAAACGAAACCTTCCTGGGCTTTTCGCTGAAAGCTAGCGAATGGATGGATAGATAGATATGCATCTTCAACTCAAACAAATTGAAGCAAAATCTCATGGCAATGCAATCAGGATTCAGAAGTGGTCTGGACTCTCGGCCCGGCAGTGGGGTACTCCCGATAGGAGCCGGAAAAAAAACGGACAGTCCCTGCTCCCTCCGAAACCCCAATGTCTTCGCGCGAAAACTGTGATGAACCAGAGTAAATATTCCATTCATTTACTTTGTACCCTGGAACGCTTCACATGCCGCTGCCAAATGAATATCGATAAAATCAGCTACTACTTATAGCTAATCCGTTATCGACGATAGTACACAAAAAAAAAGTAGAGATCAACCCTTTAGAGGCACACCATTTCTGATAGCCAACCAAGATGGCCTAGTCGAGATATCAGTCCACCATCTAATCACCGATAAGTACATATTTTAGCTGTTAAATCACAAACAATTACACACCGAGACACATTCGGGCCCTTGGCGAAAAGCACATCGACACCAGCGTTGCACAACATTTCGCCGTATGGAAGATGATACAGGTCCACGAGAGTGATTTCCTACGCAATCTCAGCTCTCCAGCCGATCAAATAAAACATTGATAAAACTCACATTTCCAGCAAGGTACTTTCGATGACTGAGGATGGACTCGTACACGCTCATGTAATCTGAAAACTCTTGCACAGCTGAACTAGTAAACATCTCGCTCGGAAGAAGTCCTTCTTGCCTGCATGATAACGATTACTGAACATGTAGACACTATAAAACAAATCCTTACCGCTGAATAACCGTTTCATACAATGCTTTTCGAGCAAAGGTGTCAAAGTTTCCGGAAAGCCCCGTTACTCGGGTGTCGTTCAAATCCGGGATCAACTTGGTGCCTCGTTCAGCATATCGTGTAGCGATGTATTCGCATATGTTCCGACATCCATGAAGAATTATACCGTTGTCGTCCTGTTCCAAAGATCAGAGAGAACCAGAAACAAAAACAAAAAGATAGCGCACGATATACGGCTGGGCATCACTTGCGACATTCGTAGGATTGAGCTCGTAGGCAATCTGTTTTTCATGTAGCACAACCGCAACTCTAGCGGTCGAACAACAACGAGAAAAGCCGTAGAGCTTCAAGACATGACCTGAAGAATATCCCTCTAGAGAGTTAAAACTACTACCGTACTGCGGAGAAAAAGGCCGAAAGTCGAGAATGTCCATATCATTCAGTTGCGCAAGCATTACTGTTCCACAACCTGAGACCGGTGTGCACAACGGTTCATCGGGATCCGAGTAGTAGGGAGATATACCCGACAATGTAGATGTGGACGAGGTAGGGGAGCCTTGATGGCGTACTCCATGTAGAGAAAACGGGCGTGGCTTGGAAGACAGTGGCAGGTCGACGATGATTGATAAGACAGTTGTATCTGAAAATAAAATTGAGATCCAGCATACAGATCGAAGAGGAAGCACGAAATACCTGTTCTTCGCAGAAAGCCCCGTTCGTCCAGGAAAATACTGTTTGACGACTTGAGTCCATTTTTTACCAAGCACATTCACTACTTTGAGTAGTTGTTCATCCTGAGAGCATAAAGTTAGCAATCACAAATTCCTTGTCGACACGAAGAAAAAAAGCTTACCTCCTCCAAAGACCACTTGCTGTGATCAATAGCGGGATCTAAGGAGTCCTTCCAACGTTTGGCGCATTCTATTAGTATCCGAAAACTTAACCTTAGACCATCTAAGAGATCAGCTAACAGACTTACGGTCACTATTTCTTCCATCTACCATTTGCGCAACTTTACTCCACCTACTCAAGCATTTAGATCTAATACTTGTATTCGGAAGGAAGAACAAACCTTGCACCGTAAGCCTCGACACCGGCTTTCAGCTGTTCGTCTTCTTCTTCCGTCCAAGCACCTTTGGTAGTCGGAAGCTTAGCGCCAGCACTAGGATACCTACTCATCCAGTGCTTGCGACAATCCTTGTTCGAGCGATCCGGGACGTGTTTGGCAATAGCACGCCAATCCGAGGGCTGTTCAGCTTCAGTAGATTCTTCAAAGCGGAATTATTGAATGTCGGAGAGTTAGCATGAATGGCGCGACGAACCTCGATTAACTGCTTCAAAGAGAAGCTGGTCTTCTTCCGAGGTCCACGGTCGACGCTCACGGGCTAGCATAGTGGATTAACAGTAGATAGTAGAGAAAACAGTGGCAAGGAAAAAGAAAGAGAGAGTCGTCGCGACATATCTGTTTTTAGACTTTCTCTTGTTATAGATGTTTGATATGCGCAGACTGAGAGTACAAAAGTAGAACAAGGTATCGTCTCCACAAATTAGGCACCTAGTTGAATCCGAGACATCAAAAAATTTTATGTCCAGTATCAGCGAAATGTTCTTAAATCCACCAAGTTGGATCAAGTTTATAGTATTAGAGAACGCACTTCCTATAGCTTCTAATGATCATCATCGCGTGCCCATCGCGTGCCCATAGCCCTAGGAATCCTCAACCACTTCGTTCTGAGCAGTCTTCATTGGCTCGTAGAGCCCATGATGTTCTCCAACTCCATATGTCAAAGTCATGACCTCGAAGATATTCGGGTTAACTTCCAACTGCCAATGAATCCATGAGAATCGATTTCGGCACCAAGGAAACGAACAAAGAAATTCACAAGGGAGATAACATCATCCAGCAAATGTGCCTGCCCAACGGCCATACCCATCCCAGAAAGCTCATAATTGGCGTTTGCGATATGGACGTGAAAGTGATCTACAGTGGATGGTGAGCACCGATAAACGGCAATATGAAATGGATGAAAATGGATACATACAATAACTAGGTTGGTAATGAATCCACATTCGTAGTCCTCCGCGGCCGATACCCCATCTTTCCTTTACTATTCGGTATGCTTCGCGTCTAATTGACTTGAGTAGACCTAGATGCACGTCTCCCCGCAAATCGCGCAGCGATCGTAAAGCGGAATCACGTGCGATAGCGACGAGATACAAACTCCCAGGTGGTATGCAAATCCCATTTCATGTCTGGAAGGATGATGTATTCAGATGACGAGCAGAGGACTTTGCCCTGTTCTGAGCGTCCAGCCAGGATTTCTGTAACCCTATCGGAAATTAGGGCCAATGTGATACACACAAGGTGCGATTCGTACCATCGAGTCCGTTCGGGAGGAAAACTGGCGATGTAAGGGAGTGTGATTCGTCGATAGAGCTCTGGCGTTTCATGAACAAGGATCGATTCTTGCTTTGAGTACTGTAGTCTGCAGTAAATCGCCAGGATGGAGAACACGTTCAAGCAGCAGTACACACTTTTCGGATATGGACTTCGGTTGCAGGGTAGATCATATCAATCTTTACATCGCCTTGAGGTTGTTTTTCTTCTGAGCTTGAGATGAAAGCCAGCCCGCAATCCAAGTGTACTGTTCACTTGGGCAAAGTTTCCGTCAATGCTCGAAAAGAGGATAGAGGTGGACAACATACTATATCGGTAGATCCCATCACCTCTGTTTTGTGAACCAACTCTTTGAAGAACAAAGCAATATGCTCAGAAGCAAACGCATTCTTTTCGATCCGGATAATTGCTGGGAGTCGTCGGTCTTCAGCGGCGACTGTGGTTTCCCAAGTAGAAGGCAAAGTTCCAAGCAATGTAAGACGACATCGGTCAGGTTCTGAGCGATATAGTAGTAAGCTTTGTGGTAAGATATTGGCCAGATTATATACCTTCACTCAAGATTTCTGTCAGTTCAAAGGATCGTAGAAGAGCCAAGTCCGGCATGATGTTTGTTGATGATGGTGGTTCGGAAACAACCCTGAACTTGGGAGCAAGTTCAACAATTGTCAGTGCAGCACGAGTCACTTTTCGTGTATGAAGCAGCTCTAGTACTGAACTAAATGGCATACATAGGTATGCCAAACGGAAAGCAAAAAAACAAAGCGAAATGCTATGGAACGAAAATGACAGCACAGTAAGTAAATGAGACCCCGGGACCTTTTTATCCTCTCCCTGCACACCAAAACCTCCAGTCAAACTGTCCGTTGGCGGGCATCTATGACTTCCAGATGAGGATCGCAAGGGATCCAACGTAAAAGTAAATAAAGTGTTTCGTTTCTAGAGGAAGAAGCAAATTCTCAGCATTCAAATTGACAATAAAGGAACAAGGCAGAAAAGTGTTTGACAATGTCTGGTAGAAGGAATTTTGGTCGATGATAAGGAGATCCCTCGACGTTGGATCGCAAACAGAGTGGGATTAGAAACAACGATCAAAAACTCACCATGGGTAACATAGCTCCCAAAGTTCTTTCCAACGACAACATGCCATGTAGGGCCATGTCTTCGGTCAAACTCCTTCTTGATCTGAGCAGCAATATCCTTCTCGATGTTGTACTTTTCCAGCGCAGCCGACGCGATGTCAACGCTCTCCTGCTGCATCTCTTCACTCATATCCACGTTCTTGATTATAGCCTTTGGTGCAGAAGCTCCATCGGAGGTACCCTTGGGACCAGAGGAAGTATCAGTGGAGGAAGAAGTGGGCGCGTCGAGTTTGTCTGCCATTGTTGGCGAAAAGAGAGATCCACTGGAGATGAAGGCTAGTCAGTTCGGATGAATGCATAGATATAGTGAGAAATAAGTGACCTTGCGGATAATGCAAGGATAACGCAAGGAGAAATAAATGGCGCGAGGCAGAGGTCGATAAAAGACCCCAGGTCTGTCTACCACGTGGAGGCGTCTAACAAAGTTACCTACAGGCGCCTGTAGGTCGACTACTAATCTTGACCAGGACCTTGAGAACTGCAGATGAACATGCAAAGTTCATTGGGCTTAATCCAAAGGTTCATTCATAAATATGGTCAAGACTCGTTGCACGCACGTATTCAGTTTAAAACCAGTATATATACTTACCTGCAGGTAAACATGACGAAGATGGCTAGAGATGGCTTCGTACCGCTTGCGCAAACATGGTCATTTTAAAGCTTCAGATCACAGCTTACATGCGGGAGTATGCAAATACTAATGCAGCGGACGTGGAATCGGAATCGAAATGCAGCATGGCCTCAAGCTTGGTGATCTGTTGCATGATCAAATCTTGTACGATCTTCAGGTAGCTGAACCGAATCTGACTGTAACTGCAGTGGTAACTTCAGTAAGTATATCTCCGTTTCCGCTCCGTCCAACAGTGGTATTGGAATCGAGGCTGAAAAGCACTTTGCTACCATGAATCCTGCCCGATTGATCATTGTCTGTCGATCCTTGGAGAAGGCTCAAGACAGCATCAAGCATGAGTAGTATCTCTGACCTTGGGATGGACCACAATCTAATTTCTCTGCGTAGAGATTGAAGAAGAAAATGGTTACAAGAACGCGGAATCTCTGGCTCTCGACTTGGGCAAGTTTAACTCCATCTCCGAGTTCGCCACTCAAGCTAGCAAGACGTTAGACCGCCTCGATATTCTCATTGAGAATGCTGCCCTTGCTAGCACGAGTACCTCCGACCCAGGATGGCTAGGAATCTATGTGAGTGCATACTTATTCTGTAGCGCTGTGGTTTATCAAAACGTCTCCGATTTTTACTAGGCTTCGGATTAATGCTGTGGGACCCGCCATGCATGTCCTTCTCTTACTTCACATAATCATCAATACGGCTAAGCAACACTCTGTGGTTCCAAGAATTGTAGTAGTCTCGAGCGGAGTCATCTTACTCCTCCGATATTGGTTCTGATGCTATCGCCTCGCCGAATACTCTCGAAACGCTTTCTAGCAAGGAATACTGTACTCCGCAGTAAGTAATCCCTCTATTCGACTTTTTCTGGTCCTTACTTCACGCATGTGAGACCCAAAGAGTGCTGATGAACCGTTATCAGCAATCAAAAGAGTACATTCCTTTCTTCCAAAGTTCCTAAAATCCAATCGTTCAACAAACGCTTCCAGTCCTAAACGTCATGCTCGTGCGTAAGCTAGCAGAGCTCCTACCAAAAACCATTGTACCAGTCAGTCTCAGCCCAGGGTTCTGTTTGTCCGGGCTACGCAGAAATGCAACCGGAGAACTAACCACCCAGTTCAAAAAAAATGGAGGAAACTTGCTGAGTTGCATACACTTTGGAAGAAGGTAGCCGACACATCATCTTTTCAGCAATTGGTGGAAAGAACGAGGAATTGCGTGGTGCTTTTATGTCAGAGTCTTGGCTACCGCTGGAGCTTCCAGATTGGATGCTGAGCGAGGGAAAGAAAGCTGAAGATCAAGATTTGGGTAATGGTCCTTTTTATCCGAAAAGCAGTGGAAAGCTAATAGATAGGATCGATCTAGACTGTGATGCTCGCGCTGTTTGGCAAGCTTGATAACAGAATCCCTGGAATAGTCAGAGAATATCTAAAGGTTTGAACATTGAGAAATGATCATCGCATTGAAAGCTACATACAAATCACAACAGGAGTGGTACTCGACATAAGTTGGAAAACATACAAAACAATCAGATTGATCTTACAGTTAAACCTCCCAACGCATCCAATGAATGTCTCGTATACAGCCCTAACGAATTACTCCAGAGCAGTGGTTTAGTCGGGCACGTGGATTATTCGGAAGGGAAGAGGAACGGAGTACATAAAAACAGAGAACTTTGGATTTGAAAGCTTTGCACAAAAATGCACGTCTTTACATTGGTCTACACTAATACATGAACACCTACAAATGCTCCACCATCCTTCGATCGTGCTCCAACTGGATAGGCCGTAAGCTCAGCTCTCCCTCCGGGCGCCAAATGTATCTGTTGGATCGGACGTTTGGAGGATACTTCACCGTGTCAGCGTACCTAGCCCAATCATAATCAATAACCAACACTTTCTTTTCTTCCACATCAACAAAGATATTTGCAGGGCGCAAATCCCCATGAACATATCCTGCTTCAAAGAAAGGTTCTAATGCCCGACGAACAATGTCTTGTACTTCCTCTGAGTCTTGACCAAAGATGTCATCCACCGCCTCATAAGCTTCAGGGATAGGTTCCATAATTATCATTTTCCAGCCTCCTTCAAGGTCATCGCACACCAGCAGTTTCGGTGCAATCTCAAGCTCGTGAGCCTTGCGGTGCGCTGCTTCACCATACTGCCGAGCATACTTGACGTAAAGAACATGGTTGACCTGGGTTATGACTTTGAAGACTAATCGAATGGCATCCACGCGTTCGATGTATCTGAATAAAATTGTTTCATCGCCTTGTTTGAAACTCCGTGGATAAGGGAAGTAGTGCTGAACTAGGGGTGAAGGATTCGTGCTGAGAGGATTTTCGTGCAGTTTGCCCAAATCAGCGAAAAGGATACTGAGGGCTGTCAGGGTGCGCGCAAGGTCGAGAAACATATCCTCGTTTGAAGCATGAAAATACATGGGTACTGAAGCGGTGAGAACTTCAGTTTGAGGGCGATCGACCATTACACCACCAAAGATTTGGATGCTTGGACCTAAGAGTAAACGATTGGCTCATTGAAGCTACAGCTCAACTGGTCCACTCACCGGCGTGTAATTAAAATCGATGGTAATCTCAGCCTCATCCAAGCTGCTGCTTTTGGATTTGCGCCAACCGATGCATGGTTACGGACGAGACGCGCGTTTTCAACATAAAACAATGAGACTTGGAAAGTAGGATCATCTTTGCCACATTGTTCCGCTTTGACCTTGATGAGAAGTCTTGCAGCCCCGTCCTTTCCAGCTAACTCATACTTGACCGCACCATCTGTAGTGTAATCACCAATTTGCACCTTGAGGATCTCCGCCTCGAGAAATTCACCGAGTAACTCCCGGAAATCAGCTCCTCTCTGTTCCTCATCCTCGTAGATGGCGCAAAGTTCATCAGAGATTTTCTTCGCGAATCTGACCTTGATCAGAGGGTTTGATGGTTCGGACGTTTGTCTGGAATGATCCAAAGTATGGAACGAGTAATGCTATGGGAATCGGGACGTGATTCGGGTTTCGTGGACGGTCGCAGGATATGCGCGTTTCTTCGTGTTTTTGTCCTTTAGCGAATTCAGCTGGTTCTGTACCGGTCGAAGGCGTTTTGGGCGTCTACGCTGAAAAGAATTTGCCACCAGGCAACTCGAATGCGTCTCGCGGAGCTACGGTGAAAATCAGCAGTGGAAGCGGATTGGCATTCTTAGTTCTCGCTTACGAAGTCTTCTGCACTCACTCATAAAAACCGCAACAAGGTGAACGTCATTATCAGGATCAGGATCGTAATCAATAACGGTCTGCAATTGCCCTTTGAACCACTGCTTCCAATCGTAGTTGAAACGATCTCCCAATCGTTGCTTCATAGTAGTTGAAGTGCTACGCAGGATGGGTGGATTGAGACACTGTAGAATATCCCTTGAACAATAGCGCTGACCCTAGTACTTACAAAGAAAACAAAAGTACTTCTCTCCGTTCCCAGCGCTTTCTTTAAGGTCATTGAGGCAGTGACGATACCCATGTCTAGCTCCAGTGGTACAGGGCTTGCTGCTGTTGTCGTTATGTTGGCATCGTCGTCAACAGAGAGAAAGAGTACGTTAACGCGCTTTTTACCGCTCATTGTGGTTTGAATCATAAGCGCGAAGGCTGGGCGCTAACCCATTTCATTTTGAAACCCATCGAGAGAAGTACGAGAGTACCTATGCGCAGAATAAACGGACGTCAAATTGGCTCTTGGATATTCGAAAATGATCTGTGAGTACTCTTCGACTGCTTTTCGTGGATGCGGCCTTTATGGGTACCGGTATCCCGAGCTTGGTGTAGTCTTCGCTCCTTCTGCGCACTTCAAGCTTCAATTACATGGACTGTCATGATCAGATTTTCTGACAAGATACGACGAGACCCGTTCCCCAGCCGAATCTGAGCGTAACTCTACCGGCAAACGTTAGCTCTCAGAAGTAGGTACTTATAGCTCCGTTTACGCTCCGTGACTCAGGTACTCCTCCGAGAGACATCCGACAAGATATAAAAGTCTCCATACTACTACTGAAATCCAACATCTTTAACCGAACAAATGGCTATTCGGGACGGGTCATCGTACATGAACGGAATCTTCCCGAAGTTTGAGCTCCCCCCTGTGGTCAAGGGTGATCTCACCGGAAAGACTGTCATGATCACTGGTGCCAACAGTGGTATTGGATTTGAGGCTGCAAAGCACTTTGCTACCATGAATCCTGCCAGATTGATTATTGTCTGTCGATCTGTGGAGAAAGCTCAAGAGAGCATCAAGCGTGAGTAGTATCTCTGACTTGCGGAGGAACCACGATCTAATTTCGCTGTGTAGAGATCGAAGGAGAAACTGGTTACAAGAACGCGGAACCTATGGCTCTCGACTTGGGCAAGTTTAGCTCCATCTCCGAGTTCGCCACTCGAGCTAGCAAGACCTTGGACCGTCTCGACATTCTCGTTGAGAACGCTGCCGTTGCTCTCACGGAGTATGTTCCGAGCGAGGATGGCTGGGAATCTATGTGAGTGCATACTTATTCTATATTGTTGTGGTTTATTAAGATGTCTCCGATTTTTACTAGGCTTCAGGTTAATGCTGTGGGACCCGCCATGCATGTTCTTCTCTTACTTCCCATAATCATCAATACGGCTAAGCAACACTCCGTGGTTCCGAGAATAGTAGTGGTCTCGAGCGGATTAGCTTACACCTGTGATATTGGCTCTGATGCCATCGCCACGCCGAACACCCTCGAAACGCTTTCTAGCAAGAAATACTGTACTGCGGAGTAAGTAATCCCACTATTCAACCGTTTTTTTCTTACTTACTATGTGCGAACCCAAAGGGTGCTTGCGAAACGTTATCAGCAAACAAAGAGTGAGTTCGTTCCTAAGGTTCTTGTAATGTAATTGTTGACCGAAAATTCCAGTCCTAAACGTCATGCTGGTGCGTAAACTGGTAGAGCTCCTACCGAAAACCGTCGTACCAGTCACCCTCAGCCCAGGTTTCTGTCTGTCTGGGCTACGTAGAAATGCAACCGGAGAGATAGCCGTCCAGTTCAAAAAAATGGAGGAAACCTTTGCATACACTTCGGAAGAAGGTAGTCGACACATCATCTTTTCAGCAATTGGTGGAACGGACGAGGAATTGCGTGGCGCTTTCATTTCAGAGTCCTGGATACCGCTGGAGCTTCCGGATTGGATGTTGAGCCAGGAGGGAAAGAAGGCTGAAGATAAGATCTGGGTGAGTATGCTTCCTGTATACTTGGTAAAGCAGTGGAAGCTAACATAGGAAATTGATCTAGACTGAGATGCTCACCCTTTTTGGCAAGCTTGATGACAGAATCCCTGGAATAGTCACAGAATACTTGAAGGTTTGACTATTGGCAAAGGAAGTTCAACAAGTTGAATGAACTTTACGGTAGAGGCAATATTGTACTTGTGGTGACGCATTAAGTACTGAGGCTTGCATTAAAAATATAAGAAACCAGATTGAGTCGCAATCTTTTGATGATTTTCGGGACTCCAAAAAAAGGCTGTGCATTTCCACGAGGACAAAGCAATACTTAAATTTGATCGTGATCATGCCGTCTCGTCTTTTCTTATCCGCGACCTATCACTTACTCTCAGCACCTCCAGTCCAACTTTGAAAATCCAAGAATCGTGCGTCTCCCTTTCAACGATCCGCCGTTGCTGGTGTTCTCTCAATATAATAACCTCAATAAATACTTGTTGCCCGCACGACGCCTAATCATAGAACTCACCTCCTTCGCAGACTTACTCATTGTCATTCACCTCAACTGAGGACAATTAATACACATAAAATCTTTAAAATTTCCTAACTTATTCTCTATAAGTACGTATGAGAACGTAAGTATGATAATAACATACAGGCGTGAACAAATGCAATATTGTCAGAGGAGCATCCCAAACCCACAGAGCACCTCCGAGTCCGTTTTTTTATACAAGAAAAGGACGAAACGGGACACAACTCGTGTTTTCACTCTAAAGCAATCCATCCTCCCCATCACTATATGACGAGCTACTTCCAGGCGAAATCAGCTCTGTATATCTTGCAACCCTTAATCTCTGCGAAGGAGGGATGAAGCGCTTCTCGTCTAATCCATGTGGAATTCCGCCGTGCAAAACACCGACACGTTTCATGGCCAGGAGCTGTAAGGAACATCGGTAAGTCTATCCAGGAGACGACTATAAATGGCGCACATTATGAGCAGCGTTCGAGTGCTCATACACGCCCCCAAAGAATGCAGTTGTAGCATCTTTCCCGATGTAGCTGCGTATAAAATTTGCACCGCCCGGATGTTCCTCAACGAAATCCGCAACCTCGTGTATGAAACCAGCAATAAGAATGAGAGGTCTTTTTTCTGATTGGCTTATGACTATCATTAACGCATCGTTAGCAAGCAGAGAAGGTGACCAAGTAAAAGGCACTTACAGCTCTCCCAAGAAATGACAGGCAGATCATTGCTATCACTGGGCCATGCAAGCTTCTCTTGAGTTGTGCGGAGCTTCTTGAGTTCCATCGTAAGCTGACCCTTGCGGATTTCGTTATCGGGAAAGACCTGGCAACAAAAGCGCCATTAACACGCACGTCTCAAGAGCTCAATTCAATCTGCACGAACCTTGAGATGTGAAGCCAGCCCAAGCTTGTACATTAGCCAGATAGTCCACTTGGTAGGGTCATATTGGTACCACTTGATTGCATTCCTGTAATCCATCGGGAACTGGAATGTGTGTTAGCTATTGTGGAATACTAAAGACATGAAACTCACCTGATGATGGAAGTTGTGGTAGCCTTCACCGACTGTCACAAAGGCGGTAATCATGTGGTTGCGAGGGGTGTGTTTGTCGTCGAAGGGGGTCTCACCGAGCCAGTGTGCAAGCGAGTTGACACAGAATGTTGACTATTAAACGCGTAAGAGCTAGAATGGAATGAAGGCAAGTTACTTACATGATGAACAAAGACCAACCGAAGGACACCCGCGTAGATGAATCCACCCTTGGCATCTCCCCAACCCAGGTAAGCTACTAAACTCGGCAGCAAGAATCCCATGAAAAGGATCAAAAAAAGGTAGTGCTTGTGCTGCCATCTGACGACAGGATCGCGTCTCAAGTCACTGACGTCGGCAACACCAGGCTTGCGACGAGGCTTGACAAGCATCCATCCGACGTGCGAGTACCAAAAGCCTTTGCGGGCGTCATAGGGATCCAGGTCGGTGTCAGTGTAGCGATGGTGAGCACGATGTCCTCTTGACCACCATTTGATTGAGCCTTGAACAGCACCGGTTCCCAGAACAGCGAGAAGGTATTGCAAAGGAAGGGAAGCATTGTATGAACGGTGGGCCCATAGACGATGGAAGCCTGCGGTGATACCTGCAATTCTCGTTAATATCGTGATCAGAATCTTAAGCAAAAAACAGATACATACCTAGTCCAGTCAAAAAATAGTACGCCACAGCCCAAACTGCGGTTTTCCATTGCAGTTTAACGTGAAACGCGCCAACGATACCAATCAAGGGCGGCACAGTCAAAATGTAGAACGAAAGCCAGTTTATTTCGTTCAAAAGATTTGACCATGTAATTGGAGGCAGCGATTTGGTATTTTTGAGGGTATAGGCAACATAGTTGTCTACTTCGGCATTGATAATCGGCGCAGAGGTCTCCTGCGAGTCTACGCGAACGCCGCTGTCCTTGACGACGTCGGACATGATAGACGTAAGTTACTAGAAAAAGAAGTAAGGAAGGGGCAATGATAAAATACCAATGTTAAATAACCTAATTTGGCTGGGGCGGCCCAGCTGAAATTGTTTTGGGGGTTGGGGTATCCCAATTTGGAACAAAATCCCAGCTCGGACAAAAGTTGCCTTCAGATGGAATCCAAGTTAACCCGGTCAGTCACCACCGTCAGTGGGTGCATCTATTCGAGCATCATAAAGGTTCTATCCAGTGGAGGATAGCATTAACCAGTGCAGCTAGTACTCCCTCACTTGTACCCCAGCGGAATGAGCGATGTCCAGGCCTAACTAGGCCTACAATGCCAGAGTCGGTCGAGACTTTTGGAAAAAAAAAAGGAATACCGTTGAAATTGAATTGTGTCACAGCCTATACACATTCAAAATTCTAGCCCACCACTAGATGTTGTTGGCCGGCCAGTCCCACAGCGACGTAGATACAAGGATGAATTACTGTCAAGGTCGTGCCACCGCCTAGCCTGCGGACGAACTCTATACCTATCCCAATCGTATCATGTAAAATCGGCACTACGCATGCGGTGGCCAGACAGTATCACAGTCAGCGAAGGCCAGCACGGCAAAGCACGGGCGGTGGACGTTTGAAGGTTGAACCGAGATTGTCACGAAATATTCTCGTTAGCATAAACGAATATTCAGTGCACTGTAAGTTGATGCTGGCTCCAGGGATTTTCTTCCACGAGAGCTCTACTTAGTCCAGCTCGTGATTAAAATCGCTCAATCACTGATCGATCCCACGAGGACAAAGCAATGGTTCTCACCTCGATTGAAAGCTAAATACAAGAGCGATGGCACATAGAGAATATCTAAAAGAATCCAATAAAACATCAATGCTCAAATTTCACAGTTAACTTCCCTGATGCCTCCAAAAACGGAAGCTTCCCGATGAGTAGCTCTGACTCCCTAGCACCATTGATAGTACGTGCAACTATCCCATGAAATCTTGAACCTGAGAACTACCGTTTCAAGCAGAGAAAACTGTGTGTTTTGAAGCAATTCATCAATTGAGGCCCAATGGTCCAATTGACTCTGAGCAGTTGGCAATGGATCGCGATCGACGTTTAACAAAATTGTCAAATGTTTTAAAGGAATCCTATTTCCTTTTGCATTCAAGAGATGTTTGAAGAGGTCCTGGATCCAGAGCAATCCGTTATGGGATTGGTTTCCGAGGACCAAGAGCAGACTGCGCAGATTGGGGGTGTACTCAAGGTAATTGTAATTGCGTGGCGAAACTGTAGGAAAGAAATAACGCGGAAAAGTTAGCGAGATAGAAAGAACGGAAGAGGGATTTTACCTTGCCGTAGCTTCAACTCTGTGAGACTTGAGCCAACATACTGTAGCAGGGTCCCAATATCCGCCCTAGTATCAATCTCCAACGATTGTAGATTCCGGACGTCAATTGGACACGCATCCTGTTGGAGCCAGGACATGACAGTATCCAAGCTGGAGTGGAGATGTAATTTCTCAAGTATAGATGGATGATTGGCAGCATGACCAATCACTCCTACATCCAACTCGGAAGGAGTATTATCTGGCAAATCCAAATCATGATGGTAGGATATTTCCGTGGTGATCTCTAGGACCTTCAGGTGCGTCATATAGCTCAACAGAGATGCCAGTTCAGCGAACGAATGGATCGTGAACATAGCGAGAGAGACTTGAGTCAGGGAAGGAGCCCTGAACATTTCGGTCAATGCCGTTTTCAGTAAAGATGGTAGGGCCTGCCAATCGACGAAAAGCAACGATAGACGATTCACATTAGAGAGCCGACGAATAACATTGGCTGCAGCGGTGTAAAAGGCTTCGTCATCTCCATCAAACTTTAGCAGTTGCAGGGACTGGACATACAATGCCAATCGGGGGTTCGCATTGAAAATTGCAACAAGCCGTTCGCAGAGATCCAAATGAAAATTATCATCGAATCTGAACGCGGGAGGTATTCGAGAATGATATGGTGGAAGATGCCACGCTGCGAAGAATAAACCCAAGCTCTTCCAACCAGAGCACAGTTTAGAAGAGTCTTGGTATCAAAATAAAGCTTCTCGAGAATGCAGTCGACGAGTTCGTTGGGTATCATGGAGGTTGTCCAAGAAAATTTAGCGCCCGCCGTTAAATCATCGAACCTCAGCGCTTCATGGCAAACTCGAGCGCTTCTTGATTCTTGAACTTTCGCAATAATGTCACTCTACGGGTCTACCTTTTCTGTAGCTGGAATGTCTTCCTCTACGTCCCACAATTCTAATTCCAACCTGAACAACTGGGGAAACTCCAATACAGGTAGTACTTTAGGTACTTCTACTTTGGGCACTTCTGCATTCGGGGACTCGCTTTCGCAGTCTAGAAGTCCTTACCAGCCAGGTTATCTCATGGTATATTGGGTTTTATACTTGAATTATATTACTCTGACATTTCTCTATCAGTCGGCCTCGCAAGCCAATGTTTGTGAACTTCTTTGTACAAAGAATGCTGCATTCTCATTCAATTCTCTTCAGGCCTCACCACAAGGGAACCAACGCGTCGATGAGCTCCCAGTCGTTCAAACAAAGGCAAAAATAAACCAAGCTCTTTTACGAGGGTCAACAGATGATTTTGGGATGGACTCCATGTTCGAGAGTACAAGGCGAGTGGCAGCGTGATCTATTCGACTTGGTTTGACTGAAATTCGCGCTCTAGCCGTCAACGACAGCCTTTGGCAGACGAAGATGCACCGCCTATGCAATCTGTGAATGACATTCCCAACGAAGCCTACTCGAATCACTTCCAATCTAGGGTACAAGTCGCTCTTGCGTGTTTCTATACATATTGACTAATTATTCTTTTTTTTCTTTGAAGCCATCCACAACTCAACATTCTTTGTTTTCCTCTCATCGAACGCGTACACCTCCTGCGCCACGATCCGCACCTTCCTCCGCGCTACTATACGTGATTGTTTTTGGATATCCTGGTGACAAGTATAGTGTCACTGTTGATTACTTCAAGTCCTTGGGCGACTCTACAGACGCGGACCCAAATACCGAAATAGTTAACTGTTTTAGGATTGGCTATCATGATCCTGGGGACGCTATGAGGGCGGTCCGCAAAAATGGCGAAATATTGGGAGGAACTTGGATGGTGGGTGCGAAATGGGCGGTGAGTTTAATATCCTTCGCTGGGTGCCGCCTGCGTATTTAACATCTTGTAGGATCCCGCTCAGGCAGAAGCTCTTTTGGGCCAACCCATTCATCGGCCCACTGTCTCTGTAGCATCACTTCCGCGGGAGGACCCAGGGAACGCTATGGTCGTTGATGAGCCTTCGTCAGCTTCAGCCGTGCCCATGGTCGGAACACCTATCAAGCTGGCTCCTTCCGCGTCTGCTTTCAGGAAATCTGGAGTATCCACGCCAAAGCCATTGACTCCTCAGCCAAAAGCAGCCCCCGTCGCCTTCCCTGCTGCTTCAGGCGCAGGACCATCACCGAATAAAGGTTTAGTGGGCCAAATGTCTGATCTCATATTTGGATGGTAGTTGCTTGTACTTAATCGTTGTTTCATTATACAAGTCCAACATGTTTCCATCAAGCTACTGCTACAGATATTATTACAGATTTTATGACATTAAGGTAAAGTTGGTTCGTTACAACGTCGTAAAGGCTACAAACCGTTCTTTTGAGTCACTTGGTCCAGATCACTGAAGCAGACTTACACAACTTGATAAAGGTACGCTTTGAATAATTTGTCTCTGGACGAGAATTAACGGCTACCCTCAAGTTTAGAGATGGCTTTAGGTTTCACAAAAGTCAATACTCACAGAAGGGAGAGGGTAAGGTCACCATGGACTCGGGCCTGACCAATTTTCGTTAAGAGATAGATTCCTGCCTTTGGGGAAGTACTCACCTTCAGCTCAACTGCCACGTCCAGATTCAAGATCAAGTCGAAGCTTCAAAGGCTTGTCGCCTCCTGAGCCCTCCTCATCGTCGTCCTTCTTCTGATTCCCTCCGCCTGCAATCTGGCCGAGCGGTGTTCTGGGCAGGTATTGGCAAGCTGGTTACCGGTGTCCTTCAACTTCCTCGACACCAGGAAGCCCACCGCCCTTCTTGCCAGTTCCACGTCGGCGTTTGCGTGCCAGGACTACTAGCGCTGCTGGCGTCCGTGTCGTTACCTGAAGCACTGAGACTACGGGCAGTCTGGCTCCTGCCTCGGCGACGTGATTGGGAGCGCTGCTGTTGGCGTGCCATAGAGGGAGAACGAGATTGATCTGACATGATTACGATGCTATTGGTTCAAGTGGATAAGATGAAAACCCGATGAGTGAGTGTTGTTCTTCGTTTGGTTTAGTGAAAATAGATTTTGGATGTCTGTAGGGGGGAAAACCGGATTTCGTGACGATGTGGGATTTATATTTTCGATGGATGTGGAGAGGCTCCAACTTTCAATGGGCTCATTGCGCAAGGTATGCGCTCATTTTGATGCAGTCGGATACTATGTATGTTGTCATTTCTATAAAAAGTGGTATCGTAACAAATTTATATCAAATGATAGTTGCAACTGCGCAACGCGCCGTTCACATTGATCCTCCAACCTCAACCTCTACGCTATTCGGAACACTATTCCTCATCTATTCGAGTGGTCTCTTACGAAAACTAGTTAATCCGGCTACCGATTCTTATCATCGATCAGGTATAATGGTAAATTCCAGGAGACTATGTATACAAGCGGAAACGCCACACGCTATATACTTTTAGCATCACCATGATATCACACCTCATTATTGGGAAGTGGGGCTTCAGTCCTATAACTACTGGCGCACTCCCAGCCCGAAGCATCCAAACTTACTACCCACACACATCTCCAACAAACAAATTCAAACTTTCACAATGTCCCAAAGCGATATCCACGAATTCCAAAACCCAGACGACATCGAAGTCCAGGAACCTCCAAAGACAGGTGCTGGCCAAGGTAGCGTCAAGCCCGGAAGCTCTACCACCGGCGACGACCGCACAGATGAGCAGAGAGAAACCGACAACAAGCTCGCTGAGCGTTTATCCTCTCTCATCGAAGACGCCAATTCCCGTGTCGTCCCTCTTTGTAAAATGATTCGATCTGTGAGTCGCTCTCGTATATGAAAATACCACACTATGCTGACCTTTGACGATCGATAGCACATCGAGAACATGGAGGCGAGGAAGGAGGACGACCGAAATGAGGACGAACTCGTTCAACAGGTCAAGCCTCTCCTGCAACAGGCTGAGAAGATCCTCCACGAGACTGAGGGCATGGTCAAGGGTGCTGACCCTGATAACCGTTTGTCAAACAAGGCCAAACGTCATGCTCAATCTCATTCTGCTTCGCCGGAGGAACAGCGACTTGCGGCAGCCCTCAAAGTGGTATGTTGATAATTTGTTTGCCGCTTTCTCTGAAATAATAGTAACTTTATTTATCTGCAGATGGTAGAGGAAGTTGGCGGTACCATCGAGTGGGCTAGAAACAAACTCGATAGTTTCCCGAAAGCGAAGAAGGATCTTGGACCTCTTCTAGACGCCTTGGCCCGTACGTCTTTCTTCATATTTTCCTCACAAACAATGGCTCACCCGATTTATTGTAGAACCCCTTACTCAAATCGTCGGCGGTGTCATGCTTCTCCTTACCGGAGTGCTGAACTTGGTCGGTAAACTGCTCAGCGGTTTGGGACTAGACTCGCTCTTGAAAGGCATTGTCGCTGCAACTGTAAGTAATTGCTTACTTTTTAATAGGAAGGTAATACTCATATACTTTTCTCTTGCAGGGCCTCGACAAAATATACAATGGGCTTGGGTTAGGCAAGTTGATGGGCGGATCCTGAACATTCCTTTGCGCAAATTCGGACTACTAATAGCGAAGTAAATGGCTTGTACACTACATATGTAACTTTTATTATGAGTAAGTACTTAATGTAAATACATACTGTGGAATTGTAATTTCATTTCATTGTCAAAATCGTGTTGCATTTGTGTATTGAGACTCCAAAGGTTCATTGGCGAGCAGGCTCGCTGATGAATTTGTGCGCGATTTTTTTAACAGGAGATGCGCCTTTGTTTGCTTTGAACAGATTAGAAGTCAGCAGAGTGACTTCAGATCCCCATTGAACTCTTTTGCAAGTTTCTTCCTAGCTTCCTGACTTATGAGTAGGTTGTGGCTGTAAAATCGTCAGTTTCCAGCGTCTTAAAGTTCTTCAGTACACGCGAGCAAATGGAATTTAAGCGCCCATATTAATTCGTCCTTTTCTTCCTACTCTCACAGCGAGCCACGTTTGACTCAAGCAAAATCATAATATTGTGCTAGAAAACACCCAAGATTAACCTAAAATATCACTTTCACCTTTGCGCTTCGCACGGCTGCATTGAGCTTCCACAAGTAATGGAGTTCTTCCTTACTGACTCGCAATAAATATATACCTCTCTTACCTGCTCGTTTTCCACAAGTCAATAACCCCCAGAAAACGGTCCATTCTACTCTACTTTCCAGGCCCAGGCTGGAATTTTCTGACTCGCCTGAGCTCTGGCTGCAATAAGAATGATATCGTTCAATTTTGGCTTTTCATTTGGCTTTTCATTCATCACGGTGGACTGACGGCCATGAGGCTCTCGCGAGTCCCTCCGGGATACAACCACGAGGCGCTGGTTATTTCAGTGCTCACTCTCATAGGACTCAGATAATATCCCTTTCAAATATTCACTGTGGTTTGTATCGAAACCAAAAGGCGTTAAAACAACGATGGTACCTCCGGTACGGTTTTATTCCAGTCTATAAGATGACATCTTTACTTCCTCCGCCTCCAGACAACGCATAACGATGGGATTCTTATCATATCTGAAGCCAAATCCACTACCCTGACGATGGAAAATTTAAAAGTGAAAGCTCTCCCAGCAAGTTTCTATAACGATTTCCTTTCCGATCAGGCAAAAGAATGGGTGTTCAGTCCTAGTACGTTTTCATCTACTATCCTGATAATCGCTAATACTAATATGGGAGTCCGATCCAGTTCGGGTTCTCCTGCCACTTGAAAAAACGCCTGGTATCCTTTCTGTCCTCTCTGGATGTCCCCATTCATCGACGTTTCCGTTCACGTCGCTGTCATTTACTGCTAAGGATCCTACCACCGAAACCTCGGAAACAACCATTACGATTCCACAAAATCAACTCGCTCCTGGTTTACAGTACAGCGACACAGCTGGCCTACCGGATCTGTTGAGATGGACTACAGGCCTGCAGGAGCGCGTTCATGGTAGGAAACATGGCCTTAATGGATTAGGGGAAGGAGTGGAAGGATGGAGAGTCAGTATGGGAAGTGGTTCTCAGGATTTGATATATAAGGTATTCGAAGCTTTTGCCCTGTTCAGTTAATGTTGCTAATCCGTTAACGTAGGCTGCGGCAACGATGGTTAGCCCAGGTGATTCTGTTCTCGTCGAATCGCCCGTTTACGCGTATGTCTCTTTCATTTGTTTCATGAGATCTGATTAAGTATTTGACCTATCAGTGGTGTCATTCCGATATTCAAGCACCTGCATTGTAAACAAATCGGTTCGTAGCATATTTAAGTATCTGCCTTCGACCTCTGCCCATTTTTTTCCTGTAGAAGTCCCAACAGATGCCAACGGCATCCGCTCCGAGTCTCTGAGAGAGATCCTGAAAAATTGGCCTCGGGGAAAAAAGAAACCAAAGGTCTTGTATACTGTTCCTGTACGTGTCGTGAATCTCCGTGCTTTCTCCAAGTTGATTTTTCCGTAGTACGGATGCAATCCGACAGGGATGACTGTCACGCTCGAACGCAGGAAGGAGGTCTTGCAACTTGCGAGGGAGTATAATTTCATCATTCTGGAAGGTGCGCTTATTCTCACTATCCACTATCTTAAAGTCCTGAGCTATCTTCTCGTAGACGACCCATACTACTATCTCTACTACGGTCAAGCTACCCGTGCCCCGTCATATTTTGCCCTCGAAGCAACCGAACCTTTTAGCTCAGCGGATGGCTCAAAGACAATCACTGAGGTTGGAAGAGTATTGAGATTCGACTCATTCTCGAAAATCCTGTCTGCCGGTCTCAGGATCGGGTTTGCGACCGGTCCAGAGGCATTGTTGAGCAGGATTGAATTGCTTGTAAGCTTCCATTTTTTTCCTGTCGGTCTTCCTTCACAAATTCACCTTCTACAGACAGCCACTTCCAATCTCCAAGTATCCTCTCTCACGCAGATGATCACATTTCATCTGCTCCAATCCTGGGGGTATGATAACTTCCTCCTACATACGAGGAAGGTATCTGAATTTTATGGGGAGAAGAAGGACGTTTTCGAAAGAGCACTGGAGAGATGGCTGGGCAGTGGTACGAATGAGGAAGTAGCTAATGAGGGGCGACTAGCGGAGTGGAACTCTCCGGCCTCTGGGATGTTTTTCTAGTGAGTCGAGTCGAGTGTTCTCATTTGCTCAATTTAACAACTTTCATTCACTAGGTTCAAATTACTTATCGATCCTACGTCTGCTGAGTCTGAGGAAGAAGACTCTCGCACTCTCATAGAAACACACGCCTTCGCCAATGGTGTGTTGGCATTACCCGGCACTGTCTTCCTGCCGAACGGATCCAAGACACCCTATGTGCGGGCATCGTTCAGCCTTCTAGGCAAAGCTGAAGTGGAAGAGGTGATGAAGCGGTTAAGGAAGACTGTTTTGGATGCTCGCCAGGCAAGGAAGAAGGCTAGGACTGTTGGTCTGACGAAGTTAACACCTCAAACACGCGTCGCGCTGTTAGGATCACGTTCTTTTCTCTTTGTTATTTCTATTATTGTGTGCCTTGTGTGGCTATTTAATTCTCTCCTCAGTGCGAATAAGTACTATTGGCTGAGGTGAGCTACTTAGATCATTCGAGTACATTACTACTGTGACGAAGGCCAAAATATACTAGACTAGGAATAATTCCTTCAAACCAGGAACATTGAATTTGTGATAACTTCGTAAATAGTGACAGTGGCACATAGAAGAAATATAGATGCTTATAGTACATACAATCTCTCGACCGGGCTAGCTGAAACCCCGATTGCCCTGTGGCCTAGAATGGTGTCGAGGCCCAGGCCGGATTTTGGGGAGATTTAAAAGAGTGACGTTTGGAATGGAGTGATATTCAAAATCGAGGGACACTGGAGAATGGAGTGACATTTGGAAGGAAGGTATGAAGTTTATTACACGGCTCGTTCCTCAACATGAAACGCCATCTCGAGGTTAATACTGGATCACAGTAACTAGAATGGCCTTTGGAAAGAAGTCTACACATAATAACGCCGGTCCCTTCTACTCCCCGGACAGAAACATCTGTTTCAGGCTAACGCTAGCTTGGCGTGAAGTTTTGAAGGAACGAAATCTAGGTATTGCACGACCAGATCCTAGACAGAAATGCTCGAAGGCTGTAAGTATAAGTGGCAACGTGCCAGTAACCTCAGGCCTCATAGAATTAGTTTATCTTCACGTTCGTTCAATCTAAAACCATTTTCCACCACTGCTTCAGTATGACTATATACTTTCATCACTGTTGCAAAGAGAGCTTTCTTGGGTGTCGGTGAAAACAAGCGTCCCAAGCGCCTAAACTCCATACAAAGTAATTTGATGTTTCTGTCCGGGGAGTACAAGAGACCGGTGTCATTATGTGTAGACTTCTTTCCAAAGGCCATTCTAGTTACTGTGAGTCCAGTATTAACCTCGAGATGGCGTTTATGTTGAGGAACGAGCCGTGTAATAAACTTCATACCTTCCTTCCAAATGTCACTCCATTCTCCAGTGTCCCTTGATTTTGAACATCACTCCATTCCAAACGTCACTCTTTTAAATCTCCCCAAAATCCGGCCTGGGCCTCGACACCATTCTACGCCACAGGGTAATCGGGGTTTCAGCTAGCCCGGTCGAGAGATTGTATGTACTATAAGCGTCTATATTTCTTCTATGTGCCACTGTCACTATTTACAAAGTTATCACAATTCAATGTTCCTGGTTTGAAGAAATTATTCCTAGTTTAGTATATTTTGGCCTTCGTACTTGCTTTGTTCTTCCCTTGTGCTAGTTTCTGTATTTATAGTGGGGTAGTTTTGTCTTGCCACCTCAATCAGCCCACATACGACTTGGTGATTAAGTTCTTTTACTTGTGTTCTAGCAAACTCTTACAAAAGTGAGTGCTTCTTATTCCTGGACTTGGTTTCACTCTCATTTTGTATGCCTGCCAGTAAAATGAGCTCTTCCAACGGTACCACTCTGCCTCCGACATTGGTAGCAACACGTAAGTGGTTCCTAAGCATTCTTGGACTTGATTTCATTCTCATTCTACCAGATTTAATAAGCTCTCTAAACGGTGCCAGCACACCCCCTCCATCATACCTGGCAGTGACTAAGCAGAATGGCACGGCGACGTCCCACTCATCAAATACCAGTAAAGTCTCAACTAAGACCTCCCACTCATCGACTACTAGTGAGGTCTCAATCAAATCGTAAGTGAATGATCGAGTTAGTAAATAAGTATTCCCAGTCTTACCTATACATTCAGGTCCTCCGAGTATCGATCATCCTCTTTCTTCAAGCACACAGTATCTTCACTTCACTTGGATGGGGATATCCTCCATGCACAGTGTCTCAAAAGCGACGGGACCTATGGCTCCTCGAAGCTAAACCTCAGTGAATGCATAGGCGTTGTCTGTGGGAAGCTGGTCTGGGGTCGCAGGGATTTTCGTAGCCATTGCAAATCCGTCAAACTCGAAAAATACACCCTCATAGCTGAATGTGTCTACGAAGGAGAAACGATCAAGTCCACTTTGGACCTGACTCGCTACCTCCAGTCGTACGATGGTACCCTTGGATTAAAAGTGGCTAAACCTAGTCCCGAGCTGTCCAGCCTATTCAGCGAATCCCGTTGGATGAAGTTCAAGATTGTCACCGAGCCAGATGCATCCATGGTCATCCAGAATGCCGCATTCAAGGATGCTTTCAGTAGCATCGCTCAGACTACCTCCAAGCACGTAGTGGCTGAAATGACCGAGGATCTCGTAGAGTCGGTGACCGAGACTATCAAACGTTCACTGCGTGATAAAGTCAAGGTAGAGATGACTCGTGTCATCTCGGAGACAATGAAGCGGCAGGTTCGTGATACGCTCTCAGTGAGGATTGAAGAAGCCTTCGCCGCCGCCAAAAAATCTGTCCTTGTGGCATGCAACACGGTGATCGACGAGGCTGTAAACAAAGTCACCGTTGAATGCACCAAGTCTATCATTGAACCGATTGGTGACGATGTTGTCTCCCAGTGCAGCGTTGCCATCGCCAAAGCTGTTACATCGGTCACTGAGACCACTGTAGAGCACTTCCAGGAGCGGGTGGAGATTTTGCTGGAACGCGAAATGGTTTCTGCAAGTCTCCATCGGGCTAATACAGAGGCATCTTTCTTAAAAATGTTGCAGCACGTCGTTTAGGGTATGTTCATATTGACTCTTCCAGCGATAAGATCAACTGACGAGTTACTTCCACAGATATTGGAACTTGAGGTTCTTGAATAGATTGTGCATTATTTATTCCTTGTTTATATGTTCTAATACGGTGTTGTTATTATCAAAAAATGTACGAAATGTACGCGAACTTCTTCGTGTGTGAACTATTTCGATAGGACTCTATCAGTCAGTGAGCCTGATTCACCGGACGCTCATATTGTGTCGATTACGCCATTCCGGTATGTTAGTAATTTATTATCTCTTCAGATCCCTCCATAAACTCAACTCTCCCAGGAACATAAAAGACATCGATATCTCCAAAAAAAAAAAGAGACAAAAAAGATTGAAAAAAGATAAAATGGAATAGACATTGAAGGCAGTCAATGGTTCAAGGCCACTTTGGGTGGACCAAGGAAGTTGAAGTCTCACAAAGACCTTCCCAGATAGTCAAAGCACCGATGCATTGTTTGTTCAAATCGAGACAGGCCAAAGCTATATGTACTATATGTACTAGATTTGCAATTTCAAATTCCTACAAAAATCGGAATTGGCAGAGTCACACTCGAGAATAAGTCACAGCTCTGTATCATTCTACAGTAGATTTCAGATTCTCTACAGCTGGATAGTATGCAGGAATCCAAATCGCTCAAGCATCTTGGTCCTAGACAACTAGTACACATGGTATGAATGCATCCTCGCATTTTTCAGTCTTCAAAAAAATCTCCTAGAATGATCAACCTCAATGATACCCGCCTTTTCTGACTGTGGTAGCAACTTCCATATGCGGTCCAATATCGAACGGTCAGGAGTGGCGCGTGAAGGGGACAAATGACCATCCCAATAAATCATCCGAGTCGTACATCTGAACCAGACACGATTCAACAATCCTCGATCGTATCTCTGTATCAACCTTTGATCCAGCATGGCATCCCAATCTCTCAAGTTTGAATCCTGGTCTACTGGGCCATCGGTCGCTCCAGCATTGAAGTCGAAAGAAATGTCACATACAGGAAGGCTGTGGATGAAAAGAGCGAAAAGGTTGGCAATTCAGAGCAGCGAAATTAAGGTGAGGCTGTTTGAACCCACGTAGAAAGATATTCGGAACTATTGTTGATACGGAGAACAAACTCAATGTGTAAGCCTTTGTGAACAACATTCATGCTTACCTTGTAATACACTAACTGACCTCTTCCAGAAGCGTAGGCCATTGTTCACAGCTATTGTGGCTGCTATCTTAAGCCTAAAATGGTTTCCATAGTCTTGCCAGACCATGTTTCGAGTTTCGAAATCCTAATAAATGGATCATGTTCAAGTAAAAATCTACTAGAACCGTGCTGAACATTGGAGGGTATGATATCTCAATCTCTAATCCCACAACGTAGATACTATAATCGCCCACATGAGATGCAATTCTCTCAACGAACTTGGGAGAACAAGCGCCGTCTGGTCTAATAAATTATGACAGCGTTGATACATATGTATAGACAATTCGTCAATTGCAAGGAACTTCAGCTCGGTTAGGGACGTTATCATAATAACCTTTGAAAGTCCTGAAAGTGAACGATCTTCTAGAGAATAACACCTCGAATCGAAAGTTTTCTGGAGCTGGCCACCTAGGTGCTTTCTTATCGCGCGGAAGTGTTCGGAGCGTACTTCGTCCAACCTGACTTCGGTAAGGAACTTGAACGACAGGCTCTGCAACATACGCAATGTATCAGGGAGGTGATCTCGACGGGTGCTTTTACCACCATTTCCCCTGGCATTTGGAATATATCCAGGAAAGGAGCCGTCGGACATATTTCCCCACTGAGGACGTTTTTAGGCTACAGAGAATATCAACAAACTGATTCCTGAGTTCATTGTCTCTGTGCATCCGGCATGACTGCCAGATATCAAGTCGACGTGTCGGAACAAGTGCTGCTGGAACAAGCTAGCAAAGTCTCTGCATACGAGCTCGGTGAAGTGTTCCGAAATGAAAAGGGGTCATCGTTGAGACCGTCGATGATGACAGCGAAATTTTCATTGGAAATCGGCGTTCAGAGAGGGTATGCTGAGCGCTCATGAAGGAAGAAAGAAAGACACGAAGAGTCACACGTCACTCAAGTTACAATATATAGCGGCGCGCCACGCGCAGACGAATAGTATCCAAGGAAATAATTATCTGATGTTATATAGTATATGTACATAAATAAAACAAGTCGATTCAAATGAGTTCAAAGCCATCATCGTCCTTAGCTGGATCTTGTGGCCCTGTGCTTCTCCTCTTTCCCTTAACCTTGGAGACTCGGATTAAGGTGGTTTCACCTTCATTATCTAGCACCTCATATTCGTCTTTGACAATCTGTTCTGTTTGAATACTCTCCCATTTCTTCTCTGCTTGTTCTACCAAGATTCCCAGATCTACAGCTCCGCGACTCGAGCGATTCAGGCTATCACAGTTTGGGGCGCCAGTAGTTGCTACTAAAGCGTTGTTCTCGACAGGAGCCTCGGATAGAAGGATTGACGTATGATTCTGGATTTCAGAGTGGCTGTCTGCCTTCCGGTTCAAGCGGCCAAAAATGCCCATTTGGTCGTATTTCACTTTGCTAGTGGAGGGTTTTGGAAGGGTATTCCTGTTAGACTTGCGGTCGGATGTCCTATGACGAAGTACATTAGTCCAAGCGCCATCTATATGCTCAGCATGAATGGTTACGTTTGACTCCACTGCTTCTTTGGTACCACTTTGTTTCGCTGAGATTCACTGCCTCCTTCTGGTTCGAGGGTGATGTAGGATAAACGAACACCAGACGATGGAGACATCCCCATACTCCATTTTTCGCGATGGTCTCGATCTCGTTTGAACGGACGGGAAGCAGAGCGAACATCCCGCTCAAACTGGACAGAACCAGCTGCCGACATATTGGTCAGGATACTGGGGGACGGACTAGTAAATCAGTCCGAAGACGACTTGGTGGGTGAAAAAAAGCGATGGCCGACAATATTTATATTTACGCTAGAGTACACGAGTCAATCATCCGGACGCGAAACTTTCAAGAGGCTATTCTGTCGCATCGCAATTTGACGGGCATTGCATTAGGTGAACGCTGTACATAGACTACGCTGGCAGAGGAGAATGTACTTCCTTTGAAGGTTATCCTACCAGCTGGACCTACCTAGGCATCCTCTACCTTAACGTGAAACAGCCGGTCGTCGCCTCTTCCCCTGAGAATAAAAAGAGAGGAAGCTGGTATTCCGGGAGGATTGGCAGGGCAATGTTGAACCCGGATGTACAGCTGTTGACGCAGAGATTCATGAATGTAGTTACTGTGTAAACCTTTGTGAACATTCTTGATTGCATACCTTTGGTCAGTACGCCATTTATCCTCACCGAGAAGACTTATAAGGTGATCCTGATTGTCGAACACCAATCTCAGGTGTAATCCATCTCCAATGGAGTGAAGCAGATCACCGAAGGTGGTATCGACTTTGAGGAGGAAGGGAATGGCAGGGGCTTATTTAGGTGCCGAGGCCCCTGAGTCGCCTCCTTGTTGCAGTTGTTGCTTCTCACCATGCCTCTCCATTTCTAGCCCTTCTTCCACTTAAGCCTCTTCACACCTATCTTTACAAACTCCCTTACCTTTCGCCAGTCACCATGACCTCCGATCCATCTCACGGATTTCTCCCCAACGACAATCTACCGCCTCGGGACCGCATCGTAGCCATATGCCAAGAGGCTGGACCGCTCCCTGGAATCCCTTTGTCCAGTCGACCTGGAGGGCCCATTGTCGCCTGGGTCAAGTATGGCATGGAACTCCCCATCGATGAGGCGTTGACCCAAGACTGGGTTGCAAAGACACTTAACGCTATGCCTGAGGCCACCGTGCGGATCCCTCGAGTCCATGCCTATTTCACGGCCCCCTCCTATTGCTCGAACAGCCTCTACACCTGGACCACCGGATACATTGTTATGGAGTACATCGATGCCCCTGACTGCACCTTCGAAGACTGCAAGCTTGTGGCACAGGCTGTCCAGACGCTTATCAGCATCCGAGGTCCAAGCTCTGCACCCGGACACGTTGGCGGAGGTCATGTCGTACACGACTTCTTCGTCCTTGACCAGGTATCTCCTATCAGATACAAGACAGCCAATGACCTACAGAGCCATGTAAACGGCGTAAGTGGGCGTTGATTTTACTTGACCTAGATGACTTATGACCATGGTAGATCCTCAGGATCATGCAAGACCCTAGACGTGTTAACTTGGTGGCCGATGCCAGCGATGGTCTTTTCCTGTGCCCTTGCGATATAGAACCCCACAATTTCAAAAAGCTTCCAGACAATACCATAGTCGCACTCAATTTCCATTACTCGTGCTTCTTGCCTCCGTCATTTTTCGCCATCGCGATGATGAAGGAAACTCGCAGCTTTGCTGGGGCGGTGGCCCGATGCGTCAAATATCCTGAATCAGACGATGTCAATGCAATGGTGTCCGCCTCTTATTTTCTGGTTCCCTTCCAGAAAAATGACATAGGTGAGTCTGACGGTTTGTGTTTTACCTAGATAAGATTGGCTTAACGACTGAGCAGGTGCCTCCAAACGCTTGCATCGCCATAAACCATTTCGACCTCTGTAATCTATTGCTCTCCCGTCTTTATTGTTATATGTATCGCTTAATCTTGAGTTTTGGTCACGGTCACGGACAGGCTCTCCTATCAGCTGGGATCCGAAGAGTTCTGAACCGAACATGATCTTTGCTATCAAAATCTGATCCAGCCCCATTGTCTACAGTTCTACTGGTCGCTCTAGCATTGAATACTTCAAGTAGACCAATATGTCACGAACCAGATCAAGGAGGCTGAGGATGAAAAGAGTGAGGAAGTTGATGTTGAGGGAGGGTTGGCAGTACTACAGTGTATAGTAGCACTTTCTCGACACAGCTGTTGAAGCAGATCTTGATTGCATGCCTTCGATCAATACGCTATCCATAGCCCCAGGCCTAATTATAAGCCATCTTTACTACGGAGCATAGGAGCAAACTCTTCACTGACGATAATTTTTCACTCTAGTGAGATTTAATTCACTCAACGAGTTTGGAAAAGCAAGTGCCGTCTGGTCTGACAATAAAATTGCAGCCAAGGTCTTGCGCTAGCATTTCGCCTTGATCCAGTTTCTGAAGCTACCCGCTACGATGCTTTCGTATCGTATGAAAATGCTTGATGAGTCCATTTTCCAACTTGACTCCGGTAAGAAACGGCAGGATGAGAGGAATTAGATAAGCCTTAGGTGGTCGGACACTTTCGAAGCGTTGAACGAATCAATTCCCAAGGAGGATGTTTGTGGATCAGAGATAACAAGACTGTCAGATATCAAGTCAGCGTGGAATAAATGCGGCTGGGAGAAAGTCTTTGCAGACGAGCGAAATGGTTCGAAGTGAAAAATGTTCGTCGCTGAGATTATACAATTTCGGTGGGAGACCGACGTCAGAAAGTGAGGCCGATGTTGGACGCAAGAAAGAAAGACACGAGAAGTCACATGTCACGGGTTCTAACAGTGGCAGTGAAGTACACGGTGTGCGCGCGCGCCGTGGTCATGAGGTCTCATGTCCTGTCAACGGCCTTCAACGGTCAACGGCTGCTTTTGCTCTACGTGATATGGAGACACATGCCCTTGGTTCTTCAACATTTGGGCAAACTTTAACATGCCAATGAGTCGGCTCGGGCATAACCCGGGCTTTAGCCAGTCACACCAAACTCACGCCAAGATAGCTTCGGGCTGTCATTCTATTATACATTCGCGTGAATGTTTGGCCTATATTGCAGTATCTTAGAAAGCCTGAAGCGGCCTTAGAAAGCACCCCGGCCTAGGTATGCTTCATTCGTTACTTAAAAGTCAGATTCAAGCAGAGGTTCTGCAAATCACTTTACTACTCAACTCTACTACACTCTACTCGACTTGAAGAATGGCAGCGAAAAAACTTATATTGGTCATTGGTGCCACTGGAGCTCAAGGAACGCCAGTCGTTTCTGCTCTACTCGGCACCTCGCAGTGATGGAACACCATCTCCGTACTCTGTGAGAGCACTTACTCGAGACACGACGAGTGAGCAGGCGAAATCCCTTGCCTCTTTAGGCGCCGAATTATTCCAAGGTTGGTTCCATGATTGATGAATCCAAGTCCTTATCTTAATACCACTTCCCCGTTAGGTCGTTTCGATGATTTGGATAGTATCGCTGCTGCGTTAGAAGGATGCTATGGAGTCTTCGCCAACACAGACACCTGGGCTGTTGGCGGGCAGATAGAGATCTATGCGGCTATCAAGATGTTCGAACAAGCACATCGTGTTTCTCAAATGCGACACTTTGTTTGGAGTGGTCTCGATTATAGTAGCAAGGTTAGTGTTCAACGGCATGGCATTAGTTCGGTGAAATTGACTTAACCATAGTTGGGGAACTACGACCCAAAATACAAGGCAATGCATCTGGATGCAAAAGGCGCCGTGAACGACTTTCTGCGATCTCAGTCTTCAAGCCCCAGTGGAGACTCGCTAACGTGGTCGATTGTCACTACCGGCCCTTACATAGAGAACCTTACTGACGTATGTTTTCCCATCCTCCAGACCGTCTTTCGTATATCCCTCATACTTACATACCTCCAGGTCCTTCTTGGTCCTCTTCCCGAGCGTGATCCCAACGGTGCAGTAGTCTTCGCAATTCCAGTCGAAAAGCGGTCACATCCCTGCAATCAGCTTGGAGGACATTGGCTGGTGGACCCGCTACACGTTTGACCACCGCTCCGAAACCTCTGGGCAAGAGCTGAAAATCGCCACAGAAATGATGACGGTTGACCAACTCGGTTGAAACCTTTACCCGTGTAACGGGTATACCTGCTATCCGAAAACGAATTTCGATTGATGAATATCTCGATATCTATCCTCACACGAAACTTCCCATTGTAAAAGGGTCGAAGGACGGTGCTACTATCAAAGATACTTTTTCTGGGATGTACAGGGTTTGGGATGCCGACCTTGTAACTAGGGACATGGAATGGAACAGGCGTGTACACCCGACTGGGTATACGCTGGAGAGTTGGATCAGGGAGACAGGATTCGATGGCACCCTTGCTCCTCATTTGAGGCGAAAGATTAGAGGAATCAAAGTTTTCCGGGTCGCTCTTCCTGAAAAACTAGCAGTGGGGAATCGAAGAAGATGCTATGTGTATTATTAAAAGTTGGTCTTGTGTACTGAATGCTACCGTTCATTGATACGGCTACCTGACGTATCGGACAAGCTTGCTACTTGCCAAGCGAATCATTGGGTCATCTGGTTCAAATCCAGGAGCTGCTAATATCCCACTCTGAATCATCACGGCGTTGATGGTAAATTTTTCGATTTCTGGTTCATTCAAGATCTTTTTCGGTGCGAGACGACGCGAGACCATTGTTGAGAAAGGAGAATCGAAGAAAGTAAGAAGATGCTACATTATTGTGCTACTCACTTGTCCAATGTCTACATACATGCTAATGGGAGGTATAAATATCCATGCGAGAGAGAAAAAGCAAGAAAAATATGTCTCTATACTGAACATCGCACCTATGTACGCAAAAATCTCGAGAAAGCATTTTGAATGGCAACTTTCTTCATGATAGTCGGTTCCGGTGCTAAACGCGAAAAAAAAAATCCTATGAGCCAAGCTCATAAAAACTCCAAAAAAAAGAAATCACTTACGGTCAGTCAGATTTTCATCCTTAACCTTTCGTTTAATACTATCCATAACATCGTTAGGCACTCAGAACGATCCAGATCTCCTCGAGCTTTCACCAAGCCCTCAACAAAACGCCAGATTAGGCCCATGTTTCTTTGCAAAAGACCAATACGAAAGGAAAATGAATATCCTTCGACGCTTCCAGCATACCCAATATCAAATCCAACACCTCGAAATAACTCCTCCATCTCCTTCTGTGATTTATAATTGAGGAACAACCTAAACGCGTCATCCACATCATCCTTCATTCGCTTCTGTCGCCGCGGGTATTTTCGAGCTTGGGTGAATTGGCCAATGCGTTTAGATATACGAGGAGGAACGCGTCGATGAGATCTTCGACGAGGAGTTCGAATAGAGAGGGGTTCAGGAACTCTTTGTAGTCGTCCATGTAGTCGCGTATGGTCTCGACGATCTGAGCCAAGATACCATCGTACCACGGAGCCTGGAATAAATTCTTCGTCGCTGGTTTCAGGTCATTGAAAATCATATCGATGAGAGTCTGAGTACACTTCTTCGCCACGTCGAGATACCCATCGATAGCATTGTTGAGGTTCTGATTGATCTGGACAGCGTACTTTTCAGATACCAGAGGTTCCAGACGCGCTAACAGCGCTTCGCAATAGTCGGCGGCTTTGAGCATGTCGTTGGCGAGAGAAATGACATACTCTACCAGTCCGACGGCGACCTCGTCCGGCTTTTCGACGTGTTTTTTGTATTCCTGTTCCACCGCTCTGACCCACTGATCCTGCATCCCTCGCATGACTCGGTTACTCTCGACGACAACGCGAGCTAGAATGGCGCCCTGTCCACTCTCGGTGGCCAGATCGACCTGCTGATTGACCATCTGGAACAGAATTCCAGCGCCGCCCTGTGAGGCGTATTGGCCATCGGCATCGACTTCTAGAGGATCTCGTCGGGAGATGAATTCTTCGAGTTCGGTTTTCATCATATTCGAAGACCATTCGTCGAGCTTCCTGATGATGACTTGGAGGTAGTCCTCGATGAGGGTCTGCTCCTTGCCATCAAGAAGAGGAGGCTCGAGAAGTTCTGCAGGAACGTCTAGCTCCTTCATGTCCTTCTTGTACTGCTTTAGCCACTCGAATAGAGTAAGCAGAACACTGGCTCCGGGCTCAGAAGCGACGACCTTGCCAATCTGTACGTTCAACGCCTTGTGATATTCCCGGATGTAGAGAGAGTAGATTTCGTATTCTGGGGGGAAGCATGGGATGACATCTGACTGAATACGAATGATATCCTGGTACATCCACGAGAGATTCTCCAGAAACATCAGTGGATCCTTCTCGTCTTGTTGGTAGGCTCGGTCAAATTTGGCTTTGATAGAATCGGCGATAGCTTTGGTGATTTTGGAGCGGTAATGTTTTATGACTCGGGCGTTGGCTTGCATCGATTTGAATTTCGAGGCAGCATCGAGTTTCGCAGCTTTCTTGACGAGCCGGATAGCTATGGCCTGATGAAGGAGGTGAAGCTTGAATCTGAGAGAATGCTATAAGAGTTTACCTTCTCGTCCTCTCTCCCTTCCATCTCGGCGATTTTGACCAGCCTGACAATGACATGGCCGTTTCCTTCACGCACAATGTCTAGTACATTGCTAGCCAGGTCGATAATATACCGGTCAAACTGCTCAATAACAGCATGTAATCGCTCGAACCGTCGAGTGAGATAGATTCGTGCGTCTGAGGAAGCCTTCTTGGCCTGGTGCATCGTTTGATTCCGGAAAGCTTCCAGTTGGTTGAGATAATAGTGAATGACGAGGAGATTGGTCGCAGGACCAGTGATGTATGCACTATCATCATCGAGCATGTAACCGAGCTCGGAGAGCTTGGATTCCATTTCTATCAGATTGTTGACCATTTCTTCTGTCTGCTGAAAATTTCGATGTACCATTGATACCTGAAATTTGCCTATGAATACCAGAACATTATCAGCCAGATATGGACAACGTACTCGACTGATTTGGTCAAATGTAGCGACCTTGGTCTGAGGGTCGTTGCATTCTCTATCGATGAAGACCATTTCGTCCTTGATAGCCTGAACATTAGCCCTTGTGGAAAGAAGCTTCCTCAATCCCTCCCTGGTTGCCTGCAACTGCTCCTTTACGCCGCTCTTCAGCCTCGAATCTATCGAAGCCTTTTCCTTCTCCAACTTCTTCCTGTAAGCGGCTACTTTGACCAAATCATCTGGAGATTGGAGGTATTCGCCGATAGCCTGAGCTGCAGAGACTGGGGCGACGGCCATGGAAGTATTGTTGAGACAATAACATCTGGTCCAAGCGCAGAAACGGAATCCGCACGTGGTAAAACAATGCTTGCCATCTCGACACGTCCGGCAGCCTCTCGTTTATTGTCTAAAGCTCAAAGATTCATATCGACTAATCATGGAGAATACGACGCGGTAATTGTCGGCGGAGGACCTGCTGGGCTCGCTCTGGCCAGTGCTCTCGGTGCGCTTGTTCTCTTTGAATTGAAGCAAATGCTCACAAAACAGTACTCAGGATCGAAGAAGGAGCTTCAAAACTCTCTGAAAATTGCGCTGGTTGAAGCGGGAGACTTGTCCAAAGTCAGAGACTGGTCACCTCAAGCCGGCACATTTTCTAATCGCGTCGTCTCTCTCACAAATGCTTCACAAGCTTTTCTCAAAGGTCAGTGACTCTAAATACATTGAGCAATGTATTTATGAAATCTGTAAAGATATTGGGTCCTGGGGCCATGTTGAGCAGGAAAGAACCGCGCCAATACAAGAAATGCAGGTACCCAACGCCTATGTCTGCGGGAATTGCAGGTCCTGATATACTGGCAGGTCTGGGATGGCGTTTCAGATGCTAGAATCACCTTCTCCGCCTCAGAGCTTGGGGTCCCCACTCCGGACCAAGGAATGGCGCGATTAACAGAAACCCTCAATCTTCAACGAGGTCTACTTCGCCATTTACAATCTATACCTGACGTTCATGTCCTTGACAAAAGCAAGGTACAATCCATAACTGTGGACGAAACTCCGGGTAGTTGGCCGCTAGTACATCTTGATACTGGACGGGTTTTGAAGGCGAGGTTGCTGGTAAGTGTCTGTCAAGGCCTAGGTTGGATCTTCATTTTAATGTTTTTGTAGATTGGAGCAGATGGATTGAACTCCCCAGTACGCTCCTTTGCTAAAATCTCAACCTATGGCTGGTCGTACGACACCCAAGCTATCGTCTGCACAATGGTGCATTCACCCAGAGGTGCTTTCCTTGGACCGAACACAACAGCCTATCAGAGGTTCCTCCCTACCGGACCCATCGCCTTCCTTCCTATATCCGACACCGCATCTTCTCTGGTATGGTCCACCAAACCCGCTCTCGCCACAGCTCTCAAAGGATGTGAGCCCTCCGTGCTAGCTCGTATGATCAATGCTGCCTTCCGTCTACCAGAAATATCCATGCGGTATCTCCACGATCGTATCCTCGAAGCACATGAAGCCGGGAAACCTATCACGGATGAGGAGATCAAAGCTGAGATTCTTTGGCGAGAGCAATCTCATTCAATCGACCAAACTTCTGCATACTCCTCGATAACCATTGACTCCAATTCCGGTATACCACCTCTGGATGCCGAAATGGTACCTCCCGTCGTATCATCAATCCAACCGGGCACCATCGCTTCCTTCCCACTTCGTTACAACCACGCGGAAACGTATACCGGAGAAGGTCAAGGCAGTCGTACGGTTCTCGTGGGTGATGCTGCACATACCATTCATCCTCTTGCAGGGCAAGGACTCAACTTGGGATTAGGCGACGTAGAATGTCTTTCTAGATGTATACACGGAACTGTGCTTCGCGGAGGAGATATTGGTTCGTTTTCCGTGTTTTCCATCCATCTCCTTATCCTATCTTATCATTTCTTTACTTATAGGCTCCTACACCGCTCTCCTCCCTTACACCCAAGAACGATACCTCGAAAACCACAAAATCATGTCCGCCTGCGACAAACTTCACAAACTATATCATACCTCCTCCGGACCACTCGTTCAGCTCCGTTCCGTCGGTCTCGAGGTTCTCAACGAGTTTGACTCGATTAAAGCAGCGATCATGATGTCCGCTGGATCCGTATCAAAGACAAGTAGGGTGTTATCGTATAATGGTGATGTAAGAGCTGCGATGTTCGATATGGCTGCTAAGGGTGTGGAGAATATTGGTAAGGCTGCGGGTGTGGCGCAGGTAGTTCGTGGTGGGTTGGTGGGGATTGCAGTGAATGCGTTGCAGAATTTGGCAAAGGCTGTGACTGCGGCTGCGGCTTCGTCGCAGGGTTCTTCGCAGGGGAAGTAAGATTCAGACAGACATTGTATTGCGTTTCAAAGTACATCTCCATAAGTAGCCGCTGAAAAAGATTTATACAAGCAATCCTATTACTCTATAATCGCGAAAGGTTCATCCTGAGGAAGGAGGATTTATTACGCGGCAAGGTCCTGAACAGGATTGACCTCCACGACCTCCACTTGTTCCGTTCTTCAGACGAGTAGTTACCTATTCTATTATCAAGATAATTGACCTTCCACTTGTTCCCTTCCTCAGCATTGCTTCCCGTAACAGGTCCGTTCAGACTCACCGTTTGACACTTCACCAACTCTGAATTCGGTCGACGTCCTTCTAGCTCACGCCTCCAAAAGACTAATTCATTTTTTTCTAGTCATCATGACCATCGATTCTACTACACCTTTTATCCCATATTCATTATACTTTAGCTCATATTTTTCTTCTCCAGAAGATGACATAGATGGTAGTGAGAAGACTGCCCAATCTTCCAAAAAGCATGCTCGACCAGAAATTTCTGCAGAATCCGACCCCGATGATATGATGAAGGTTGACGAGTTTGAATCTAGCAATTTATCTTACGCTGATAGCACACCGGAAGGTTAAAAAAATCTGCTCAGCAGATATTTTGACCAATACGTCACTTTTTCAACAGTATTTAAGTAGGATTAAAAAAAACATTGAAACATTGACTTTCATTTCATTAGAAAGGTAAACTAAGACATAGCGTATCAAAGCAACATCCTATGAGGTAGAAATTTAGTCTTTCAACTGAGTTTTCTCACACAGTAAAATATGCGTTGATATAACAACTTTTGGACATACGTTTACTTCAAGTAAAAGATCAACAGTTGTTCGTAAGAAAAGGAACTAAGAAAGTAAATATTAAAATAAGCCGGAAATAGGTCTTAAAATGTAAGAAATTAGACCATCTTTCGATACAAGGAAAAGAGGTGTGCATATATCAAGTTTTGATAGAGAAAAGGGCCGCGAGCACGTCAAAGGCATAACGCTGCCACGTCAACTCACATCAAAAATGCGGTCGCAGTCGCATATTTTCCCCTTTAATCCACATCCTCATCCATCATCGAGTCAGAGTCTACCTGATCCGCAAGTTCTGCAAAATGGTGGACCACTACATCTTTGGGCTTGACTTTATTGAGCATGCTCTTC